>OY776277.1:54492813-54795313 GCA_963675445.1 Linnaemya vulpina
GATATATATATATATATATATATATATATATAGTTATATATATATAAATATATATATATATATATATATATATATATATATATATCTTTATATACATATACATTAATTATTGTAAAATTAAGTCTCAAAAAATTTTATTGAATTGGCGCAGGTGATTCGTTTGGCATTAGTAAATTACAAAATTAGCGCCAAAATTCTTTATAGACGACGGAGCTGTTATTGAATGATTTTTTTAGTGGATCTGTGAATCGTTTTATTACATTTTGTCTTTAATATGAATTGAATTGAAATGTAAATTAATTCAGGATAAATCTAAAATTTTGAATGTATTCGCTTTGTTAAAATATAAGAATTGATTTTGAATTAGGAATAAGTTATTAAGGAATTCAAAGAAAATCATAGTAATTACTTTTTTTTTCGTATAAAATGGTCACACGCAATAACCCTTTCTATAAATTGTATTACGTTATTGTGCACTAACGCTAAAATATTTAGGGTTTTCTGTAAAGTATAATATAAAAAAGGATACATTTATTTTAATAAAAATATTTAAACCTTTTTTAAAAATATTTATATAGAAAAAAAATTTAATTATTATTAGTAATATTTTGTTATATTTCTTTTTTATTACTCTTTTTTGGAATTGATTTGGTATTTTTATTTATTTGAAAAAAATCTGCACTTTTCTTTGCTTAGAACTATGTACCTTTTTCTATAGCCCAAAAGCGGTGCTTTCGAAGGAAGACCAATAATTAAATGTTCAATAATTGCTGTTTATAGCGGAAACAATATAATATTCCTAGGCACAAAGGAAGTCAACATCAGTTTTTTATTCAACTTACACAGCAGAGCAGAACAGCCAATGAAAATTGGAAAAACGTTCACATATACTTAAGTATAAAATTCAAACCAAAAAAGTTTGACTTAATGTATAATGGAACAAAAAAATTCAGAAAAATGGGACATGAAGAAAATAATCAAATGGTAACACAGGTATCATAACACACAAGTGTTAACATCAGGTTGATACAGTTCTCGGATTGTTTTTCACAATAAAATTTGTGTAAATAGAAAACTGGTATCACATTCAACTAAGTCACCTAAACAGTGGTGATAAACACAATATACACATGAGCACTGAAGATGAAAGTGTAGCGACTTTCGGAAACAGCTGTTCTACTCTGCTGTGTAAGTTGAATAAAAAACTGATGTTGACTTCCTTTGTGCCTAGGAATATTTATCATCATGTCTTTCTGAGATTTTAACTAAATTAGAACAATTAGCCTATAAAAATATTAATATAGCAAAAACAAAATGTTCATAAAATAAACAAATCATATGGCTTTGACTTTTTTTCTTTTAAGAAGAAGAAAACATTGTGATATTGAGAAAAATTTGCTAAAAAATTTAAAAAAGTTACATAAATATAGTTAATTATCAATAGAATAAAGTAAAAAAATCAATAAAATAATAGTTATTGTACAAATAGACTCTTAACACAATTGAAGAACTTAAAATAATTTCATGCAAAACACTTGAAATACTTTGAATCATAAGTAAAACACATGTGAACAATGGCGATTTTTGTTTACATATTTCATGGTGCTACCAACATTTTTCTCATAAATTAATTGAAGTATTTAAATATGACTGAAAAACTGAAGGCGTATTTAAACACAACTTAAGTTTATTCAAAAATTAACTAATTTTGTACTTAAATATGAAGTCAAAAACTGGGCATAAGTTACTCAAAAATTGTGTTTGCAAAAAACATGAGAAAGCAAATAAATACGTCATTGGATTTCGAAGCACAAAATTTTTGAATTTTAATAATATATGGCGTGCAACATCTTTATATTATAGAATCTTTGCTTCCGCCTTTAGTTTTTTATCCAAATGAATGAGCTTTCGAAATTACGGTCGCATATATGTATAAAGATTTTTGTGTAATCTTATTCAGGAATTAAAAATTTTCCCTGCCAAATTTGCCCTAAAACGAATAAAAAATCGTAAACCTTTAAAATGTCTCCTAGATCTTTTACACATCTCTACGCAGCATTTTCTGCTCGATATTAATTTTTTTTCTTACTTGCATTCATCATGTAAAGCAAAAGAAAGTTACACACGCATATATATATTGGAGCTCAATCATTAACAATGTTTTGAAATGAAAATATATTTTTTTGTAAAGATCTTCAAACAAGTTTGCATGTGTTTTTGCTTATGTTTTTTCCCACCATGCCTTCAGTAACCAACTTTTCTGCTTTTTTTTTCTTCGTTTTTCCCTTACCGATAAAGATTTTAAAATTTTATATCGTGATTTGTTCTACATGCGTCTTCTTATAGTGTATATTCTTTGGTGAAACTTAGCCAGCATATGGGTTAGCTTCAAATAAATATCCTATATCAGAACACATATACCACTACTTAAAACCGAACTGTATAGGTTTACCTCGAATAAACATTTTGCAGTTATGTCGGCCAAAATAAGAATAAAGTTTCAATCGACTAAAGTGTGAACAATGAGTTATTCAGATATAATAAAACTAATTATCAGCTTATAGCTATATTTAACGGTAAACCAATTTTTTTAAATTTACATCAAACAGGAAAACTCTTTTCAAAAGACACCACATTGCAAAATCTGGACGTTTAAACATACAAAGCAGGAAACTACTTACAAACATCGAATAAATAAGCCAAATTAACTAAAAAAAGTAAACGTCAAACTAACAACAATAGAAATTTACTTTTCATGCAATAAGCCATTGTTGCGTTTTCGCAACAGTGTTATTTGAAAGGAGTATTATGTTTATGTCTTTTCCAAATCAAATTTCCCATACAAAACGGCTGCTCATGCTGACAGTTCTGCCAAGTTGTTTTTGCATGAAAAATTGTTGTTGTCTGTGTTAAACTGTGTTTTTGTATGGAAATGGTTGCCTGGCAGTGTTGCCAGATTGTGTTTTTGTATGAAAATGGTTGCTCATTCTGACAATGCTACCAAGTTGTGTTGTAGTTGAGCACTTTATAGAAGATGAGGTTTTTTGTGTTACTCTTTTATTTTGGGAGGTTGGTTGGTGATTACACTAAATTTTAAACGTTAACTGATAAGAACACATATGCGTTAGCTGTAGTTGTGAAATTTCAAACTTATTGTTTTTAACTGATAAGAACACATTGTGTTTTAAAGGGTATTAAATATATTTTGTATTTACCCTTGACAATGAAATAAAGACATTTAAGTTTTAAAAAAATATATATTCAAAATTTAATTTTACAACATTTTCTTATTATTTAAACGGATTAAAACAAATTAAACATCTATATTTATATTAAGGAAAATATCATCATCATCTTCATCCATAAATTCTATATATATATATATATATATATATATATATATATATATAATTATATATATATATATATATATATATATATATTTACATTAGATGATCGCAAGGAATTTATTCTGTAATGTCCCCATGAGTAAGTATCAATATTATTTGTACATATAAATCTCTTATCATCTAAATAAATTAATGTTAGTTTACTTATATGTATGTTCTGTATATATTTGATGAACCTTAGATCTAAATACATACATAGAATCATAATGTAGCTTTTTCTCTAGTAAACATTTTCTAACATCGGTAATACTTAATCTAGCTGTCACACTATTCTTAACACCCTTAATTCTTTTTTTCACTATCTACTTTATATATTTTTATTTAATACATTTTAGCTCGTAGATCAATGAATTCCTTAATAATTTTTCCATTACATTCATCTTTTATCAAACCTAAAACCTTTTTGTTTACTAAGGGAAACTTAAACACATTGTCTTGGGCATATGAAGATGTATCGAAATGTAAACTTAAATCATTTCGAATATCATCGTATAGATAATTAGTTTTAACATAGTATATGAATCAGTCAGTATCCATATAATTCAAGTGAATATCCTCACGGCATTTAGGTTTCATATAATCGTAATGAAAGCTGTACATTTTCAATTTCGATAATTCTAATACTGAAAATCCTATATAAATTGGTTTGTTGTAGAACGTTTTAATTCTACTCATTTCTATGGCAATTATATCTTCATGAATTTTAAGGGAACTATGAAAATTAGGTTTAGATATGAGGGCTCTAGCCCCTAACCTCTTACCTATACTCTCCCACTGACAAACTAATTTTACATCTTTTCTTTTGTCTACATTTTCCATAGTTTTACCATACATACTGCATTGTTTAGAAGCTTGAAAAAGTTTTGTTCAAATGTATTTTTAGCTATTGTTCTATGATGATTATTTAAGTCAATATACATTTTTAACCAATCCAACTGACTAAATTGAAGTATTCTATGTATTTTAGTTTAAATCAAACCGTTTTGGAGACATTGTTGAAGATTTCTATACGGTATTATATATTTTGTTTTATGGTTTAAATCTGTAATTAATTTTGATTGTTTCATGGTTTCAATTTTTTTGTTTTCAGCACAAAAGGGAAAATCATTATGATAGTCGTGTAATGTTGTTGGATACTCTATATCTACTTCAAGTATATATCCCATAGGAATATCTTCTTTTATATTACTAACATTAAAATTTTCAACATTTTATATCCATTTAAAATTTTTATAGGGAAGGTATTGCGACATTGCATAACCATAAAAATTATTAACATCTAAATAAATAAGATAATTTGATTCTTTAGTAGAATCATAATCTCTAACGTATTTATTATTAGCAACTGATCGAAGTTTACTACATTGTACGATACCTCCCCTAATAACCCGCAAAACGAAATTATACATATTAATATCGGTTAACAATTCAAGTTCTATTTCTGTATATTTTAGCATAGCATCCCATGAAATACCTGGAGTAGTATAATACTGACAGGAATCTAAAATATAAATGCTTTTGCAGACTTTTCTAAAACTTTCAAATATATCACACAGTAACAAAACATCTACTTTTAAATATAAAAGCAGATAGTCCATAAGAGATTTACACTGAAATGTATTCCAAACTTTTTCAGCATGTTCATAATCATCCACACTACACGACTCATTCGTAAGCTTATTAAAGAAGACTGAACGTGGTGGTAATTGTGATTATTGAAGACGATTAACAGAATCTAAATAATCGTAAGGAAAGACACCTTTACGTTTCATTAAATTGAACTCGGTAATATTTTGATAATTTGATTTTACACTTTTTAGATCTTCATCTGATAAATATCCTGCTAACTTTTCTAAACTAGACGACATAAATCGAAATGAGTCTAGAAAACGTAATTCAATTGAATGTTTATCCTTTACCGAAATTCTCTTTGATATGGATACGTATAGTTCTTTATTTAGAGGAATTATACTTACAAACAAATGACAATCATAAGCCGAAAGATTGTGGAAAAATATAGGTATGAAATTAGCAATTTGATATTATAGATTACATTTATTATGAGCGGGCCCTCTATATTCGCCTGTTAAATGACAATGATCTGCTACCCTATCATCAAAAGATAAAAATTGTTTGCAAATATGACATACTCTGTCTTTGTCTTGCTTTATCTCTTGAACTGATGTTAAGGAATTCATTGGTTTTACAACACTTAGATAACACTGGTTTACAGCCAAAAAATACCAAGAACGCCACATGTCTAGATTAGTTAATTGGGACCTTCTGAACACGAAAAACGCTGTAATTTTTTTTCTTAAGTACAGTTTTTTAGATAACGGTACTTTTGTGTTTTTCGGTGTATGCTCCCCATCAAACCCTTGTGAAGCCCAACCGTAAAGTCCGATCGAAACGCATATCGTTGGAGAAGTAATTGAATGCCTTTTGCGTCGATATACTTAAAATTTCTATGAGATAAGAAATGGCTGAGTTATGTCCTCTCAAAGTTCAACATTTTCCTATTTTTTACGTTTTTTTCAAAATTTTTCATTTTTATTTGGTTTTTATTTCTACGTTATAGTAAAAGTCTAGAAGGTTTTATTAATTTACCAGATAGTTTATTTAGTTACCAGTATTTTAAGACTAATTTGAAAACAAACGAATGAAAAATAAAGTTTCTATTGAGGATTTTCTGAAACGACAATATTTTCATTTTCATTGCTCACATACTATGTATATTCTACGTCCACCAGTTTTAACGTACTTAAAAAAAGGGAATTTGAATTTCCGTAATCTAGATAGCCCTGATTGACGAAATATGACATCTTGCTCTATATCTATCACAGTAAATACTTTTCAGTTTGGCTTAGTACGTGCAAAAAATAAAATGTGTTCAATCGATCCCAACGAATTTTGTTATGTTCTTGTGAAAAAGAAATCACAACCTTTGATGAGAAAATTTAATACGAAAAATTTATCTGAAGCGTATACGAAGTATTTCGGCTTTCCACCTGCATCCCTCGACAAACCATGGACACCGAATAATGCTTGTAACAACTGCCGAACAATATTAAATAAACTTTTATTTTCGTGCTCATTCTTTTTTCCCAAAAGTTATTTATTAAAATTTCAAAGTGATCAATTGAGGGGTTTTAGCTAGTTCCTATGCGCATTTCACTGGGGCTAATGCAGATCATCAGGGAACCTTTACCCAACATTTCTTAGAATAACTAGAGATGTTTATTTTAAACTTCCACATTAATTAATGGGAAGTCTGAACAAACATCAAAGTCACAACAAGAACTCACTGATCACTTTGCCTTTTTAATTTTCTTACGTTTTTATTTCATTCTACAATTGGTTGGCTTTTTTCCGACTCTAATTGTAGTTGTAAGAGAAATAAAGAACAACAACAACTAATAATTGTTTTAATGTAAAAAAAATTTATTTAGAGTGTTGACAATATAAGTTGTTTTAGCGCGGGCACTCGCTAATTAAATTATTACATATTTTTGGGAATTGTCGTTTTAACTCTTTAACTTTTATTTTCGTGCTCATTCTTTTTTCCCAAAAGTTATTTATTAAAATTTCAAAGTGATCAATTGAGGGGTTTTAGCTAGTTCCTATGCGCATTTCACTGGGGCTAATGCAGATCATCAGGGAACCTTTACCCAACATTTCTTAGAATAACTAGAGATGTTTATTTTAAACTTCCACATTAATTAATGGGCTAAAACCCCTCAATTGATCACTTTGAAATTTTAATAAATAACTTTTGGGAAAAAAGAATGAGCACGAAAATAAAAGTTAAAGAGTTAAAACGACAATTTCCAAAAATATGTAATAATTTAATTAGCGAGTGCCCAAGCTTAAACAATGTATGTTGTCAACACTTTAAATAAATTGTTTTTACATTAAAACAATTATTTGTTGTTGTTGTTCTTTATTTCTCTTACAACTACAATTAGAGTCGGAAAAAAGCCAACCAATTGTAGAATGAAATAAAAACGTAAGAAAATTAAAAAGGCAAAGTGATCAGTGAGTTCTTGTTGTGACTTTGATGTTTGTTCAGACTTCCCATTAATTAATGTGGAAGTTTAAAATAAACATCTCTAGTTATTCTAAGAAATGTTGGGTAAAGGTTCCCTGATGATCTGCATTAGCCCCAGTGAAATGCGCATAGGAACTAGCTAAAACCCCTCAATTGATCACTTTGAAATATTTAATAAATAACTTTTGGGAAAAAAGAATGAGCACGAAAATAAAAGTTAAAGAGTTAAAACGACAATTCCCAAAAATATGTAATAATATTAAATAAAATTGGTAAGGGTCAAGAATGTTTCTTCACATTTGGAAAGCCAATGCAATGGAGAAACCAGATTAACCATACAACAGATTGTTATTTTTGTTTAACGGAAAAGGCTATCAGACATAGAATTGACCCAGTTTATCCAGTTGTTAGCTCGGTGACGCTGCCAGTGCCGCACTCAGTATCATGCCCCAAACCGCAGTTGATTGCAGCGGGGCCCACAGAAATTCGCAAAAGAACAATAAAAGCTGATTCTTCAGATGAGTGCAGTGAATCAGAAATGCCTTCAAATAAGAAACCCCATTTACTTACTCAAGCCGAACTTAATGATTTGTACCGAGATTTGTATTTGCCGAAGTCGAAATCTGAATTACTTGCATCGCGATTGCAACAGTGGGGATATTGTTCTCCTGAGACACGTGTTATATATAACCGTGATCGCAGCAAACAACTTGCAATTTTCTTCGCAAAAACGGCAAACTTTTGTTTTTGTAACAACATAAGTGGGCTTTTCTATACTCTTCAACAGAATTATGACCCGAAGGAATGGCGTCTTTTTCTGGATGGATGCAAGGACAGTTTGAAGACAGTCTTGCTTCATAAAGGGAATATGAAACCATCTATTCCAATCGGATATAGAAAATATATAAAGGAAACGTATGAAGCAATGAAAGAACTTCTCCATCTTATTCATTATGACCAACATTAATGGAAAGTTTGCTCTGATTTGAAATTAGTTGCCATACTATCTGGATTGAAAGGGGGCAATACGAAATTTCCCTGTTTTCTATGTCTGTGGGATAGCCGTGACCGTCAGAATCACTACACCCGAAAACTTTGGCCCGATAGAAGTGAACGTACGCACAGAGAGTACAACATCAAAAATGACCGACTCATTTCTCAGGAGAAGATAATACTTCCTCCATTACATATTAAGCTTGGGCTATTTACAAATATTGTGAAAAAGTTGCCAAAAGACAGTCTAGCTATGAATTATCTTAGGCAAAAATTTCCGAGAGCCACAGCGAGCAAAATTGAAGCTGGTATATTTGATGGACCTCAAATTCGGGCCCTGTACGGTGACCAAGCGTTTAATGAGAGTTTAAGTCCAGCTCATTTGGAGGAATGGGAAGCATTCCAAGACATCGTTCGCAACTTATTAGGAAACTATAGAAGTCCTGATTACGCTGAGAAGATCGATGTATTACTGCGGAAATTCAATGCCATTGGTAAACATTGAGTGAAAGCATGTATATCAAAAAGGCCGTCACCATTTGAAAATTTATTCTCTTTAACTTTTAGGTTCAAATATGACACCTAAATTACACTTTTTATTTAGTCATTTGGATGTTTTCCCTTCGAACTTGGGCTCCGAAAGTGATGAACAAGGTGAAAGATTTCACCAGGAAATGGAAGAAATCGAGAGACGTTACAAAGGCTCGTGGGATGAACATATGATGGCGGACTATTGTTGGTTCCTCATTCGCGAAGATTCATCCGAAAAAAACGCAAAAGTTCAAGTCGCTCGTCATTTTAGTTTAAATATTTTTAATTTTCGCCGAATATAGTATGTGAGCAATGAAAATGAAAATATTGTCGTTCCAGAAAATCCTTAATAGAAACTTTATATTTCATCCGTTTGTTTTCAAATCAGTCTTAAAATATTGGTAACTAAATAAACTATCTCGTTAAATAATAAAACATTCCAGACTTTTACTATAACGTAGAAAAAAAAAACGAAATATATATGAAAAATTTTGAAAAAAACCTACAAAATAGAAAAATGTTGAACTTTGAGGAGACATAACTCAGCCATTTCATATTTCATAGAAATTTTAGGTATATCGACGGAAAAGGCATTCAATTACCTCTTCAACGATATGCGATTCGTTTCGATAGGACTTTACGGTTGGGCTCCACAAGGGTTTGATGGGGACCATACACCGAAAAACACAAAAAAAAATTACAGCGTTTTTCGTGTTCAGGAGTTCCGAATTAACATATCTAGGCATGTGGTGTTCTTGGTATTTTTTCAAATTTAAAATTTGTAAAAATTAAATTTGTAATTATAATTATTATATATGTCTAAGACATCACTAACTAATTTTTTAAAGAAATGTTTCGGTGCATCATCACCACCATAAATTCTAAATAAATCTAAACGAGTGTCAAACGAGCATTTTATGTAATACCTAAAAGCAAATAGAATATGTTTTTGTATGGATTTAATATTTGTTGAATTTTGTATATTAACCGACTCTAAAACGCATTCAAAGTCGGCATACACCACAAAAGGCATATCCATTTGCTTTTTAAAATTTTTTAAACTCAACTTACACTCATCTAAACTAGGCATCTTAGTCACCTTCTTGTTACACTCATGTTTATGGTTTTCTAACTTTTCCTTGCTGTGAAAGTATATTAAGCAGGTGTTGCAAACATAAGTTTTGTCAGTTGACTTTTTATTAACCTACAAGAAATAAAGAATATATATTTATTTCATTTTCATCGCTTTATATCAATATAAATACTGTAACTTACCTCGACATATTTTTGATCCATACATAATGAAACTGTTCTCCTTTTTCCAACAACAATAAATTGAAGTGGTTTTTCTTCTTGGCTGGAGTAAAGTAATATGGTCTAACTATATTATCACCTTCTAGTCCAAAAACATTTACAATTATTTCAGGGTTATGGTTTTCAAAATCTTTTATTTTATTAACGGACAGTGAGAAATTTAAACTTTTGAAATTTAAAATCATATTACGTTGTAGAATGATAATATCATTATGTATGTTTTCAATGTTATACGATATGCATCTATTTGTGTTGAATTCACTCGGACACAGTGCTGATATTATAGCCCACTTAAAACAATATTCATCATTGTTTTCAACATTGACACATGCTCGTTTTTTAAAAATGTTAGGTGGTAAGCGTATATATTGAGACCCCTTCAAATATTTATACATAATGATATTAATTTCAAGATGACACATTTCTATTAACGCCCATCCACTATCACGCTCTTGGAACTCACTCATCTTTTTTACTAAAACAGCACACTGATCAGAGTAAATTTGAAAAATGCGGTCTGTTGTTGAAGCTATATTAAGAATAATCATTTTAGTTTGATGCGATTTCATAACCACACTGCATGAATCATCTTCTTCTTTTATTAATACATACTCGCAAAAGAGTTCACAATTAAATTTTATGTTGCAAGGTTGTTGTAGTGCATCTCTTAACAATTTTACGACTTTTTCCTTTATTTCATTTACAAACACTTCGGGGATTAGTCGATGATTGATACTCACATCATTCAGACGCGTACCGTATAAACCAGCTGATTTCCACGTGAAAAATTAAAACTTTTTAAATTTAATATTTAATTTAAGGCTATGTCCACAAAACTTAATAAATTTTGGGGCAATAAACCAAGATTTAAATATCAAAAAACTGCTGAAACTTCTACGAATAGATTCCAAGCTATATCCGATGCGGATGGAACTGATTTCCGAAGATGGAAAGTTTAAGGAAACTCCGATAAAAATCCCACCAATTGTGGTGGACTTGTCTCATAGTTTTTCTAATGTAATTGGACTATTGGGTGAAACCTGCAAATATGAAAGGATGTCCGTTGGCACTAAATTCGTATCTAACACTTTACCTGTGTATGAGGAAACGATTAAGACCTTAAAGGAAAGGAAGATAATGTATTATACACATCCCATAAAGGATCAGAACAAATTTAAAGTAATTATATTTGGACAACCACAGGTAGAAACTAAGCATATTCTGGATGAATTTAAGCAAATCCTTCAATATTACGCCAATCAACATAAAAGATATTATAACCAAAAGATCTACCGTCGACAACGCAATTTACATGTTGGAGTTTGACAAAAATCAGATTTCCAAAAAAGAAATTTTAAGAATAAAGTATTTTCATAGCATAGCGGTTCATTAGAGAAATCCCTTACGCAGATCTAGAGGCCCAACCCAATGTTCAAAATGTGCCATGTATGGCCATGGATCGTCAAATTGCCATAGAAGCAGCAACTGTATCGGTTGTGGAGGTCCGCACGACTACCCTACATGTCCACTTAACAAATCCCCAACTCAGGGTTCGGTGGTATAGAAATGTTTTAACTGTGTCAAAAATAACCTCAAAAACGTCAACCACAGAGATGACGATGCTCGATGTCCATCTAGGCGAGAATATCTAGAAATCCGTCAAAGAGTCTCTAGAAACCAAAAAAAAGTAAGTTTCGCCAAAAACAAATCCGAATTTAATTTATCCACTGAGGAGTTTCCGTCTATCGGCAATAATGAAGCAAGACCAAGTAACATCAGGCCAAATGTACCTATCAACCAAGAAGGAGCGCCGAGTCAGAGGGCATCTTCATCAGGACATAATAAAGAAAACGATTTATCTAATGAAAAAACATTCGATATTTACTTTGAAGCTCTGAATGCATTTATGCAAAACAAAATATGACAAAATGAGAGTTCTCGGCAATATGCGCAAATATGTCATATAATCAAGAAGTAGTAACCATGATTCGTGTTATGCATTTTAATGCTCAAGGCATAACAAACAGTAGCTCCATTCTTCAACTGGAGCAAGTTTTAATTCAAAAACAAATTGATTTAATTTTTATTAATGAAACCTTTTTAAAACCACGCAAAAAATTTAAAATCCCAAACTACAAGGTATATAGGCAGGACAGACGAACGCATGGGGGAGGAGTACTTATTGCAATAAGGCATGAAATTCCTCATAAAATTGTATCCAATTTTAATACCACAATGGTAGAAAATATTTCTATAGTTTTGGAAATAAGTGGCCGTGCTATAAGGTTTACATCAGCCTATAGCCCAAGGAATATATCAAGCTTTTCTGATGATATTGAGAAATTAACAAATTCCTCAACAGAATTTTTCTTTTTTTTGGAGATTTTAATGCCCTGCATACTAGCTGGAACTGTACTGACAATAACCCAGCTGGTGTAAGCTTGTACAACCATCAGATGCGTAACAGTTATTATGTTTATTTTCCATCGGATTTCACCCGCTATGGGCAGGGGGCTCAGCCATCACGCCCTTCAACGATTGATCTCATTCTTTCTAATTCAACCTTGAACATGTCATCGATTGAAACTCACCCAGGCCTTCTTAACTCTGACCACGTTCCCATATCATGAGAAATATACGGCTCGGTTATTAAAAAGAACTTTTTAGTTCCTCTATATAACTCTGCAAATTGAAATTTGATATTAAATTGGGTAGACCCTCAAATGTACGATTTAGAAACAGTAAATATATCGGACACAAATATCGAAGGCATATTTAAGGAATTAACACGGGTATTGACGGAAGTATCCAATAAGGTTCCACTAGGAAGGAGAAGTGCCTGGCAAACAAAACTCTCTCAATTAAGCTTGTATTTAATTGGTCAGCGAAATATATTTAAGCGTAAGCTACAAAGGTGTTACCATTCTTCCGAGAGGAAATGCAAATGTCTGTACTGATAGAAATAACAACTGGAATTCATTTTTGCAAAGTTTGCCTAGGGGTAAACAAAAATTTTGGAAGATAACAAAGGCGATTAAGGGTAATCGGGAGGCCGTTTCTAATGTAACTATCAATACTCACGTTGTAAATGATATCTCTGAAAAAGCTAATATAATTGCTGATGTTTTTGAACGAAATCATAATTTATCAATCAATTTAGTAAGCGTTTCTGACCATGAAGTTAATCAACACCCGAAATGGATTGACACGCAACCAATAGCCAACATAACGGATGATTTAATTACCGTAGAAGAGGTGCAATTCTTTACAAGAACTATTAAAAATAAAAAAGCCCCCGGAAAAGAAGGCATCAAGGCGACCATAGTAAAAAAAATGCCAGAGTCATTTTTTAAATACTTGACCAAAATTGTTAACAGTTGTTTGACGATTGGGTATATTCCTAGAGTATTCAAAGACGCCATGGTCACACCTATATTAAAGTGCGGAAAAGACAAAAAACTACCAGAAAGTTATCGCCCAATCAGTATGCTGAATGTACTCGATAAAATTTTTGAAAAAATTATTTTACGTAAATTGAAAGAATACACAGATACTTATAATATAATAAATGATGAACAACTTGGTTTCAGAAATGGGCATTCAACGGTAACACTCAAAAGAGTTACGAAAATAATACATAATAATAAGACTCGCCGAAAGAGTACAGGGGTAATTTTTCTAGATATTGAGAAGGCTTTTGATTCCATATGGCACGATGGTTTAATTTTTAAACTTAATAGATTTAATTAACCTATATATCTCCAGAAAATCATAAAAAATATTCTAAAGGATAGAACCTTTGAAGTTATAATAGATGATGCAATTTCTACGCAAAGATGTATTCCCGCCGGGGTACCACAAGGTTAAATTTTATCGCCAACATTGTACTCGATTCTATATCCGATTTTAAACCTGCTAAATGTCAGTTAGCGGCCTTTTATGCTGACGATTCTGCCATTATAGCTTATGGAAAAGTATCTGACGCTATAGTAAAACAAATGAACAGAGGTCTAACGAACTGCCAAAAATATTTCGAAAGATGGAAAATCAGGATCAATAATAGTAAGACACAAGGTGAAAAGGCTTTAAGAAGTGGAAGAGCGCTGTTCCCTTTATTAAATAGAAAATCGAAATTAAACGTAGAAAACAAACTGTTACTGTATAGGATGTGCATTCGCCCTATAATGATATATGGCTGTCAAGTCTGGTATCATAGAAGTGCCAAGACACATCTAAATAAACTGCAAATCATTCAGAATAAGAACCTAAAAGCCTCGAAGGTTTTCCGCTAACCGTTTACACAGAAAGTATAAACAAAAGATGATAAGCGAAGTTTGCAGCGAACTGACGATCAGATTTAAAGACAAATGTATGTCTTCAAGTTTTGCTACTATAAGAAATTTGCTGAATTAACCTACTTTACAGCATCTGTAAAGATGATGTTAAACTTTCTTTTCCAAATAAAAGGTTTTTCCTATCTTTTTGCCTTAAGGAGATTTATCTAATAGGAAATGTCACTTTGTGGTATAAAAAATGTTCTAATTGTTGCAATACTTTATGTAGAATCTCATAAGATGTATATGTTAAGTTTAGAAAATTTTATATTGATTTTATGATAGTAAATAAAAAAAAAAAAACTTCGGGGATTAAGTTATCCTTATTACCATTTTCAATGACTTACGTTTCTATCCGGTTTTTAAAAGAAGAGTTAATACATTTAACGTTATCATTATTAATTTGTTTAACATTGTTTGATATATGAATGGTTGTGCGTAAATGATAGTGCTAATTCGTTTTCTTGATATGCATTTTACAAGTATTACAATAAACAGTAGCTTCCTCCATATTTTGAACATGTTTTATATCATTAGAATGTGTTAGGAACTCTTTGCGATTTGTAAATTGTAAATTACATGTTGCACACTTTAATGATAACGATGAAGGATCATCGTGATGTAATCTAACATGACGTTTTAGAGATGAATTTAAATTGTAGACTTTTCCGCAAATTGTGCAAATAAAACCAGCTATTTTTTTAATTAATTTATTTATTTTTCTGTTAATAACGTTTGTATGTTTGAATTCAATTTTCAAGAATGATATACAACTATTTTTAAACTAACTATTTATACTAAATTTTTTGTCTACGTAGCAGTTTCATTCCCGTAAACATTTTGTATCGTAGAGGCATACACAAGCATGTCCCTGTACTCTGTATATATTACTTATCAAAATATTTGTTTACATATATATTGTCTACGTAGCAGTTTCATTCCCGTAAACATTTTGTATCGTAGAGGCATGCATTAGAATGTCCCTGTACTGTGTATATATCACTTATCAGATGGGTATAATGAAGGATGAGAATTGTGGAAAAATAATGAAGGAGTTTCTAGGATTGAGATCAAAGATGTATTCCTTTAGTGTGCGGTATAAAAATGATATAAAAAAAAATCGAAAGGGGCAAGGAAATGCATTCTTGATAAGTATCTTATCTTCTTATAGAAACTCTTTATTTAATAAGTCTACTGTACATGATGACATGTTAATATTTAAATCAAAAGTTTATCAAATTTATACAAATGAATTTATTAATGTTAAATTATGCAGACGATAAAAGAAAAACAAGAAGTGATAAGATGAGTACATATGCATGGTATCATTTTCTAATCGAGGAAACTAATCCCGATTATGAGCTTGACATGCTACTGTGGGAAATTTCAAGACTAGAAGAGGAAGAAGCAATGCTATAACTGTATCCCTATTTTTAAGTAATAATTTGTATATATATTTAAGTAGTGAAATCTATTAATAAGTAAAAAAAATTGTTGTATTGTTAAGAGAATTAAACCAAAATTGTACAAATATATTCAAAATGAAAAACATTCGGAATTTGTTTTATTTTGGTTTGTGATTTATTATTTAGTTTCATCGAAATATTACATAATACGAATTAATTAAATGACTTATCATAATTTTTCTTAAGTAAAATACGGAGCACCGGCAGGTATCTGGCCCTTCCTCACAATCTGGATGCCTCCATGGACAAGACTTAAAGTAACCATCGTCCTTGTCCTCATCTTCCATTTATACCAAAATCATCATTTTCATCCAACATATCGAGGAACATTTTCACCATTTCCATATGTTTGTATAGTTGACATCCGTCAAAATCAACTAAGAATTGTGCGAGCTTGTTTCTAATGTCACTCATGATTTTTATAGAATATTTTATACTATTACCAAAATTTACTTCCGATCTTTTTGACTGTTAGTACTCAACTAATAATTTCAACGAACAAGTTGTAAGAGAAACTTTATATAATTTATAAGACTCAATCTGCGTTCCACTCCAAAAAAAATTTCAAATTTCATAGTAAAGGACTCAAAAATGTATATATGTATCTCTCTATCTTCTTCTAACACCAGATTTTATTATTTATCTTTTCGTCTTTTGTTCCCTCTCTCTCCCATGTACACACACACACTCACACAAATCTAATATCATTGCTTAATAATTTTCAATAAGACTTCTTAAAGTCTAGAAAGCTTATATCGAGATTAATTCGAAATTTAAGTTCAAACTTATAAGTTGTGAAACATTTATAGCGCAATGAGTTTAATAAGCAAATTCAATTCCTGTAATACAAAATCCTTAATCCATATAAAGGATTTAGATGACTCATCCAAATACACCATCGTACGTGCAAAGCGAGTAACAACAAAGTATGGGGAAACAGTTCAACTTGAACTGGAAAACCATATAATGTTTCTCCCCAACCGATATAATATTTTAACAGATGTCGAATTAGATGATCTTTCAAGTGATAAATATCGAGCGAAACCTTATCCTGGATAGTGAGATGAATGAGTTTTTGATACCAAACTCCCAGTACCCCGTTTGGCAGTGAAAAAAAAAATGTTGTGCATATATTTTGTAATTAACAAAAAAAAAATAATAATAATAATAATAATAATAATAAATAAAATGTTTTTAAATATATATGATTGTGTTTTATTTAATATCTTTGGTTATCTCATAAAGAAATTTCAAACATAAGTGGCCACAATTATATGTATTAAAGTTTTGATATTGATTATAGGTGTATTCAATATTTCTACCTAAATATTGGATTAATTCTAGAGGAGGTTGTAAATTTCCAAAGCTGTCGAAATATTGTTTTTCATTCTTGTTTTTATAGTGTGCTACCCAATGAGTACCTGGGCCTGTTGATAAATCCAAATTGATTATTCTACACTGTACAGTCTTTGGTCGTTTCGGTAGCGAATCCAACATAAAAACTCCTCCGAAGTGTGGCATATATTTTGAAAATTTTCTCAGATCAAATTCTGATAATGGTCTTTTGGGTAGCATGTCTAAAAGTGTTTTGATTGATCTTTACAAACAAGTCCATAACCGTTTTTATATGGCTTAAGGCATAGTCCATCTCCCACCGCAATTGACTCCATTGCTTTGTTGTGTCTAGTGGCTTCCTCAAGTTGTTTTTTTTCCAATCTATGGTGCATTTACAGCTTCAGCTATAGCGGCACCTCCAGCTGCTAGACTACCAAGTGCACTTAGAGCAGTTAGAATCGGTATTATGGGCAAAAAACCAAAAATGTTTGGGAGATTTATAATGCGTGGTATTACAACACGAGCTTTTTTCCGCTTAAGAGACTTACTGATAGCTTTAAGAGCAATCTCAACTTTTGAATTAATATCTTGTGGTTTTTCCTTCTTCAATATCTTTGTTGTTGATTTAATTGTTTTATGAAACAGATTTTTGTCATTTATACGAATTCGTGGTGATGGTCTTTTCACAGTATTCCTTTTCTTTGCTTCGACACCCATACCAAGTTTAGTTTTTGCTTTCATTGCTTTGGTGACTATATATGAAAATATTTTTTCTGCAAGATCACTATCTTTTGAAAAAACTCTTTCCCAAGCCTTATTTTCAAGAATTTTTTCAGCTTGATGTCTGCTGTTTAAGTATTTATTTTTCGAATAAGCAATATCGTGATTTTTTCAAGCAGCATCCAATAAGTTAATTCCTTTATCTCCTCTATCTAAACGCTTTTGTAATCTTGTGTCAGGTTCACAGTACTGATATCCAGGAAGATATAATTCAAAAGGCAGAGAATTTATTGCTTTATTTAGGAAACCTTCTCCAACGATAATGTGCTGGAGACTTTTATTACTTTAATCTACAATAAAAGATATTGTTTGCAAATTCCACAAGTTGTTATTAAAATGCGCTTCGTAACACAACATAAAAATATTTTAGTTCGTAATGCTGATATTTGTTCAAATGACAGTAAAAAAATAAGACATAGCTCCTTGTTACCAAATTCTATTCGAGCATTAATAGTTGGTCTTTCAAATTGTGGAAAAACTAACATAATGATTAGTTTGCTGGAAAGTCCTAATGGTCTCAAGTTTGAAAATATTTAGTTGTACTCAAAATATTTATATCAACTTAAATATGAATATCTAAAGAAATTAATTTCACAAATTAAAGGAATAAGATACTACACATTCGCAGATAATGAGTACGTTGTTCCTCCTAGTGAAGCTAAAAGCAATTCAATTATGATTTTTGATGATGTTGCATGTGAAAAGCAATACAATAAACGTGCATATTTTTGTATGGGTCGTTATAAGAACGTAGATTCATTTTACTTGTGTCAAACTTACACGCGGATTCCAAGACATTTGATAAGAGATAATGCTAATGTAATTATTATGTTTAAACAAGATTCGACAAATATGAAACATGTATATGATGATCACATTGCCAGCGATATGAACTTTGAAATGTTTCAACAAATTTGTAGAGAATGTTGGAAGAAAAAATACGGATTTTTGATTATAAGTAAAGATAATGAACTAAACAACGGTCGTTATAGAAAGTCATTTGATTATTTCATCATAATATAATTTGCTGTTCATCTAATGCACCCTTCAGTATTTAATCTGACTTCAAACTTTATACATGTGATTATTGTAACTGATCAGATAAGCTGATCTGATGCCTGTTAAACTAACCTGATAACCTGATCTGATACCTGTTAAACTGACCTGATAAGCTGATCTGATACCTGATACCTGTTAAACTGATCTGATAAGCTGATCTGATACCTGATAAGCTGACCTGATACCTGTTAAACTGACCTGATAAGCTGATCTGATACCTGATAAACTGACCTGATACCTGATAAACTGACTTGATACCTGTTAAACTGACCTGATAAGGTGGCCTGATACCTGATAAACTGACCTGATACCTGTTAAGCTGACCTGATAAACTGATCTTACACCTGATAAACTGACCTGATACCTGTTAAACTGACCTGATAAGCTGATCTGATAAGCTGATCTGATCTGATAAGCTGATCTGATCTGATAACCTGATCTTATAAACTGATAAGCTGGTCTGATAACTAATAGCTAAAATGAATGAAAAAATTCTAAAAGACTTGTTGACAACTAGAAATATATTGAAGAAAAAGCTTCGTAGTATAAAAAGTGGTGAAATAGATACACATCAGCAATTAACAGATACATTCAAGCCTATCACAGAACCTTTAAAGGTTTTTATATATAGCTCTAAGCATATTGGTATACCGATTAAAAAAGAACAGAATGATAAGAAAACTGAATACGAGGACAGTGCGAGTTTTCATCCTGACAACTCAACAATCAAGTTGGAAACAGCGATTTTGATGAAGATGACTTTTACTCACAAAATTCGAATAATGAAGAAAGTTATCCTGACTTATCACTATTATAATTGAGAAACGAACTCAATCTAACTATGGTCCACAAAAAGATAATAACGAATGGAGATTTGGTAATAGCACCATCGAGTTAAACTTAACTATGGTTCACATAAAGATAATAACGAATGGAGATTTGGTAAATCGAGTTAAATTAAGATAAGATACAGGTTGGTGGACAAATATGGGCTCTCATGCCAGGACTGTTTTCTTTAAAGTTTCATAAAACACCAAAAAACTATGACAAATTTGAGCTTGAAATCTATAAAAAAATATTATTTACTACCAATGCTCACAGGAGAGACTATAAGTCTTATGATCAAATCAAAGGGAGCAAAGCCCATAAGTAAAAACATATTATTGGAAAACTTTTCAAAGGAGAAAATCATACAAGCTCATCAGATGTAACAAAAACTAATAATTTAGGAAGGGGTTTGATGCAGTTTAACCCTCATAATCGTAACTATATATATTGGGATGATCCAAACGAGTTGGTAGATCGACTTAGACTACTGCTTGCATCACAGTCTGTAGGCCATACTAATCACAACAACGAAATTGTCTCAATTATTGAAGAACTACCTGAAGCTAATATAAATGTATAAACTATATACATACATAGATTTTTTATATAAAACATGTCCGTTGATAAATTTGGGCATTATATTAACGACAGAAGTGAAGTAATTTCAACCAAAAATGCACCTAAGTTGTTGGGCTTCTTTATGGATACGAACAAAAACATTGATGTCCAATACAAGAGAATCAAAAATTTTGCAAACGCTCTGGAGGAAAACGATGTTATCAGTAAATTGTTTCTGCAAACTGAACTCAAAAAACAGCAACAAGAAGTAGCTTTCTAGTTAGAAAATCTTAATGCCCATTTGTAGGATATCAATAAGAAAATGGATGATAATAAATCACTTTTTGATATGAAAATTGAAGAGCTGGGAGAAAAAAATTATAGAATAGCAAATTACATGTTCGTATCAATAGCTGAAAGCGCACGAAGTAGATCACAACACATTTAAAACAGCGACTGGAAAAATAAGATGTCTTCAAAAAGAAATATTGTAAATGAATTTCATAAGCAGGCTCGAAAAAGTTTTGTACGTCGTAGAGTAAAGGAAAATAATAGGAAATCCTATTAAAGGTGGATTCTATGAAGAAGAACTTTCAAAAACCAGATATCCAAACACATAACTAGTTGAAAAGGTTCTCAAAACTAACGGACAGAAGGTGTTTGTTAAGTGGCTGGGCTTTGGTAATGAGCACAATTCTTGGATAAGCAAAGATGAGATATTGTAGATGGAAGAATACAATAAATAAACAACAAAACAACAACAACAATGGCATCAATATTTAATTTGGTTTAAAATAAGTAAATAAACAATAATTACGAAAGTGATTGTTATAAATCATACTGTGTGTTTAACCTTATTTATTTACAATCAAACAGTCACAATGTTAATAACATTGCCTCTGAGCTCCAATTCATCAGACCTATCTGCTAATTATTTTCCTCCTATTGATTTAAACGGAACCTATGAATGTGCTCTAACTGATTTTCATTCATACAACAGTATCACAACAGTGAACTTGTAATTGAAATACCGATCGGATCTTATGAATTGAAAGATATAGTTGACTATATAGAAGAACAATACAAACGATATAGACCAGAAAACAAAATTTTGATTGAAGCTAATAACAATACAATGCAAGTCAAAGTCAGCAGCTCTAAAGAACCAATATATTTTAATAAAGAGAATACAATAGGTAGACTTTTAGGATTCAATGGCAGAATATTAACGCCAAACAAACAACATTACTCTGATCTTCCAGTGAATATCTTGAGGATTGAAAGCAATATTGTGGTTAATACTTATATGAAGAATTCTAAAGCTCATACACTACATGAGTTTCCGATTAATGTACCGGCTGGATATAAAATAGTTGAGATTCCCAAAAATCTTATTTATTTGCCAGTAAACTCCAGAGAGATAAGTTCACTAGCTCTTCGCGTGGTTAGTATATATGATGCAATTTCTACGCAAAGATGTATTCCGGCTGGGGTACCACAAGGTTCAATTTTATCGCCAATATTGTACTCGATTTTTATATCGGATTTTAAACCTACTAAATATCAATTAGCGGCCTTTTATGCTGACGATTCTGCCATTATAGCTTATGGAAAAGTATCTGACGCTATAGTAAAACAAATGAAGAGAGGCCTATCGAACTGCCAAAAATATTTCGAAAGATGGAAAATCAGGATCTATAACAGTAAGACGCTAGTAATACTATTTCCGTATAACAAGTCGCCAAAAAGAAAACCAAATATACCTGTCAATATTGATGGAAATATAATTTCCTTACAAGACAGTATAAAGTATCTGCGTATCACACTCGATAAAACGCTTTCCTACAGGCAACATATATTACAAATTTGTGAAAAGGCTTTAAGAAGTGGAAGAGCGCTGTTCCCTTTATTAAATGAAACTCGAAATTAAACGTAGAAAACAAACTGTTACTGTATAGGAAGTGCATTCGCCCTATAATGATATATGGCTGTCAAGTCTGGTATCATAGAAGTGCCAAGACATATCTAAATAAACTGCAAATCATTCAGAATAAGAACCTAAAAATGGTTTTTAGTTTGTCTCGAAGGGTTTCCACTAACCGTTTACACAGAAAGTATAAACAAAAGATGATAAGCGAAGTTTGCAGCGAACTGACGATCAGATTTGAAGACAAATGTATGTCTTCAAGTTTTGCTACTATAAGAAATTTGCTGAATTAACCTACTTTACAGATCTGTAAAGATGATGTTAAAGGGGTCTATTTAAAATTTCTTTTCCAAATAAAAGGTTTTTCCCATCTTTTTGCCTTAAGGAGATTTATCTAATATAAAATGTCACTTTGTGGTATAAAAAATGTTCTAATTGTTGCAATACTTTATGTAGAATCTCATAAGATGTATATGTTAAGTTTAGACAATTTTATATTGATTTTATGATAATAAATATAAAAAAACACTTCGGGGATTAAGTTATCCTTATTATCATTTGGAATGATGTACGTTTCTATCAGGTTTTTAAAAGAAGAGTTAATACATTTAAGGTTATCATTATTAATTTGTTTAACATTGTTTGATATATGAATGGTTGTGCGTAAATGATAGTGCTAATTCGTTTTCTTGATATGCATTTTACAAGTATTACAATAAACAGTAGCTTCCTCCATATTTTGAACATGTTTTATATCATTAGAATGTGTTAGGAACTCTTTGCGATTTGTAAATTGTAAATTACATGTTGCACACTTTAATGATAACGATGAAGGATCATCGTGATGTAATCTAACATGACGTTTTAGAGATGAATTTAAATTGTAGACTTTTCCGCAAATTGTGCAAATAAAACCAGCTATTTTTTTAATTAATTTATTTATTTTTCTGTTAATAACGTTTGTATGTTTGAATTCAATTTTCAAGAATGATATACAACTATTTTTAAACTAACTATTTATACTAAATTTTTTGTCTACGTAGCAGTTTCATTCCCGTAAACATTTTGTATCGTAGAGGCATACACAAGCATGTCCCTGTACTCTGTATATATTACTTATCAAAATATTTGTTTACATATATATTGTCTACGTAGCAGTTTCATTCCCGTAAACATTTTGTATCGTAGAGGCATGCATTAGAATGTCCCTGTACTCTGTATATATCACTTATCAGATGGGTATAATGAAGGATGAGAATTGTGGAAAAATAATGAAGGAGTTTCTAGGATTGAGATCAAAGATGTATTCCTTTAGTGTGCGGTATAAAAATGATATAAAAAAAAATCGAAAGGGGCAAGGAAATGCATTCTTGATAAGTATCTTATCTTCTTATAGAAACTCTTTATTTAATAAGTCTACTGTACATGATGACATGTTAATATTTAAATCAAAAGTTTATCAAATTTATACAAATGAAATAAATAAAGTAGTGTTAAATTATGCAGACGATAAAAGAAAAATAAGAAGTGATAAGATGAGTACATATGCATGGTATCATTTTCTAATCGAGGAAACTAATCCCGATTATGAGCTTGACATGCTACTGTGGGAAATTTCAAGACTAGAAGAGGAAGAAGCAATGCTATAACTGTATCCCTATTTTTAAGTAATAATTTGTATATATATTTAAGTAGTGAAATCTATTAATAAGTAAAAAAAATTGTTGTATTGTTAAGAGAATTAAACCAAAATTGTACAAATATATTCAAAATGAAAAACATTCGGAATTTGTTTTATTTTGGTTTGTGATTTATTATTTAGTTTCATCGAAATATTACATAATACGAATTAATTAAATGACTTATCATAATTTTTCTTAAGTAAAATACGGAGCACCGGCAGGTATCTGGCCCTTCCTCACAATCTGGATGCCTCCATGGACAAGACTTAAAGTAACCATCGTCCTTGTCCTCATCTTCCATTTATACCAAAATCATCATTTTCATCCAACATATCGAGGAACATTTTCACCATTTCCATATGTTCGTATAGTTGACATCCGTCAAAATCAACTAAGAATTGTGCGAGCTTGTTTCTAATGTCACTCATGATTTTTATAGAATATTTTATACTATTACCAAAATTTACTTCCGATCTTTTTGACTGTTAGTACTCAACTAATAATTTCAACGAACAAGTTGTAAGAGAAACTTTATATAATTTATAAGACTCAATCTGCGTTCCACTCCAAAAAAAATTTCAAATTTCATAGTAAAGGACTCAAAAATGTATATATGTATCTCTCTATCTTCTTCTAACACCAGATTTTATTATTTATCTTTTCGTCTTTTGTTCCCTCTCTCTCCCATGTACACACACACACTCACACAAATCTAATATCATTGCTTAATAATTTTCAATAAGACTTCTTAAAGTCTAGAAAGCTTATATCGAGATTAATTCGAAATTTAAGTTCAAACTTATAAGTTGTGAAACATTTATAGCGCAATGAGTTTAATAAGCAAATTCAATTCCTGTAATACAAAATCCTTAATCCATATAAAGGATTTAGATGACTCATCCAAATACACCATCGTACGTGCAAAGCGAGTAACAACAAAGTATGGGGAAACAGTTCAACTTGAACTGGAAAACCATATAATGTTTCTCCCCAACCGATATAATATTTTAACAGATGTCGAATTAGATGATCTTTCAAGTGATAAATATCGAGCGAAACCTTATCCTGGATAGTGAGATGAATGAGTTTTTGATACCAAACTCCCAGTACCCCGTTTGGCAGTGAAAAAAAAAATGTTGTGCATATATTTTGTAATTAACAAAAAAAAAATAATAATAATAATAATAATAATAAATAAAATGTTTTTAAATATATATGATTGTGTTTTATTTAATATCTTTGGTTATCTCATAAAGAAATTTCAAACATAAGTGGCCACAATTATATGTATTAAAGTTTTGATATTGATTATAGGTGTATTCAATATTTCTACCTAAATATTGGATTAATTCTAGAGGAGGTTGTAAATTTCCAAAGCTGTCGAAATATTGTTTTTCATTCTTGTTTTTATAGTGTGCTACCCAATGAGTACCTGGGCCTGTTGATAAATCCAAATTGATTATTCTACACTGTACAGTCTTTGGTCGTTTCGGTAGCGAATCCAACATAAAAACTCCTCCGAAGTGTGGCATATATTTTGAAAATTTTCTCAGATCAAATTCTGATAATGGTCTTTTGGGTAGCATGTCTAAAAGTGTTTTGATTGATCTTTACAAACAAGTCCATAACCGTTTTTATATGGCTTAAGGCATAGTCCATCTCCCACCGCAATTGACTCCATTGCTTTGTTGTGTCTAGTGGCTTCCTCAAGTTGTTTTTTTCCAATCTATGGTGCATTTACAGCTTCAGCTATAGCGGCACCTCCAGCTGCTAGACTACCAAGTGCACTTAGAGCAGTTAGAATCGGTATTATGGGCAAAAAACCAAAAATTGTTGGGAGATTTATAATGCGTGGTATTACAACACGAGCTTTTTTCCGCTTAAGAGACTTACTGATAGCTTTAAGAGCAATCTCAACTTTTGAATTAATATCTTGTGGTTTTTCCTTCTTCAATATCTTTGTTGTTGATTTAATTGTTTTATGAAACAGATTTTTGTCATTTATACGAATTCGTGGTGATGGTCTTTTCACAGTATTCCTTTTCTTTGCTTCGACACCCATACCAAGTTTAGTTTTTGCTTTCATTGCTTTGGTGACTATATATGAAAATATTTTTTCTGCAAGATCACTATCTTTTGAAAAAACTCTTTCCCAAGCCTTATTTTCAAGAATTTTTTCAGCTTGATGTCTGCTGTTTAAGTATTTATTTTTCGAATAAGCAATATCGTGATTTTTTCAAGCAGCATCCAATAAGTTAATTCCTTTATCTCCTCTATCTAAACGCTTTTGTAATCTTGTGTCAGGTTCACAGTACTGATATCCAGGAAGATATAATTCAAAAGGCAGAGAATTTATTGCTTTATTTAGGAAACCTTCTCCAACGATAATGTGCTGGAGACTTTTATTACTTTAATCTACAATAAAAGATATTGTTTGCAAATTCCACAAGTTGTTATTAAAATGCGCTTCGTAACACAACATAAAAATATTTTAGTTCGTAATGCTGATATTTGTTCAAATGACAGTAAAAAAATAAGACATAGCTCCTTGTTACCAAATTCTATTCGAGCATTAATAGTTGGTCTTTCAAATTGTGGAAAAACTAACATAATGATTAGTTTGCTGGAAAGTCCTAATGGTCTCAAGTTTGAAAATATTTACTTGTATTCAAAATCTTTATATCAACCTAAATATGAATACCTAAAGAAATTAATTTCACCAATTAAAGGAATGGGATACTACACATTCGCAGATAACGAGTACGTTGTTCCTCCTAGTGAAGCTAAAAGCAATTCAATTATGATTTTTGATGAAGTTGCATGTGAAAAGCAAAACAATATACGTGCATATTTTTGTATGGGTCGTTATAAGAACGTAGATTCATTTTACTTGTGTCAAACTTACACGCGGATTCCAAAACATTTGATAAGAGATAATGCTAATGTAATTATTATGTTTAAACAAGATTCGACAAATATGAAACATGTATATGATGATCACATTGCCAGCGATATGAGCTTTGAAATGTTTCAACAAATTTGTAGAGAATGTTGGAAGAAAAAATACGGATTTTTGATTATAAGTAAAGATAATGAACTAAACAACGGTCGTTATAGAAAGTCATTTGATTACTTCATCATATTATAATTTGCTGTTCATCTAATGCACCCTTCAGTATTTAATCTGACTTCAAACTTTATACATGTGATTATTGTCACTGATCAGATAAGCTGATCTGATGCCTGTTAAACTGACCTGATAACCTGATCTGATACCTGTTAAACTGACCTGATAAGCTGATCTGATACCTGATACCTGTTAAACTGATCTGATAAGCTGATCTGATACCTGATAAACTGACCTGATAAACTGACTTGATACCTGTTAAACTGACCTGATAAGGTGGCCTGATACCTGATAAACTGACCTGATACCTGTTAAGCTGACCTGATAAACTGTCTTACACGTGATAAACTGACCTGATACCTGTTAAACTGACCTGATAAGCTGATCTGATACCTGATAAGCTGATCTGATCTGATAAGCTGATCTGATCTGATAACCTGATCTAATAAACTGATAAGCTGGTCTGATAACTAATAGCTAAAATGAATGAAAAAATTCTAAAAGACTTGTTGACAACTAGAAATATATTGAAGAAAAAGCTTCGTAGTATAAAAAGTGGTGAAATAGATACACATCAGCAATTAACAGATACATTCAAGCCTATCACAGAACCTTTAAAGGTTTTTATATATAGCTCTAAGCATATTGGTATACCGATTAAAAAAGAACAGAATGATAAGAAAACTGAATACGAGGACAGTGCGAGTTTTCATGCTGAGAACTCAACAATCAAGTTGGAAACAGCGATTTTGATGAAGATGACTTTTACTCACAAAATTCGAATAATGAAGAAAGTTATCCTGACTTATCTCTATTATAATCGAGAAACGAACTAAATCTAACTATGGTCCACAAAAAGATAATAACGAATGGAGATTTGGTAATAGCACCATCGAGTTAAACTTAACTATGGTTCACATAAAGAAAATAACGAATGGAGATTTGGTAAATCGAGTTAAATTAAGATAAGATACAGGTTGGTGGACAAATATGGGCTCTCATGCCAGGACTGTTTTCTTTAAAGTTTCATAAAACACCAAAAAACTATGACAAATTTGAGCTTGAAATCTATAAAAAAATATTATTTACTACCAATGCTCACAGGAGAGACTATAAGTCTTATGATCAAATCAAAGGGAGCAAAGCCCATAAGTAAAAACATATTATTGGAAAACTTTTCAAAGGAGAAAATCATACAAGCTCATCAGATGTAACAAAAACTAATAATTTAGGAAGGGGTTTGATGCAGTTTAACCCTCATAATCGTAACTATATATATTGGGATGATCCAAACGAGTTGGTAGATCGACTTAGACTACTGCTTGCATCACAGTCTGTAGGCCATACTAATCACAACAACGAAATTGTCTCAATTATTGAAGAACTACCTGAAGCTAATATAAATGTATAAACTATATACATACATAGATTTTTTATATAAAACATGTCCGTTGATAAATTTGGGCATTATATTAACGACAGAAGTGAAGTAATTTCAACCAAAAATGCACCTAAGTTGTTGGGCTTCTTTATGGATACGAACAAAAACATTGATGTCCAATACAAGAGAATCAAAAATTTTGCAAACGCTCTGGAGGAAAACGATGTTATCAGTAAATTGTTTCTGCAAACTGAACTCAAAAAACAGCAACAAGAAGTAGCTTTCTAGTTAGAAAATCTTAATGCCCATTTGTAGGATATCAATAAGAAAATGGATGATAATAAATCACTTTTTGATATGAAAATTGAAGAGCTGGGAGAAAAAAATTATAGAATAGCAAATTACATGTTCGTATCAATAGCTGAAAGCGCACGAAGTAGATCACAACACATTTAAAACAGCGACTGGAAAAATAAGATGTCTTCAAAAAGAAATATTGTAAATGAATTTCATAAGCAGGCTCGAAAAAGTTTTGTACGTCGTAGAGTAAAGGAAAATAATAGGAAATCCTATTAAAGGTGGATTCTATGAAGAAGAACTTTCAAAAACCAGATATCCAAACACATAACTAGTTGAAAAGGTTCTCAAAACTAACGGACAGAAGGTGTTTGTTAAGTGGCTGGGCTTTGGTAATGAGCACAATTCTTGGATAAGCAAAGATGAGATATTGTAGATGGAAGAATACAATAAATAAACAACAAAACAACAACAACAATGGCATCAATATTTAATTTGGTTTAAAATAAGTAAATAAACAATAATTACGAAAGTGATTGTTATAAATCATACTGTGTGTTTAACCTTATTTATTTACAATCAAACAGTCACAATGTTAATAACATTGCCTCTGAGCTCCAATTCATCAGACCTATCTGCTAATTATTTTCCTCCTATTGATTTAAACGGAACCTATGAATGTGCTCTAACTGATTTTCATTCATACAACAGTATCACAACAGTGAACTTGTAATTGAAATACCGATCGGATCTTATGAATTGAAAGATATAGTTGACTATATAGAAGAACAATACAAACGATATAGACCAGAAAACAAAATTTTGATTGAAGCTAATAACAATACAATGCAAGTCAAAGTCAGCAGCTCTAAAGAACCAATATATTTTAATAAAGAGAATACAATAGGTAGACTTTTAGGATTCAATGGCAGAATATTAACGCCAAACAAACAACATTACTCTGATCTTCCAGTGAATATCTTGAGGATTGAAAGCAATATTGTGGTTAATACTTATATGAAGAATTCTAAAGCTCATACACTACATGAGTTTCCGATTAATGTACCGGCTGGATATAAAATAGTTGAGATTCCCAAAAATCTTATTTATTTGCCAGTAAACTCCAGAGAGATAAGTTCACTAGCTCTTCGCGTTGTTAATCAAAACGGCGACTTAATTAATTTCAGAGGAGGGGCAATTACAATAAGAATACATTTAAGGACAACTAAATAATGATAATATACAACACAAGTATGTCGAAGAATACTACAGCAACATTTAATCCTCAAACATTACAACCTAAGTAATTGAAAAGATCTGTTCGTCAAAAATCGCTTACAGCAGCAAACAAGCGTTTTCTCAAGTCACTGAACTTTAAACTGGAAACAAAATGAGTTCAATAATAGACGTTTTAGATAAACCAATATCTGACGAAAATATAATCAAAAAGGATTATCACACATACATACCATACCTTCAGTCTTTTAACAACAACGATGAAATAGAATTTCAATACAAAGCCAAGATCTATATGTGTTACCCAGTGAAAGCTATATATATGTGGAAGGACTTAAATCATAAAAAATTTTCTAAAGGATAGAACCTTTGAAGTTAGAATAGATGATGCAATTTCTACGCAAAGATGTATTCCGGCTGGGGTACCACAAGGTTCAATTTTATCGCCAACATTGTACTCGATTTTTATATCGGATTTTAAACCTACTAAATATCAATTAGCGGCCTTTTATGCTGACGATTCTGCCATTATAGCTTATGGAAAAGTATCTGACGCTATAGTAAAACAAATGAAGAGAGGCCTATCGAACTGCCAAAAATATTTCGAAAGATGGAAAATCAGGATCAATAACAGTAAGACGCAAGTAATACTATTTCCGTATAACAAGTCGCCAAAAAGAAAACCAAATATACCTGTCAATATTGATGGAAATATAATTTCCTTACAAGACAGTATAAAGTATCTGCGTATCACACTCGATAAAACGCTTTCCTACAGCGAACATATATTACAAATTTGTGAAAAGGCTTTAAGAAGTGGAAGAGCGCTGTTCCCTTTATTAAATAGAAACTCGAAATTAAACGTAGAAAACAAACTGTTACTGTATAGGAAGTGCATTCGCCCTATAATGATATATGGCTGTCAAGTCTGGTATCATAGAAGTGCCAAGACATATCTAAATAAACTGCAAATCATTCAGAATAAGAACCTAAAAATGGTTTTTGGTTTGTCTCGAAGGGTTTCCACTAACCGTTTACACAGAAAGTATAAACAAAAGATGATAAGCGAAGTTTGCAGCGAACTGACGATCAGATTTGAAGACAAATGTATGTCTTCAAGTTTTGCTACTATAAGAAATTTGCTGAATTAACCTACTTTACAGATCTGTAAAGATGATGTTAAAGGGGTCTATTTAAAATTTCTTTTCCAAATAAAAGGTTTTTCCCATCTTTTTGCCTTAAGGAGATTTATCTAATATAAAATGTCACTTTGTGGTATAAAAAATGTTCTAATTGTTGCAATACTTTATGTAGAATCTCATAAGATGTATATGTTAAGTTTAGACAATTTTATATTGATTTTATGATAATAAATATAAAAAAACACTTCGGGGATTAAGTTATCCTTATTATCATTTGGAATGATGTACGTTTCTATCAGGTTTTTAAAAGAAGAGTTAATACATTTAAGGTTATCATTATTAATTTGTTTAACATTGTTTGATATATGAATGGTTGTGCGTAAATGATAGTGCTAATTCGTTTTCTTGATATGCATTTTACAAGTATTACAATAAACAGTAGCTTCCTCCATATTTTGAACATGTTTTATATCATTAGAATGTGTTAGGAACTCTTTGCGATTTGTAAATTGTAAATTACATGTTGCACACTTTAATGATAACGATGAAGGATCATCGTGATGTAATCTAACATGACGTTTTAGAGATGAATTTAAATTGTAGACTTTTCCGCAAATTGTGCAAATAAAACCAGCTATTTTCTTAATTAATTTATTTATTTTTCTGTTAATAACGTTTGTATGTTTGAATTCAATTTTCAAGAATGATATACAACTATTTTTAAACTAACTATTTATACTAAATTTTTTGTCTACGTAGCAGTTTCATTCCCGTAAACATTTTGTATCGTAGAGGCATACACAAGCATGTCCCTGTACTCTGTATATATTACTTATCAAAATATTTGTTTACATATATATTGTCTACGTAGCAGTTTCATTCCCGTAAACATTTTGTATCGTAGAGGCATGCATTAGAATGTCCCTGTACTCTGTATATATCACTTATCAGATGGGTATAATGAAGGATGAGAATTGTGGAAAAATAATGAAGGAGTTTCTAGGATTGAGATCAAAGATGTATTCCTTTAGTGTGCGGTATAAAAATGATATAAAAAAAAATCGAAAGGGGCAAGGAAATGCATTCTTGATAAGTATCTTATCTTCTTATAGAAACTCTTTATTTAATAAGTCTACTGTACATGATGACATGTTAATATTTAAATCAAAAGTTTATCAAATTTATACAAATGAAATAAATAAAATAGTGTTAAATTATGCAGACGATAAAAGAAAAATAAGAAGTGATAAGATGAGTACATATGCATGGTATCATTTTCTAATCGAGGAAACTAATCCCGATTATGAGCTTGACATGCTACTGTGGGAAATTTCAAGACTAGAAGAGGAAGAAGCAATGCTATAACTGTATCCCTATTTTTAAGTAATAATTTGTATATATATTTAAGTAGTGAAATCTATTAATAAGTAAAAAAAATTGTTGTATTGTTAAGAGAATTAAACCAAAATTGTACAAATATATTCAAAATGAAAAACATTCGGAATTTGTTTTATTTTGGTTTGTGATTTATTATTTAGTTTCATCGAAATATTACATAATACGAATTAATTAAATGACTTATCATAATTTTTCTTAAGTAAAATACGGAGCACCGGCAGGTATCTGGCCCTTCCTCACAATCTGGATGCCTCCATGGACAAGACTTAAAGTAACCATCGTCCTTGTCCTCATCTTCCATTTATACCAAAATCATCATTTTCATCCAACATATCGAGGAACATTTTCACCATTTCCATATGTTCGTATAGTTGACATCCGTCAAAATCAACTAAGAATTGTGCGAGCTTGTTTCTAATGTCACTCATGATTTTTATAGAATATTTTATACTATTACCAAAATTTACTTCCGATCTTTTTGACTGTTAGTACTCAACTAATAATTTCAACGAACAAGTTGTAAGAGAAACTTTATATAATTTATAAGACTCAATCTGCGTTCCACTCCAAAAAAAATTTCAAATTTCATAGTAAAGGACTCAAAAATGTATATATGTATCTCTCTATCTTCTTCTAACACCAGATTTTATTATTTATCTTTTCGTCTTTTGTTCCCTCTCTCTCCCATGTACACACACACACACTCACACAAATCTAATATCATTGCTTAATAATTTTCAATAAGACTTCTTAAAGTCTAGAAAGCTTATATCGAGATTAATTCGAAATTTAAGTTCAAACTTATAAGTTGTGAAACATTTATAGCGCAATGAGTTTAATAAGCAAATTCAATTCCTGTAATACAAAATCCTTAATCCATATAAAGGATTTAGATGACTCATCCAAATACACCATCGTACGTGCAAAGCGAGTAACAACAAAGTATGGGGAAACAGTTCAACTTGAACTGGAAAACCATATAATGTTTCTCCCCAACCGATATAATATTTTAACAGATGTCGAATTAGATGATCTTTCAAGTGATAAATATCGAGCGAAACCTTATCCTGGATAGTGAGATGAATGAGTTTTTGATACCAAACTCCCAGTACCCCGTTTGGCAGTGAAAAAAAAAAATGTTGTGCATATATTTTGTAATTAACAAAAAAAAAAAATAATAATAATAATAATAATAATAATAAATAAAATGTTTTTAAATATATATGATTGTGTTTTATTTAATATCTTTGGTTATCTCATAAAGAAATTTCAAACATAAGTGGCCACAATTATATGTATTAAAGTTTTGATATTGATTATAGGTGTATTCAATATTTCTACCTAAATATTGGATTAATTCTAGAGGAGGTTGTAAATTTCCAAAGCTGTCGAAATATTGTTTTTCATTCTTGTTTTTATAGTGTGCTACCCAATGAGTACCTGGGCCTGTTGATAAATCCAAATTGATTATTCTACACTGTACAGTCTTTGGTCGTTTCGGTAGCGAATCCAACATAAAAACTCCTCCGAAGTGTGGCATATATTTTGAAAATTTCTCAGATCAAATTCTGATAATGGTCTTTTGGGTAGCATGTCTAAAAGTGTTTTGATTGATCTTTACAAACAAGTCCATAACCGTTTTTATATGGCTTAAGGCATAGTCCATCTCCCACCGCAATTGATTCCATTGCTTTGTTGTGTCTAGTGGCTTCCTCAAGTTGTTTTTTTCCAATCTATGGTGCATTTACAGCTTCAGCTATAGCGGCACCTCAAGCTGCTAGACTACCAAGTGCACTTAGAGCAGTTAGAATCGGTATTATGGGCAAAAAACCAAAAATTTTTGGGAGATTTATAATGCGTGGTATTACAACACGAGCTTTTTTCCGCTTAAGAGATTTACTGATAGCTTTAAGAGCAATCTCAACTTCTGAATTAATATCTTGTGGTTTTTCCTTCTTCAATATCTTTGTTGTTGATTTAATTGTTTTATGAAACAGATTTTTGTCATTTATACGAATTCGTGGTGATGGTCTTTTCACAGTATTCCTTTTCTTTGCTTCGACACCCATACCAAGTTTAGTTTTTGCTTTCATTGCTTTGGTGACTATATATGAAAATATTTTTTCTGCAAGATCACTATCTTTTGAAAAAACTCTTTCCCAAGCCTTAATTTCAAGAATTTTGTCAGCTTGATGTCTGCTGTTTAAGTATTTATTTTTCGAATAAGCAATATCGTGATTTTTTCAAGCAGCATCCAATAAGTTAATTCCTTTATCTCCTCTATCTAAACGCTTTTGTAATCTTGTGTCAGGTTCACAGTACTGATATCCAGGAAGATATAACTCAAAAGGCAGAGAATTTATTGCTTTATTTAGGAAACCTTCTCCAACGATAATGTGCTGGAGACTTTTATTACTTTAATCTACAATAAAAGATATTGTTTGCAAATTCCACAAGTTGTTATTAAAATGCGCTTCGTAACACAACATAAAAATATTTTAGTTCGTAATGCTGATATTTGTTCAAATGACAGTAAAAAAATAAGACATAGCTCCTTGTTACCAAATTCTATTCGAGCATTAATAGTTGGTCTTTCAAATTGTGGAAAAACTAACATAATGATTAGTTTGCTGGAAAGTCCTAATGGTCTCAAGTTTGAAAATATTTACTTGTATTCAAAATCTTTATATCAACCTAAATATGAATACCTAAAGAAATTAATTTCACCAATTAAAGGAATGGGATACTACACATTCGCAGATAACGAGTACGTTGTTCCTCCTAGTGAAGCTAAAAGCAATTCAATTATGATTTTTGATGAAGTTGCATGTGAAAAGCAAAACAATATACGTGCATATTTTTGTATGGGTCGTTATAAGAACGTAGATTCATTTTACTTGTGTCAAACTTACACGCGGATTCCAAAACATTTGATAAGAGATAATGCTAATGTAATTATTATGTTTAAACAAGATTCGACAAATATGAAACATGTATATGATGATCACATTGCCAGCGATATGAGCTTTGAAATGTTTCAACAAATTTGTAGAGAATGTTGGAAGAAAAAATACGGATTTTTGATTATAAGTAAAGATAATGAACTAAACAACGGTCGTTATAGAAAGTCATTTGATTACTTCATCATATTATAATTTGCTGTTCATCTAATGCACCCTTCAGTATTTAATCTGACTTCAAACTTTATACATGTGATTATTGTCACTGATCAGATAAGCTGATCTGATGCCTGTTAAACTGACCTGATAACCTGATCTGATACCTGTTAAACTGACCTGATAAGCTGATCTGATACCTGATACCTGTTAAACTGATCTGATAAGCTGATATGATACCTGATAAGCTGACCTGATACCTGTTAAACTGACCTGATAAGCTGATCTGATACCTGATAAACTGACCTGATACCTGTTAAACTGACCTGATAAGCTGATATTATACCTGATAAACTGACCTGATAATTGTTAAACTGACCTGATAAGCTGATCTGATACCTGATAAGCTGATCTGATCTGATAAGCTCATCTGATCTGATAACCTGATCTGATAACCTGATCTAATAAGCTGATAAGCTGATCTGATTCCTAATAGCTAAAATGAATGAAAAAATTCTAAAAGACTTAGGTTGGGTTAGGTTGTTAGGGCCATTGCCTAAGCAATGCACTTGCCCTTAAGCCGCCCAGGGCGATGGAGTACTGTTTCTTCCTCCTCTTCATCATTACAGTTTCTACAGAAGTCATTGTATTCGAGACCAGCGTTCAAAAAAGCTGTCTTTTTTTTATTTGAGGTGCTAAAGCTGAGCTGCGGCTGAGTAAATTTAAACAGCCGCAGACACAGCCACAGCTACAGCACAAATTATTCAGACGTTTTAATAAAATTTTGAAAGCTGCGCTGTCTGCAGCCAGCAGTTGAATTCTGTTTAATGTTTTATTTGTGTTCTTTACACAGTAACGTAGGTTGAAATAATTGAAAATTTTCATACTCTTAAGAGTTGCTGGCTACGCCTATGTTCTATAGCGAAGATTGCTTTACAGTTATTTTTTTGTTTTTTTATACGATTTTATTATTTTATACGATTTTATTCTTTAAACTAAACATAGTGTAATATGTATGATAGAAATAATTATTTCTATCATTCTTGGTACATACTTAGTATGTATGTATATATGCACATATAAGCAAATACATACCTACATTTTCAGAATTTAAAAAGAGAAGCATAAATCACTTATGATAAGTGCATCATCCAAGAATTTTGGGATCAATTTTACTAAAAGAATATTCTCCAAAGTTTCGTGACTGAGTTTATTCCGATTGTCCGTTAAAATTAATTTCAAGGATGAAAATGCCCTTTCCATTGCTACCTGTTAAAATATTAAATGTACATATTCGGTGGAAATTAGTTTTATTTACCTGTGTAGGCGGAATTCCAAAGCAAACATTGCTTAAAGTATATAATTCTGGCTCAGAATGCTTCCTATCTTTCCAAAATTGCAGTACATCGGTGCTACTTCTCATAAATGGTAGATGAAGATTTTTTATTTTTGAATAAACGTCAGCGTATACACTGTCATCTGATGATGTTTGAAGTGCTTGCGTCAAAAAATGAGTCAAGCATTTCTTCTGCTTCATCCTGCATCTCGTTGTGGTCTAACATCGAACTATTATTGACATTATTAAGATCGTAATCGTCAGATAATAACCAAAGTTTTTCCCATACATGATTTAAATATGTAACTGCGTTTTGTCGGCTTTGAGCGTTTAATGTATGATGAAACCTTGGATCTAAAAACAAACACGCATTGAGACTTTCATTTTCTAGTAACCGTTTAGTGCGTTTTTCAATGCTCTCTAAAAGCTTGCTGCCAATTTTTTGGATTAATGAGCGATTGATATTTTCTTTCACTATTTTTGTTGTGAGCATTTTACTCTTTAGCCATTCTGCATAGAAATTCCCATAATGCAATTGTTCATCCTGGAATTTTACAATAGTTATTTGTAAGGGTCGGCTAACCGTTACATAGCATTCAATGAATTCCCATAACATTTCGGTGTTTTCAAAATTTTCTTTGATGCTTTTATTCACTACTGATTCAACACTTAGAAGATAGTTCTTAGCATTTAACAACGTGTCTATCATTTTGAAGAAAGATCCCCATCTGTTAGAGCAGTCAAGCTGGGGAATACTTAAATTTTTCAATTCAAATGCATCTTTAAAACCATTAGAAGTTTTCCGAATAAATTTTGTAAAGTTTCTGCAATTTAGCAACAACGATTTAATTTCTGCGTCTTTGGTTGCATCTAAGGCAACTAATTGAGCTGTATGTGCTGCACATCTACATATCTGTATATAAACTATTTATGTTGACGTTCTCATCTTCTTCGGTTACTTCACGGTCCTCATGTACGTTATGATTTGAGAGAATTTTTGTAGTTCTTATCATGTTGGCCCCATTGTCAGATGTTATTGATATTACTTGAGTTAACTGAACATCGTATTTATTTAAAGTTCTCAATATTTCTGCAGCCAAATTGTTAGAGGCGTGAGCTCCTACTCCTTTTAATTCCACCATGTTCAATATGAGAGATTTTATTTCATCGTCTTTAATGAATTGGGCGCTGATTCCAAATATATTCCGTGACAGTCTAGATGCGCTGTCAATTTTCAAAGATAAAAGTCTCTTTTTCATTTCAGCTTTCATGTGCTTTTTTATATTTTCAGAAACTGTACTTAAAACAACTTTGCAATTTGTGGAGTTCAAAATAAAACGTTTTCTTAATTTTTCGCTTAAGCCCAGACAAATTTGTTCGATGATGTTTTTAAAATTGTTAGAGTCTAGTACGTGAAATGCCACACTGTTCTCACTAGCCCAATATACGATCTTAATAACACCTTCTTGTTTATTTGAACTTTAATATTATGTTTTCTTTCAGAAATCAATGATAGAATTTCTGAAGATGAACTAATAGAACTATCCCGATCACTAATGTCAATACTATGTACTTTCAATAAGTGCACTCTTAAATTAAAATTTTTATTGTTTTTTAACGATATATGACACAACTTGCAAACTGCCTTTCCTATTTCTACTTCATTTTTAAAATATTCCCATATAAGAATATTTGTCTTATTTGTACTCGAAGCCATCGTTTATTTATTTTATTTTTTGAACTTTAAACTACAACAGACAACAACTTACTACATATTTGATTGAATTTCATATTGTTTGTCATCGTTGCTGTCTTAAAAGTAGCCTATTAACAGCCGCGGTTCTTTTTTCGCAGCCTCAGCCGCATCCAAAGCCTTAAAGTGTAAACTAGCGGCAGATCTATGGCTGGGCTGCTAAAGTTTGTACAGCCGCAGTCGCAGACACAGACGCGTCTTTGCAAAAAGGCAGTTTGACAGCTCAGCCAACAGCTATTTTTTTTGATGCTTTGGATGTTTGGCAGACAGCTTTTTTAACCCTGTTCTAGACCCATCCTTCTTGCATGGGTCCCAAAGTTACAATGTCCAGTTAAGACATTCACAAGTTGACGAATTCGTACCTTGTTGAAGTTCAGAAGGCCGCGTGTTCTTCGGGGGTCATAGCGGGGCCATGTGGCCCTTGCCACACGACAGTTGGTCACGTTATCCCATCTTAATTGAGTGAGTCTATATGATTCACAATGAACCAAGAACTTGCAATGCGATAGAGGAATGCCTGTTAAGTGACAGATCGTAGAGTTATCTATCTCTGTCCCTTCCCTGGCAATTCTATCAGAGATGAGGTTGCCAGGACAGTCGGAATGTCCCGGTACCCAAACAAGTGTCACCCTCGAATGTCTCGCTATCTCATTTAAAGATAGTCGGCATTCGACCACAGCTATGTATGTGCTGTACACACCATTAATAGCAGAGATGGCCGCCTTGCTATCGGTAAAGATATAGATATCGTTCGATATCCTATAATACCTCAGCCATCTAGCTGCACGAGCAATAGCAGACATTTCGGCTTGCAGGATGCTGCAACCGTCCTGAAGCTTAAATGAAGTTTTTTCGTTAAAGTTCTCCACGTAGAAACCTCCGCCTACATTGGTTCCCCTCTTAGATCCGTCAGTGAAGATTCTAACGGAATCTGCGGGGAATGAAAGTCTAGAAACCAGTTCCCTGTCCACGACAAGAGACTGGAAAAGTCCGCCAAAGAAAGGTCTTGGTATGCAATAGTCAATGTTGTCATGGATCCTGTTGCCTCGATATCCATTCAGAATCCTGGCATGCCCATAGTTTGGCCAGAATGACCATTGGGAGCCAACTCAGCAGGGTGAAGGGTGCTCCAGTTGGAGTCGATCTGAGCGAGCCTGTCATCAGCCTCGCCGCAAGACGAAAAATCTTTTCAAAGCTCTTGCGATGAGTGTCTTTCTCCATCGCTTTCCACCACACCAGTACTCCATAAAAGAGTTTCGGTTTAACAACAGCTTAAAAGATCCAGTTAATCCCTCTGCGGTTTACACCCCAGTTGAGACCAACTGCCCTTTTGCATGTATAAATGGCCACTAGAGCCTTATCCGCCCTCACTTGGATGTCCTGGTTCCATGATAGCTGGCTATCTAGGATTGCACCCAAGTACTTGGCGCTATCGAATATTTTCAAGGGAGTACCGTTCAGCTTCGGATGTGTGAAGCTGTCGATCTTGTACCTCCTTGTGAAGAGTACCAGCTCAGTCTTGGCCGGATTCACACTGATCCCAATACTGGTGCTCCAATTGCTTAGGATTGCCAGACTCCATACACTGAGATATGGTATATAAGTGTTTACCAGAGATCGCCACCGCAACATCATCGGCATACGCTCCAAAGCCTGTAGAAGCGAATTAATAGTCAGATTCCACAGAAGGGGTAATAAAACACCTCCCTGTGGGGTACCCCGATTGACTGCTCTGTACTCAGTTGCATCTCCAATCGAGGCCCTGACGACCCTGAATCTAAGCAGATTCCTGACAAACCTACAGATACCGATATCAATCCCTAGAGCCAGCATTCCTTCAATGATGGACTCAGGATTGACGTAGTTGAAAGCACCTTCAATGTCCAGGAAGGCTACCATAGTGAATTCCTTGTGTCTAAGGGATTTCTCTATGCAGAATGTAGTGCGGTTTCCACAGACTTGCCCTTCGTATAGGCATGCTGTGACTCTGAGAGAACGTCCCTAGGTATGGTCATTCTCAAATATATATCAATTTCCCTTTCCAACGTCTTAAGCAAAAAAGAAGTGAGACTAATAGGTCTAAAGTCCCTTGGCGTAGTGTGGGATGTCTTACCCCCCTTCGGGATAAAGATCACCCTGCACATGTGCCAGCATGCTGGTAAATAAGCCTTCCTTAGGCACTCTTTGTAAATCACCGAGAGCCAATGTAGGACAATATCCGCATTCCTCTGTAGGTCAGCTGGAATTATTCAGGCCCCGAAGACTTATACGGATCAAAGCTGTTAACAGCCCAGCGCAGTCTGTCGATACTCAACGGAAACTGAGCCGTCAGTTGAGTGGTCAATAGCAGCTCCTGTTACAGGGGCCGCCTGACTGCCAGAAAAATTAGTGTCAAGTAATAGCTTTAGCGTTTCCTGACTGCTCATTGTCCAGCTACCACAGGGTTTCTGTATGTAGCTTGGTACAGCCGCTGTGGTTGATATTATCTTACGCAGTCTGTTGGTCTCAGAGGATCCCCCAACTCCACTGCAGAAGTTCCTCCAAGGCTTCCTTTTTGCGTTTCTTACTAGGTTCTTGAACTTATTCACCGAGGATTTATATGTTGACCAGTATATGAGCCTCATTAAATAACCTGCGACATTCCCTCCGTAAATGTGCAATTTCCAGGCTCCACCAACGTGGTTTTGCTTTGTCCCTACAAATCACCGGCCTACAGGCCATGCTAGTGGCGTAGCGGAATGATTCGCTAAGAATCTCCACAGAAGAATCAATATCCCCGATGTCATTCATCGGTGGAATCGAGGATAGGGAGTTACAGAGCAGGTTGTGCTGTAGCTCCCAGTCGGTCCTGTTCCTGTTCACTACGGGGCTCGTTCTATCAATACCTAGCCCTATGCTAAAGTCAATATAGCGATGGTCTCAGAAGGAGCAGTCGTCTGCAACCTTCCAGTCACTAACCAGGTTAATGTGACTTGTGCTAACCAGCGTGATGTCTAAAACCTCCTGCCGGTTGGATACACAAAGAGTTCTTAGCCAAAATGCACGATGTTATATTACCTGTATTTTTGGCACATATGAGCTTGTAGCCTTTTGTTTTTAGTCCTTGAACCTGACCTTGGTGGACCCAGGGTTCTTGGACCATTATCAGCTCCTCCTTCTCTCTGCCAGTCGGAGAAGCAAAGCAGCGGATGCTGCTTTAGAATGGTGAAGGTTGATCTGCGTCACCTTCACCATCAGCAGCAACAACGGTTTTGTTGACGTCCTCTTTACTGGATTCAAAGAGGGAGTCATCGTCGTCATCCGCAACTTCCATCCGTAGGAGGTAATCACCAACCAAGTCAGAGACTGAGTGGGTGTCTCCTGTCTCGGATGGAGCTGCGTCCGAATTACCCGCTTCATCATCCCTTTGGTTGCGATTCTTTCTGACATCGCTAAGGTAGAGGCGCAACAAGATCGTACTGAAACAGTAAAAGATCTTGTTGTTTCTCTCTAAAAGACTTGGTGAAAACTAGAAATATATTGAAGAAAAAGCTTCGTAGTATAAAAAGTGGTGAAATAGATACACATCAGCAATTAACAGATACATTCAAGCCTATCACAGAACCTTTAAAAGAATTTATAAATAGCTCTAAATATATTGGTATACCGATTAAAAAAGAACAGAATGATAAGAAAACAGAATACGAGGACAGTGCGAGTTTTCATCCTGAGAACTTGTTGGAAACAAGTACCCCTATGAAACTAATTGAAGAATAATGTTTAAACAATCTAATAGTAAAAGTAACAGCGCTTTTGATGAAGATGACTTTTGCTCACAAAACTCGTATAATGAAGAAAGTTATCCTAAATTATCACTATTACAATCGAGAAATGAACTAAATCTAACAATGGTCCACACAAGGATAATAACGAATGGAGATTTGGTAATAGCACCATCGAAATAAACTTAACTATGGTCCACATAAAGATAATAACGAACGGAGATTTGGTAATAGCACCATCGAGTTAAATCAAGATAAGATACAGGTTGGTGGAAAAATATAGGCTCTCACGCCAGGACTGTTTTTTTCTAAGTTTCATAAAACACCAAAAACTATGACAAATTCGAGCTTGAAATCTATAAAAAAATATTACTTACTACCAATGCTCACAGGAGAGACTATAAGTCTGATGATCAAATCAAAGGGAGCAAAGCCCATAAGTACAAACATATTATTGGAAAACTTTTCAAAGGAGAAAATCATACAAGCTCATCAGATGTAACAAAAACTAATTATTTAGGAAGGGGTTTGATGCAGTTTAACCCTCATAATCCAAACTATATATACTGCGATGATCCAAACGAGTTGGTAGAGCGACTTAGACTACTGCTTGCATCACAGTCTGCAGGCCATACTAATCACAACAACGAAATTGTCTCAATTATTGAAGAACCACGTGAAGCTAATATAATAACATGTCCGTTGATAAATTTGGGCATTATATAAACGATAGAAGTGAAGTAATTTCAACCAAAAATGCACCTAAGTTGTTGGGCTTCTTTATGGGTACGAACAAAAACATTGATGTCCAATACAAGAGAATCAAAAATGTTGCAAATGCTCTGGAGGAAAACGATGTTATCAGTAAATTGTTTCTGCAAACTGAACTCAAAAAACAGCAACAAGAAGTAGCTTTCCAGTTAGAAAATCTTAATGCTCATTTATAAGATATCAATAAGAAAATGGATGATATTAAATCAATTTTTGATATGGAAATTGAAGAGCTACGAGAAAAAATTTATAGAATAGAAAATTGCATGTTCGTATCAATAGGTGCAAGTGCAACAAGTAGATCACAACACACTTAAAACAGCGACTGGAAAAATAAGATGTCTTCAAAGAGAAATGTTGTAAATGAATTGCATAAGCAGGCTCGAAAACGTTTTGTACGTCGTAGAGTTGTGATGAAAGGAATAGATGATCTTTGGCAAGCTGATTTAGTTCAAATGGGAAATTATTCCTTAGACAATAGAAATTATCGATTTTTGCTAACTGTAATTGATACATTCTCAAAATTTGCTTGGGCAGTACCTTTGAGAAGAAAGAATGCATTTGAAACAACACGGGCAATGGAGAATATTTTCAAATTGGGACGAATACCGAAAAACTTGCAACCAGACGATGGTAAAGAATTTTTTAATAAATATTTCAATCAGTTGATGAATAAATACAATATTAATCACTACTCAACATATAGCACTATGAAAGCCTCAATAGTAGAACGATTCAATAGAACATTAAAAGGAATAGTGTGGAAAAAATTTAGCTTAAATGGTTCATATAATTAGATTGATATGTATAGAGATTTACTTGATGCATACAATAGAAAAATTCATCGCACTATTAAAATGTCACCGACTAAAGTAAATTAAGCAAATGAAAAACAGCTTTTAAAAACAGTATACAGTCATTTAAAGATTTATAAAAAGTCAAAATTTAATGCAGGAGATCATGTACGCATAAGCAAATATAAAAACATTTTTGAAAAAGGTTATACTCCGAATTGGACAACAGAAATCTTTCCAATAAAAGGAGTACAAAATACATATCCTACAACATATACATAAGAAAACTATCGCGGAAATCCTATTAAAGGTGGATTCTATGAAGAAGAACTTTCAAAAACCAGATATCAAAACACATACCTAGTTGAAAAGGTTCTCAAAACTAACGGACAGAAGGTGTTTGTTAAGTGGCTGTGCTTTGGTAATGATCACAATTCTTGGATAAGCAAAGGTGAGATATTGTAAATGGAAGAATACAATAAATAAACAACAACAACAACAACAATGGCATCAATATTTAATTTTAGTTTAAAATAAGTAAATAAACAATAAATACGAATCTGATGCTTATAAATCATACTGTGTGTTTAACCTCATTTATTTACAATCAAACAGTCACAATGTCAATAGCATTGACTCTGAGCTCCAATTCATCAGAGTTATCTGCTAATTATTTCCTCCTATTGATTTAAACGGAACCTATGAATGTGCTCTAACTTTTATTCATACAACAGTATCACAACAGTGAACTTGTAATTGAAATACCGATCGGATCTTATGAATTGAAAGATATAGTTGACTATATAGAAGAACAATACAAACGATATAGACCAGAAAAAAAATTTTGATTGAAGCTAATAACAATACAACGCAAGTCAAAGTCAGCAGCTCTAAAGAACCAATATATTTTAATAAAGAGAATACAATAGGTAGACTTTTAGGATTCAATAGCAGAATATTAACGCCAAACAAAGAACATTACTCTGATCTTCCAGTGAATATCTTGAGGATTGAAAGCAGTATTATGGTTAATACTTATATGAATAATTCTAAAGCTCATACACTACATGAATTTCCGATTAATGTACCGGCTGGATATAAAATAGTTGAGATTCCCAAAAATCTTATTTATTTGCCAGTAAACTCCAGAGAGATAAGTTCACTAGCTCTTCGCGTGGTTGATCAAAACGGCGACTTAATTAATTTCAGAGGAGAGGAAATTACAATACGAACATATTTAAGGACAACTAAATAATGATAATATACAACACGAGTATATCGAAGAATATTACAGCAACATCTAATCCTCAAACATTACAACCTAAGCAACAATTGAAAAGATCTGTTCGTCAAAAATCGCTTACAGCAGCAAACAAGAGTTTTCTCAAATCACTGAACTTTAAACTGGAAACAAAATGAGTTCAATAAGAGACGTTTTAGATAAACCAATATCTGACGAAAATATAATAAAAAAGGATTATCACACATACATACCATACCTTCAGTCTTTTAACAACAACGATGAAATAAGAATTTCAATACAAAACCAAGATCTATATGTGTTACCCAGTGAAAGCTATATATATGTGGAAGGACTTAAATCATAAAAAATTTTCTAAAGGATAGAACCTTTGAAGTTAGAATAGATGATGCAATTTCTACGCAAAGACGTGTTCCGGCTGGGGTACCACAAGGTTCAATTTTATCGCCAACATTGTACTTGATTTTTATATCCGATGTTAAACTTACTAAATATCAATTAGCGGCCTTTTATGCTGACGATTCTGCCATTATAGCTTATGGAAAAGTATCTGACGCTATAGTAAAACAAATGAACAGAGGTCTATCGAACTGCCAAAAATATCTCGAAAGATGGAAAATCAGGATCAATAACAGTAAAACGCAAGTAATACTATTTCCGTATAACAAGTCGCCAAAAAGAAAACCAAATATACCTGTCAATATTGGTGGAAATATAATTTCCTACAAGACAGTATAAAGTATCTGCGTATCACACTCGATAAAACGCAACATATATTACAAACTTGTGAAAAGGCTTTAAGAAGTGGAAGAGCGCTGTTCCCTTCATTAAATAGAAAGTCGAAATTAAACGTAGAAAACAAACTGTTACTGTATAGGATGTGCATTCGCCCTATAATGATATATGGCTGTCAAGTCTGGTATCATAGAAGTGCCAAGACACATCTAAATAAACTGCAAATCATTCAGAATAAGAACCTAAAAATGGTTTTTGGTTTGCCTCGAAGATTTTCCACTAAACTTTTACACAGAAAGTATAAACAAAAGATGATAAGCGAAGTTTGCAGCGAACTGATGATCAGATATGAAGACAAATGTATGTCTTCAAGTTTTGCTACTGTAAGAAATTTGCTGAATTAACATACTTTACAGCATCTGTAAAGATGATGTTAAAAGGGCCTATTTAAATTTCTTAGTATTATGTTTAGGACGGTTCTGGACCAAATTTTCCATACAAAACGGCTGCTCATGCTGACAGTGCTGCCAAGTTATGTTTTTGTTTGAAAAGTGGTTGCTCACGCTGACAGTGCTATCAAGTTGTGTTGTAGTGAAGCACTTTATAGAAGATAAGGTTTTTTGTGTTACTCTTTTATTTTGGGAGGTTGGCTGGTTGGTGATTACAAATAAAGATGTATGTTTGTTTTATATTGTTTAGTATTTATACTCGTACACATACAAACATTCTTATAAAGAAATCCAAACACAAATTTAAACTAAATTTTAAAAATTAACTGATAATAACACATATGCGTTAGCTAGAGTTATGAAATTTCAAACTTATTGTTTTTAACTGATAAGAACACATTGTGTTTTAAAGGGCATTAAATATATTTTGTATTTACCCTTGACAGTGAAATAAACGAGCGTAATTGAAATATGTATTTTACCCTTGACAATGAAATAAAGACATTTAAATTTTAATAAAAATATATATTCAAAATTTTATTTTGCAATATTTTATTATCTGATTAAAAATTATTTTATATTAATATTTAACTTTAATTTTCTTTTTTGCTGCAGGTACTTTGCTTGAGATATTATTTTTTTTCAATTATTGAATTAAAAGCAAGATTCTCTAATCCATATGTTTTTTCTCGCAATTCATCGAGTTGAAAAAATATTTTTTCTCGCCATTCTGCCATTTGTTCATCGAAATACATTTTTAATGACATTTCTCTAGTAGATATCATATCTTGAAGTGTCTTATTAATAATTTAAATTTTTTCATCAAGTTTCTGGAGCTGCTGTTTTGATAAAGTTATTAAATTTTGTTGTAATTGACTGATTTCCGTTCCTAAGTAATGTTTATTAATAGCGTTTCTTGAGAAGGAAACGAAATATTAATTATCCTTTTATTTTGCACATCGATATTGTTATTTTTATTCCAACAACTTGACGAACTTTTCTTTTTCCTTTTTCGGTCTTAATTATATCTTTTGAGCTATTACCAAATTTATTAATAGGTATATTGTGTCATCTCTCTTCTTATATCATTAATAATCTAAACCTAATAACAAACATATATGTATATATATATATTATTTATTAAAAACAAATTTGTTTTTGTTGTTGTTTCATAGTTTTTATATATTTTCTTATATAACTTTAATTTTACAATATTTTCTTATTATCTAAACGGATTAAAACTAATTAAACATCTATATTTATATTAAGGAAAATATCATCATCATCTTCATCCAAAACTTCTTTATATAAGTTTAAATTAGATGATCGTAAGGAATTTATTCTGTAATATCCCCATGAGTAAGTGTCAATATTATTTGTACATATAAATCTCTTATCATCTAAATAGCTTAATGTTAGTTTACTTATATGTTGTGTATATATTTGATGAACCTTAGATCTAAATACATACATAGAATCATAATATAGTTTTTTCTCTAGTAAATATTTTCTAAAATCAGTAATACTTAATCTAGCTGTCACACTATTCTTAACACCCTTAATTTTTTTATTTCACTATCTACCTTATCTATTTTTATTGAATACATTTTAGCTCGTAGACCAATGAATTCCTTAATAATTTTTCCATTACATTCGTCTTTCATCATACCTAAAACCTTTTTGTTTACTAAGGGAAACTTAAACATATTGTCTTGGGCATATGATGATGTATCGAAATGTAAACTTAAATCATTTCGAATATCATCGTATAGATCATTTGTTTTTACATCGTATATGAAGAAGTCAGTATCCATATAATTCAAGTGAATAACCTCACGGTACTTAGGTTTCATATAATAGTAGTAGGGAACTGTATGTGCTAGGACCATTCAAAATATTAAATTTTAGCAATTAAATTTGAAATTTTTCAATTTTAATTGCCAAAATTCTCAAATTTCATTTTGTGTGTGTTGGTGTGTGTATTTTTTCCCACGGTTTAATAGGGGCGTTCACATTGTTGTTTTTTTAATATAAGGTTGGGGTAGGCGTGGGAATTTGTGTCTGTCCATATGTGACCTTGAGAATACATGTCCGTCGTATGTGAGCGTGGGAATTTGTGTCTGTCCATATGTGACCTTGAGAATACATGTCCGTCCATATGTGACCTTGAATATACATGTCCGTCTGTATGTGAGCGTGGAAATTTCTGTCTGTCCATTTATACTGTGTACGCCTGGTGAATAAAAAAATTTAGAAGCATTTTTAGGAATTACACTATCTAAAAAGTGTAGTAGTTATATATGGATTCCCTTAATGTTTGTGGTTCGTTCCTTCTTGCTGGCGTGAGATTTTTTCTTTTATTTTTTTGCTTATTAAAATTTGGCGTGTTTACTTAAGATTTGTCGTCCAGCAATTCAGTGTTTTTTTTTTTACTTTTTTGCTTGCAATGCTTGACTCTGGGGGAATAATTTAATTATTCTGATCTTGACGTTGTGAAAAAAAAATTACTATTGCATAAATACTGAAACTGATGTTTTGTTTATTTTATACATGACGATCATCGATGGATTTTATTTGGTGGTGCGATTTCTGTATTTTGTAGATAATGAATATGTATGCTATGTTTAAGTGTGTGTGTTTTTTGTGTTCTGAGTGACGATTGGAATGTCTGGCTGTCAGAGAGGCTGTGTGTGTGACGATTTGTGAGTCTGTATGACAGTCCGCTTTTTTGCTTTCCTGGTCAGTATAAAATGTGATGATGTGATGTACATATTCATGCGTACATAAATATCTACAAATTTATTTCATTTACGCATATATATACAAACAAATAATAAGCGTTTATTTTTTGTGCCCAAATATTCCCTTGACCATTTGAATGAATGAATGAACCATTGTTTAAACAATAAATTAAAACATTGTTTTAATTTTTATTAATATGTAATATTTATAAATTATGTATATAATTTTATTTATACCTCAATTTAAATTTGCCTCTACTACATCCGCTGCCTCTAACAACAATTGATCGTCTCCATACATCGCAAGAAAAAGAGGTATATCTATTTTTGGTAGTATTTCAACACTCAATATTTCTATTTGAGGTTTGATTGCTACCTCTCTTCGATGGTCTGTTGTGGTTGGCTGCGAAGACACCGCTAAAAAGTGATCCTCATCGCCTGTTAGCATATCATCGTATTCTGCATTCGAAGGTTTGATGTCTCAGGTGCAGATGTTGGCTGCGAAGACACCGCTAAAAAGTGATCCTCATCACCTGTTAGCATATCATCGTATTCTGCATTCGAGGGATTTGATATCTCAGGTGCAGATGTTGGCTGCGATGACAGCTCTAACAAAAGTTCCTCATCTCCCTCAAGATCTTTCTCTAACTCTTCCTGTCTGGCTTTTCTTAAATACTCCTTCAAATGGTGACGCTGAAGTCTCCGATATAATGGTGTGTACCAGAAGGGCTTCATTGTATAAATAAAAGCTCAACCTCAAAATTTGATAATTTTGCTTTGAAAACTTGTGAAGCTACAAAAATTTTGTAGTTTATCAGATACCACAATGTTTTGTCCACGTAGCAGTTTCTTTTGCAAAAAAATTTTGTGACGTATCTGCATGCACAAGCATGCCTCCGTATCCAGTGTATATCACATATCATAATGTTTGTTTACATATATTTTGTCTACTTAGCAGTTTCATTCCCGTAAACATTTTGTATCGTAGAGGCATGCATAAGCATGTCCCCGTACTCTGTATATATCACATTCCGTTCAAAACTTTGTAACGTGTCTGCATGCACAAGCATGTCTCTGTAGATATCACTTATCAAAATTTTTTTTTACATAAATATTGTCTACGTAGCAGTTTCATTCCCTTAAACATTTTGTATTGTAGAGGCATGCATAATCATGCCTCGGCATTCTGTATATATCATATACCACAATGTTTTGTCCACGTAGCAGTTTCTTTTCTAATTTTTTAATCTTAACCGTTTCTATCAGCAGATACGCTACTTTTACAAAGTAACGCAAAGCTACTTTGTTGAAATGAAGCGTACTGTACCAAAAAAAAAATTTTCACAAATTTATATTAATCTAAATTTTTTAGGATAGAATTCAGTACATTTTTGTATCTAAAAGTAACAAGTCGTGACTATTAAAAAATTCCTTGTGTGTTAATAATAAATCTAAGACAGAAAATAAATACATATTCTCAAAAAACATATTATTTGTATATCAAAAAATAAGAGTGTGTCATATAATTTAAGCAAAGACAGAATTTAAATATATATATAAAAATCCTTGTAATATTACTTGTTATTCAAGCAATCAATATATTTTTTAATAAAACAGTACACTATAAACAAAATAATTTTTATAAGTGTAAATCAAAATATTAAAAAAAAAAATTAGTTCATCAATTTTCAAGTGCAATATCTGTAATAAGGTATATAAATACCAAAAATCTTATTTAGAACATTGCAAAGGTCATGTTCAACCACAACAAGTGCAACAGTCGATACAAACCCCAACATCTGCGTGCAACCCCATAGCAACATATCAACAAATCCCACAGTCCATACAACCCTCAACATATGCATACAACTCAATGGTCCACAACAATTTGCAGTATCAGTATCCAGTGCAGTATCAGTATCCAGTGCAGGTACCAGCGTATCCTTTATATCCGTATACAGTGTCAACCAACCAATTCACAGCACCTATTGAGATTCCATATCCCATTGAATATAGCGTACCTATACAGTTGCAGCAAAATAATATGCCTAATTATTACCCAAGCTATTTGCCCGTAGATAATCCTTCTCAAGACATGGATATAAGTCAAGTTATTCCACATGATCAGGCAAATACACAAAATAATGAAGTAGAAATGGATATCTCAAATTCTGCGGATGATCTACTGTCTCAAGCTCCAAATTAATGCAAATATTATATAATAAATAGTGCTTTTAAAAATAATATTACAACATTTGGAGTTCCAGTAAATAAAGATTGTATTCTATTTGAAGATGTTATTGTGGATAATAAACATATCATCAAAGAAAGACTTGAAAATAGTCTTGCCGTACACAACATTATTAAATTTAATATTACTCTTATTGGAGAGTATATTAAAATTATAAGCGATGATATGGAATTGTGTACTATTTCTCACCGGGCAAAGATGGATCTTCTGTGCATTGGAGATGATGTTGAGGAAATTATGACAAAGCAATTTCAAGAAATCCACAACAAAATGTCTGAATTTCAAGAACGGGATTTAGGATGGACTTTAATTAGAATTGTTCGCCTCGAAATCGCTATAAATAAGTCATCTTTGGTGAGAGATTCGAACTGGATAAGTACGCCGGAGAAATTAAAAAGTAAAAAGGCATGTATAAATGTTTAAAATAATGACATTTATTGTTTTAAATGGGCAATAATATCTGCACTGGATACATCTGATATTAAAAGACCACAACGTTGCTGCTCATACAACATTGCAGACATCAGCGCTGATATCATATGTTTGCAAAACGGAATTGAGATTGATTTCAAAAATTTAAATTTTCCGTTGGCGTTAAAGAGTATCAGGATATTTGAAGAAAGCAATCCAAATATTAGCGTCAATGTGTTCGGATACAATGATGAAAGCAATGCGATTGTTGGACCATTCTATAACACCAAGAATGAAAAAGCTAAACATATTAATTTGTTATTATTAGAAAATGCTGAACAATATCAGCATTATATTCTTATAACAAATATATCAAAGTAAGTAAAGAAATATACATTTATTTACGTAAATATATTAATATATATTCTTATAACTTTTTTCTTTCCACAGACTTATAAAATCTCAGACTACCAAGCACTGCAAAAAACTTGTCTTCTGTAACAGCTAATAAAGAAGAATGAGGGAAAATTGTTGCGGACCTGCCGTCTGAGGAAAATGCCGTGTTGCAGTTTAAAGACCACCAACGACAAATGGATGTACCATTTGTTGTGTATGCAGACTTTGAATGCATTCTGGAGGAGGTTAATATTAGAGTAAGTGACAAAAGTAGGTATCGCAAAAAGCACATTCCTTGTGCTTTTAGTTATTATACTAAATGTAAGCATAATGATAGTTTAGATAAGTTTATATTATATACGGGGAGGGATGCAGCAGAAAAGTTTGTAGAAAATTTGATTGAAGATTGTGAAGATATTTATAATGAATGTCTAGTAAATAAAAGGGAAATGGATGCTTTAACAATGATAGAGTGCGAGATCACTGCCACATAAGTGGTAAATTTAGAGGAGCAGCTCATAATAGATGCAATTTAAAATTTCAAATTCCAAAATTTATACCAATCAATTTCCACAATTATTCATCTTATGACGCGCATCTTTTTGTCAAAGAGTTGGGTAAAAAATCTGACAATATAAAAGTCCTTCCGCTCAACAAAGAATTATACATATCACTATCTAGATTTTCAAAAATGACCGACAACTACAACCTTGAACTTAGATTTTTAGCCACAATTCGCTTTATGCCTGAAAGCTTAGAATCTTTAGCTAATAATCTTTCAGAACAAGCTTTCACATCATTAAAAGACAATTTACAACAAAAAAAGAGTTTGATCTTGTGAGAAGAAAAGGTGTCTTTCCCTATGATTTTCTTAATTCTTTTGAAAAATTGAATGTTGGTGAACTTCCAGCAAGGGAAAATTTCTTCAACCATCTCAATAATAAGGAGTGCTCGATTGAAGACTATGAGCATGCAAAAGAAGTTTGGAATGCTTTCGGCTGCAAAACCTTGCAAGATTACATGGAAGTATATTTAAAAACGGATGTGCTCTTACTTGCAGATATATTTGAAAGTTTTAGTAACGTTTGCAAGAACATCTACCACTTAGATCCATGTCAATATTACACTGCACCAGGACTATCGTGGGATGCTATGCTAAAATACACAAATATAGAACTAGAGCTTTTGACGGACATAGATATGTACAATTTCTTCAAGAAAGGAATACGTGGTGGACTTGTACAATGCAGTAACCGATATTCAAAGGCTAACAACAAATATTTACCTGATTTCGATAGAGAAAAGCCCTCAGAATTTATTGTGTTTTTAGGCGCAAATAACCTCTACGGTTGGGCTATGTCTGAGTATTTACCTAATGGTGGATTCAGATGGCTGTCAGCTGAAGAGCTAAATCTGGATCCTAAAACCATAGATGATAATTCAAGTGATGGATATGTCTTTGAAGTTACCTTAGACTGTCCTTCTCATTTGCATGACTCTCACAATGACCTACCTTTCTGTCCAGAAAATAAGAAAATTTTGCAAACAAAGCACATTAAAATAGTTGCAGATTTTTCAACAAAACAAACATATGTCATACATTATAGAGTTCATAAACAATGTTTACAGTATGGTCTAGTTCTAAAGAAAGTGCATCGAATTTTCACCTATAAGCAATCAACCTGGTTGAAAAGTTATATATACTTGAATACCAAACATAGGGCTACTGCAAAAAATACTTTTGAAAAATTTTTTTTCAAATTGTTAAATAATGCAGTATACGGTAAAACTATGGAGAATGTGGAAAAGAGAAAAGATGTACGAATAGTTACGAACTGGAAAAGGACTAACTGTAATCATTTAGGAGCTCAAGATTGGATATCTAAACCTAATTTTCATAGTTTGTCAATATTTCCTGAGAATATGGTAGCGATTGATATGAATAGAGTGAAAACCTATTACAATAAGCCTATATATTTAGGATTTTGTGTATTAGAGCTTTCCAAATGGAAAATGTATGATTTCCATTATGGGTACATGCAACCCAAATTCAAGTCAAACTTATCACTGAATTATATGGATACTGACTCTTTCATTTACACAGTAAAAACAGAAGACTTTTACGCTGACATAAAAACTGACGTCGACCATAAGTTTGATACATCAGATTACCCAAAAGACAATGTATATGGATTTCCTCTGGTAAACAAAAAGGTATTGGGTATGATGAAGGATGAGAATTGTGGAAAGGTAATGAAGGAATTTGTAGGATTGCGGTCAAAAATGTACTCTTTTAGTGTGCAATATCAAAGTGATATTAAAAAATCGAAAGGAGTAAAGAAGTGCATTCTTAATAATTATAGTATAGCTTCATATAGAAATTGCTTATTCAAGAAGTCGACTGTGTATGATGATATGCTAACATTTAAATCAAAAATTCATCAAATTTATACAAATGAAATAAATAAAGTAGTGTTAAATTATGCAGACGATAAAAGAAAAATAAGAAGTGATAAGATGAGTACATATGCATGGTATAATTTTCGAATCGAGGAAACTAATCCTGATTATGAACTTGCCATGCTACTGTGGGATATTTCAAGACTAGAAGAGGAAGAAGCAATGCTATAACTGTATCCCTATTTTTAAGTAATAATTTTTTTATTTATTTAAGTAGTTAAATCTATTAATAAGTAAAAAAATTGTTGTATTGTTAAGAGAAATAAACAAAAAAATTGTACAAATATATTTAAAATGAAAAAACATTCAGAATTTGTTTTATTTTGTTTGGTGATTTATTATTTAGTTTCATCGAAATATTGCATAATATGAATTAATTAAATGATTTATCATCATTTTTCTTAAGTAAAATACGGAGCACCGGCAGGTATCTGGTCCCTCCTCACAATCTGGATGGCTCCATGGCCAAGACTTAAAGTGACCATCGTCCTTGTCCTCATCTTCCATTATACCAAAATCATCATTTTCATTCAACATATCGAGGAACATTTTCACCATTTCCATGTGTTCGTATATTACACATCTCTCAAAATCAACTAAGAATTGTGCGAGCTTGTTTCTAATGTCACTCATGATTTTATGAAATATTTTATACTATTACTAAAATTTACTTCCGATCTTTTTGACTGTTAGTTCTCTACTAATAATTGTTTTCAACGAACCAGTACTAAGGTGTATGTTATAAAATTAAAAACAAAAAAAAACGATGTCAGCGTTTTTAGTCCAGAAAATAATTTAAAATTCGACCCAAAAAAAATGAATACGTATATATGACATCTCTCTATCCTTTTTCAACTACTTAGTTTTAAATACTTATATATATTTAATGTTTCCTCACTTCATCTTTTGTCAAAAATAAAACAAAAAAGTCATTGTATAATGATTTTCTGTTAAGCTTCTTACAGTCTAGAAAGCTAAAATCGAGATTAGTTTGTAATAAAAGTTCAAGGCTATAAGTTGTGAAAAATTCCTACCGCAATGGATCTAGTGGAAAAATTTAATTCGTACAATACAAAATCCTTAATCCATATAAAGGATCTAGATGAATTATTCAAACACACTATCGTACGTCCAAAGCGATTAACAACAAAGTATGGGGAAACAGTTCAACTTGAGCTGGAAAATCACATAATGTTTCTCCCCAACCGATACAATGCATTGACCAATGTAGAATTAGAAGCTTTTTCGAACAATAAATATCGACTACAAAGAAAAGGAGAGCGAAACCTGATCTTAGAAAGCGAGATAAATGAGTTTTTAATACCAAACTCCCAGTACCCCGTTTGGCAGTAAAAAATATGTTATGTTCATATATTTTGTAATTAACAAGAAAAAAAAAATAATAATAATAAAAAAGAAAATTTTTTTAAATATGTATGTATATAAATATATATGATTGTGTTTTATTTAATATCTTTGGTTATATTATAAAGAAATTTCAAACATAAGTGACCACAATTATATGTATTAAAGTTTTGATATTGATTGTAGTTGTATTGAATATTTCTCCCTAAATATTTGATTAATTCTAGAGGAGGTTGTAAATTTCCAAAGCTGTCGAAATATTGTTTTTAATTCTTGTTTCTATAGTATGCTACCCAATGAGTACCTGGGCCTGTTGATAAATCCAAATTGATTATTCCACACTCTACAGTCTTTGGTCGTTTTGGTAGTGAATCCAACATATAAACTCCTCTAAAGTGTGGAATATATTTTGAAAATCTTCTTAGATCAAATTCTGATAATGGTCTGTTGGGTAGCATTTCTAATAGTTTTTTGAATGATCTTTACAAACAAGTCCATAACCGTTTTTAAAAGGCTTAAGGTACAGTCCTTCTGCCACAGCAATAGACTCCATTGCCTTATTGTGTCTCAAGTTGTTTTTTTGCATTCTTTGTTGCATTTACAGCTTTAGCTATAGCGGCACCTCCAGTTGCTAGACTACCAAGTGCACCTAGAGCAGTTAGAATCGGTATTATGGGCAAAACCCCACCAATTGTTGGAACATTTATAATACGCGGTATTATAACACGAGCTTTTTTCCCCTTAAGAGATTTACTGATAGCTTTACGAGCAATCTTAATGGCTGAATTAATATCTTGTGGTTTTTCCTTCGTCAATATCTTTGTTGCTGATTTAATTGTTTTATGAAACAGATTTTTGTCATTTATACGAATTCGTGGTGATGGTCTTTTCACAGTATTCCTTTTCTTTTCTTCGACACCCATACCAAGTTTAGTTTTTGATTTCATTGCGTTGGTGACTATATACGAAAATATTTTTTCTGCAAGATCACTATCTTTTGAAAAAACTCTTTCCCAAGCCTAATTTTTAAGAATTTTGTCAGCTTGATGTCTGCTGTTTAAGTCTTTATTTTTCGAGTAAGCAATATCGTGATTTTTGCAAGCAGCATCCAATAAGTTAATTCCTTTATCTCCTCTATCTAAACGCTTTTGTAATCTTGTGCCAGGTCCACAATACTGGTATCCAGGAAGATGTAATTCAAAAGGTAGGGAATTTATTACATTATTTAGTAAACCTTCTCCAACGATAGTTTGTTTGTGACTAAAATTTTTGTTATAAAGTACAACCATATTAATTTAATCTACAATAAAAGATATTGTTTGCAAGTTTAGCAAGTAGTTATTAAAATGCGCTTCATAAAACAACATAAAAATATTTAAGTTCGTAATGCTGATATTTGTTCAAATGACAGTAAAAAATAAGACATAGTTCCTTGTTACCAAATTCTATTCGAGCATTAATAGTTGGTCCTTCAAATTGTGGAAAAACTAACATAATGATTAGTTTGCTGAAAAGTCCTAATGGTCTCAAGTTTGAAAATATTTACTTGTACTGAAAATCTTTATATCAACCTAAATATGAATACCTAAAGAAATTAATTTCGCTAATTAAAGGAATGGGATACTACACATTTGCAGAAAACGAGTACGTTGTTCCTCCTAGTGAAGCTAAAAGCAATTCAGTTATGATTTTTGATGATGTTGCATGTGAAAAACAAAACAATATACGTGCATATTTTTGTATGGGTCGTCATAAGAACGTAGACTTGAATGAGTCTACGCATTTTACTTGTGTCAAACTTACACGCGGATTCCAAAACATTTGATAAGAGATAATGCTAATGTAATTATTATGTTTAAACAAGACGCGACAAATATGAAACATGTCTATGATGATCACGTTGCCAGCGACATGGCGACATGAACTTTGAAATGTTTCATCGAATTTGTAGAGAATGTTGGAAGGAAAAATACGGATTTTTGGTGATAAGTAAAGATAATGAACTAAACAATGGTCGTTATAGAAAGTCATTTGATTACTTCATCATAACATAATTTACAGTTCATCAAATTCACCCTGCAGTATTTAATCTGACTTCAAACTTTATACATGTGATTATTGTAACTGATCAGATAAGCAGATCTGATACCTGATAAACTGACCTGATACCTGTTAAACTGACCTGATAAGCTGATCTGATACCTGTTAAACTGACCTGATAGCTGTTAAACTGACCTGATAAGCTGATCTGGTACCTGATAAACTGACCTGATACCTGTTAAACTGACCTGATAAGCTGATCTGATACCTGTTTAACTGACCTGATAAGCTGGTCTGATACCTGATAAACTGACCTGATAGCTGTTAAACTGACCTGATAAGCTGGTCTGATACCTGATAAATTGACCTAATAGCTGTTAAAATGACCTGATAACCTGATCTGCTTCCTATTGAACTGACCTGATAGCTAAAATGAATGAACGAATTCCTAAAGACTTGGTCGCAACAAGAAATATCTTGAAGAAAAAGCTTCGTAGTATAAAAACTGGTGAAATAGATACACATCAACAATTAACAGATACATTCAAGCCTATCACAGAACCTTTAAAATAATTTATCAATAGCTCTAAATACGTTGGTAGACCAGTTAAAAAAGAACCGAGTGATAAGGAAACTGGAATTGATGACAATGAAAGTTTTCATCCTCAGAATTCAACAATAAAATTGGAAACGAGTACGCCCAAGAAACTAAGTGAAGAAAAAATTTTTAAGCAATCTAATAGTAAAAGTAGCAGTAATTATGATGAAGATGACTTTTACTCACAAAATTCGAATAATGAAGAAAGTTATGCTGACTTATCACTATTGCAATCGAAAAACGAACTAGATACTAACTATGGTCCACATAAAGATAATAATAACGAATGGAGATTTGGTAATAGCACCATCGAGTTAAATCAAGATAAGATACAGGTTGGTGGAAAAATATGGGCGCTCACGCCAGGACTCTTTTCTTTAATGTTTCATAAAGCACAAAAAAACTATGATAAATTCGAGCTTGGAATCTATAAAAAAATATTACTTGCTACCAATGGCCACAGGAGAGGCTATAAGTCTGATGGTCAAATCAAAGGGAGCATAGCCCATAAGTACAAACATATTATTGGAAAACTTTTCAAAGGAGACAATCATACAGGCTCATCAGATATAACAAAAAGTAATTATTTAGGAAGGGGTTTGATGCAGTTTAACCCTCATAATCCAAACTATATATACTGGGATGATCCAAACGAGTTGGTAGATCGACTTAGACGACTGCTTGCATCACAGTCTGCAGGCCATACTAATCACAACAAAGAAATTGTCTCAATTATTGAAGAACTACGTGAAGCTAATATAATTGTATAAACTATATACATACATAGATTTTTATATAAAACATGTCCGTTGATAAATTTGGGCATTATATTAACGATAGAAGTGAAGTAATTTCAACCAAAAATGCGCCTAAGGTGTTTGGCTTCTTTATGGATACGAACAAACACATTGATGTCCAATACAAGAGAATCAAAAATGTTGCAAGTGCTCTGGAGGAAAACGATGTTATCAGTTAATTGTTTCTGCAAACTGAACTCAAAAAACAGCAACAAGAAGTAGCTTTCCAGTTAGAAAATCTTAATGCTCATTTGCAGGATATCAATAAGAAAATGGATGGTAATAAATCACTTTTTGATATGGAAATTGAAGAGCTACGAGAAAAAATTTATAGAATAGGAAATTGCATGTTCGTATCAATAGGTGCAAGTGCATCAAGTAGATCACAACACACTTAAAACAGCGACTGGAAAAATAAGATGTCTTCAAAGAGAAATGTTGTAAATGAATTGCATTAGCAGGCTCGAAAACGTTTTGTACGTCGTAGAGTTGTGATGAAAGGAATAGATGATCTTTGGCAAGCTGATTTAGTTGAAATGGGAAATTATTCCTTAGACAATAGAAATTACCGATTTTTGCTAACTGTAATTGATACATTCTCAAAATTTGCTTGGGCAGTACCTTTGAGAAGAAAGAATGCATTCGAAACAACTCAGGCAATGGAGAATATTTTCAAATTGGGACGAATTCCGAAAAACTTGCAAACAGACGATGGTAAAGAATTTTCAATAAACATTTCAATCAGTTGATGAATAAATACAATATTAATCACTCAACATATAGCACTATGAAAGCCTCAATAGTAGAACGATTCAATAGTACATTAAAAGGAATGATGTGGAAAGAATTTAGCTTAAATGGTTCATATAATTGGATTGATATGTATAGAGATTTACTTGATGCATACAATAGAAAAATTTACCGCACCATTAAAATGTCACCGATTGAAGTAAATTCAACACATGAAAAACAGCTTCTAAAAATAGTATACAGTCATTTAAAGGTGTATAAAATGTCAAAATTTTATGCAGAACATCATGTACGTATAAGCAAATATAAAAACATTTTTGAAAAAGGTTATACTCCGAATTGGAAAACAGAAATCTTTAAAATTAAAAGAGTACAAAATACATATCCTACAACATATACATTAGAAGACTATCGGGGAAATCCTATTAAAGGTGGATTCTATGAAGAAGAACTTTCAAAAACCAGATATCAAAACACATACCTAGTTGAAAAGGTTCTCAAAACTAAAGGACAGAAGGTGTTTGTTAAGTGGCCGGGCTTTGGTAATGAGCACTATTCTTGGATAAGCAACGATGAGATATTGTAAATGGAAGAATACAATAAATAAACAACAACAACAATAATGGCATGAATATTTAATTTGGTTTAAAATAAGTAAATAAACAATAAATACGAAAGTGATTCTTATAAATCATACTGTGTGTTTAACCTCATTTATTTACAATCAAACAGTCATAATGTCAACTCTCTCTAAGCTCCAATTCAGCAGAGCTTTCTGCTAATTATTTTCCTCCTATTGATTTAAACGGAAGTAGTAGGGAACTGTATGTGCTATGACCACTAAAAATATTAAATTTCAGCAATTAAATTTGAAATTTTTCAATTTTAATTGCCAAAATTCTCAAATTTCAGTTTGTGTGTGTTCGTGTGTGTATTTTTTCCCACGGTTTAATAGGGACGTTCACATTGTTGTTTTTTTAATATAATGTTGGGGTAGGCGTGGGAATTTGTGTCTGTCCATATGAGACCTTAAGAATCCATGTCCGTCGGTATGTGAGCGTGGGAATTTGTGTCTGTCCATATGTGACCTTGAGAATACATGTCCGTCGGTATGTGAGCGTGGGAATTTCTGTCTGTCCATTTACACTGTGTACGCCTGGTGAATAAAAAAATTTAGAAGCATTTTTAGGAATTACACTATTTAAAAAGTGTAGTAGTTATATATGGATACCCTTAATGTTTGTGGTTCGTTCCTTCTTGCTGGAGTGAGATTTCTTTTATTTTTTTGCTTACTAAAATTTGGTGTGTTTACTTAAGATTTGTCGTCCAGCAATTCAGTGTTTTTTTTTACTTTTTTTCTTGAGTCTGGAGGAATAATTTGATTATTCTGATCTTGAAGACGTTGTGAAAAAAAAAATTACTATTGCATAAATATTGAAAGTGGTGTTTTGTTTATTTTATACATGACGATCATCGATGGATTTTATTTGGGGATCTGGATGGTGGTGCGATTTCTGTATTTTGTAGAATATGAATATTTATGCTATGTTTAAGTGTGTGTGTTTTTTGTGTTCTGAGTGGCGGTTAGAATGTCTGGCTGTCAGACAGTCTGTGTGTGTGACGATTGGTGAGTCTGTATGACAGTCCGCTTTCTTGCTTTCCTGGTTAGTATAAAATGTGATAAGATGTACATATTCATGCGTACATAAATATCTACAAATTTATTTCATTTACGCATATACATACAAACAAGTAATAAGCGTTTATTCTTTGTGCCCAAATATTCCCTTGACCATTTGAATGAATGAATGAATATATTTTTATTTATACCTCAATTTAAATTTGCCTCTACTACATCCGCTGCCTCTAACAACAATTGATCGTCTCCATACATCGCAAGAAAAAGAGGTATATCTATTTTATATATTTCAACACTCAATATTTCTATTTGAGCTTTGATTGCTACCTCTCTTCCATGGTCTATTGTGGTATTGGCTGCGAAGACACCGCTAAAAAGTGATCCTCATCGCCTGTTAGCATATCATCGTATTCTGCATTCGAAGGATTTGATATCTCAGGTGTAGATGTTGGCTGCGAAGACACCGCTAAAAAGTGATCCTCATCGCCTGTTAGCATATCATCGTATTCTGCATTCGAAGGATTTGATATCTCAGGTGCAGATGTTGGCTGCGATGACAGCTCTAACAAAAGTTCCTCATCTCCTTCAAGATGTTTCTCGAACTCTTCCTGTCTGGCTTTTCTTAAATATTCCTTCATATGGTGACGCTGAAGTCTCCGATATAATGGTGTCTACCAGAAGGGCTTCATTGTACAAATAAAAGCTCAACTTCAAAATTTGATAATTTTGCTTTGAAAACTTGTGAAGCTACAAAAATTTTGTACTTTATCAGATACCACAATGTTTAGTCCACGTAGCAGTTTCTTTTGCTACAAAATTTTGTGACGTATCTGCATGCATAAGCATGCCTCCGTATCCTATGTATGTCACATATCATAATGTTTGTTTACATAAATTTTGTCCACTTAGCAGTTTCATTCCCGTAAACATTTTGTCTCATAGAGGCATGCATAAGCATGTTCCTTTACTCTGTATATATCAAATTCCGTTCAAAACTTTGTAACGTGTCTGCATGCACAAGCATGTCTCTGTACTCTGTAGATATTTTTGTTTACATAAATATGGTCTACGTAGCAGTTTCTTTTGCCACAAAATTTTAGAATGTCTCTACATGCATAAGCATGTCTACGTATGTTTGTTTACATAACTATGGTCTACGTAGCAGTTTCATTCCCTTAAACATTTTGTATTGTAGAGGCATGCATAAGCATGCCTCGGCATTCTGTGTATATCAGATACCACAATGTTTTGTCCACGTAGCAGTTTATTTTGCTAGAAAAACTTGGAACGTCTCCACATGCAAAGCATGCCTCCGTATTCTGTGTATATCACATATCATAATGTTTGTTTATATAAATATTGTCTACGTAGCAGTTTCATTCTCCTAAATATTTTCTAACGTATTTGCATGCATAAGCATGCCTCGGCATTCTGTGTATATCAGATACCACAATGTTTTGTCCACGTAGCAGTTTCTTTTCTAATTTTTTAATCTTAACCGTTTCTATCAGCAGATACGCTACTTTTCCAAAGTAACGCAAAGCTACATTGTTGGAATGAAGCGTACTATACCAAAACAAAATTTTCACGAATTTATATTAATCAAAAGACTGAGCACGGAAATTAAAATTAAAGAGTTAAAACACCAATTCCCAAAAATATGTAATAATTTAATTAGTGAGTGCCCGCGCTTAAACAATTTATGTTGTAAACACTCTAAATAAATTGTTTTTACATTAAAACAATTATTAGATGTTGTTGTTCTTTATTTCTCTTACAACTACAATTAGACTCGGAAAAAAGCCAACCAATTGTAGAATGAAATAAAAACGTAAGAAAATGAAAAAGGCAAAGTGATTAGTGAGTTCTTGTTATGACTTCGATGTTTGTTCAGACTTCCCATTTTTTAATGTGGAAGTTTAAAATAAACATCTCTAGCTATTCTAAGAAATGTTGGGTAAATGTTCCCTGATAATCTGCATAAGCCCCAGTGAAATGCGCATTGGAACTAGCTAAAACCCCTCAATTGATTACTTTGAAATTTTAATAAATAACTTTTGGGAAAAAAGAATGAGCACGAAAATAAAAGTTAAAGAGTTAAAACGACAATTCCCAAAAATATGTAATAATTTAATTAGCGAGTGCCCGCGCTTAAACAACTTATATTGTCAACACTCTAAATAAATTGTTTTTATTCTTTATTTCTCTTACAACTACAATTAGAACATTGGAACTGGCTAAAACCCTTCAATTGATCACTTTGAAATTTTAATAAATAACTTTTGGGAAAAAAAAATGAGCACGAAAATAAAAGTTAAAGAGTTAAAACGACAATTCCCAAAAATATGTAATAATTTAATTAGCGAGTGCCCGCGCTTAAACAACTTATACTGTCAACACTCTAAATAAATTGTTGTTGTTCTTTATTTCTCTTACAACTACAATTAGAGTCGGAAAAAAGCCAACCAATTGTAGAATGAAATAAAAACGTAAGAAAATTAAAAAGGCAAAGTGATTAGTGAGTTCTTGTTATGACTTCGATGTTTGTTCAGACTTCCCATTTATTAATGTGGAAGTTTAAAATAAACATCTCTAGTTATTGTAAGAAATGTTGGGTAAAGGTTCCCTGATGAACTGCATAAGCCCCAGTGAAATGCGCATTGGAACTAGCTAAAACCCCTTAATTGATCACTTTGAAATTTTAATAAATAACTTTAGGGAAAAAAGAATGAGCACGAAAATAAAAGTTAAAGAGTTAAAACGAGAATTCCCAAAAATATGTAATAATTTAATTAGCGAGTGCCCGCTCTTGAACAGTTTATGTTGTCAACACTCTAAATAAATTGTTTTTACATTAAAACAATTATTAGTTGTTGCTGTTCTTTATTTCTCTTACAACTACAATTAGATTCGGAAAAAAGCCAACCAATTGTATAATGAAATAAAAACGTAAGAAAATTAAAAATGCAAAGTGATCAGTGAGTTCTTGTTATGACTTTGATGTTTGTTCAGATTTCCCATTTATTAATGTGGAAGTTTAAAATAAACATCTCTAGCTATTCTAAGAAATGTTGGGTAAAGGTTCCCTGATGATCTGCATAAGCCCCAGTGAAATGCGCATTGGAACTAGCTAAAACCCCTCAATTAATTACTTTGAAATTTTAATAAATAACTTTTGGGAAAAAAGAATGAGCACGAAAATAAAAGTTAAAGGGTTAAAACGACCATTCCCAAAAATATGTAATAATTTAATTAGAGAGTGCCCGCGCTTAAACAACTTATACTGTCAACACTCTAAATAAATTGTTGTTGTTCTTTATTTCTCTTACAACTACAATTAGAGTCGAAAAAAAGCCAACCAATTGTAGAATGAAATAAAAACGTAAAAAAATTAAAAAGGCAAAGTGTTCAGTGAGTTCTTGTTATGACTTTGATGATTGTTCAGACTTCCCATTTATTAATGTGGAAGTTTAAAATAAACATCCCTAGTTATTCAAAAAAATGTTGGATAAAAGTTCCCTGATGATCTGCATTAGCCCCAGTGAAATGCGCATTGGAACTAGCTAAAACCCCTCAATTGATCACTTTGAAATTTTAATAAATAACTTTTGGGAAAAAAGAATGAGCACGAAAATAAAAGTTAAAGGGTTAAAACGACCATTCCCAAAAATATGTAATAATTTAATTAGAGAGTGCCCGCGCTTAAGCAATTTATGTTGTCAACACTTTAAATAAATTGTTTTTACATTAAAACAATTATTTGTTGTTGTTGTTCTTTATTTCTCTTACAACTACAATTAGAGTCGGAAAAAAGCCAACCAATTGCAGAATGAAATAAAAACGTAAGAAAATTAAAAAGGCAAAGTGATCAGTGAGTTCTTGTCATGACTTTGATGTTTGTTCAGGCTTCCTATTTATTAATGTGGAAGTTTAAAATAAACATCTCTAGTTATTCAAAGAAATGTTGGGTAAAGGTTCCCTGATGATCTGCATTAGCCCTAGTGAAATGCTCATAGGAACTAGCTAAAACCCCTCAATTGATCACTTTGAAATTTTAATAAATAACTTTTTAGAAAAAAGAATGAGCACGAAAATAAAATTTAAAGAGTTAAAACACAAATTCCCAAAAATATGTAATAATTTAATTAGCGAGTGCCCCCGCTTAAACAATTTATGTTGTGAAGACTCTAAATAAATTGTTTTTACATTAAAACAATTATTAGTTGTTGTTGTTCTTTATTTCTCTTACAACTACAATCAGAGTCGGAAAAAAGCCAACCAATTGTAGAATGAAATAAAAACGTAAGAAAATTAAAAAGGCAAAGTGATCGGTGAGTTCTTGTTATGACTTTGATGTTTGCTCAGACTTCCCATTTATTAATGTGGAAGTTTAAAATAAACATCTCTAGTTATTCAAAGAAATGTTGGGTAAAGGTTCCCTGATGATCTGCATTAGCCCTAGTGAAATGCTCATAGGAACTAGCTAAAACCCCTCAATTGATCACTTTGAAATTTTAATGAATAACTTTTTGGAAAAAAGAATGAGCACGGAAATTAAAATTAAAGAGTTAAAACACCAATTCCCAAAAATATGTAATAATTTAATTAGCGAGTGCCCGCGCTTAAACAATTTATGTTGTAAACACTCTAAATAAATTGTTTTTACATTAAAACAATTATTAGTTGTTGTTGTTCTTTATTTCTTTTACAACTACAATCAGAGTCGGAAAAAAGCCAACCAATTGTAGAATGAAATAAAAACGTAAGAAAATTAAAAAGGCAAAGTGATCAGTGAGTTCTTGTTATGACTTTGATGTTTGCTCAGACTTCCCATTTATTAATGTGGAAGTTTAAAATAAACATCTCTAGTTATTCTAAGAAATGTTGGGTAAAGGTTCCCTGATGAACTGCATAAGCCCCAGTGAAATGCGCTTTGGAACTAGTTAAAACCCCTCAATTGATCACTTTGAAATTTTAATAAATAACTTTAGGCAAAAAAGAATGTGCACGAAAATAAAAGTTAAAGAGTTAAAACGACAATTCCCAAAAATATGTAATAATTTAATTAGCGAGTGCCCGCGCTTAAAAAATTTATGTTGTCAACACTCTAAATAAATTGTTTTTACATTAAAACAATTATTAGTTGTTGTTGTTCTTTATTTCTCTTACAACTACAATTAGATTCGGAAAAAAGCCAACCAATTGTATAATGAAATAAAAACGTAAGAAAATTAAAAAGGCAAAGTGATCAGTGAGTTCTTGTTATGACTTTGATGTTTGTTCAGATTTCCCATTTATTAATGTGTTAGTTTAAAATAAACATCTCTAGCTATTCTAAGAAATGTTGGGTAAAGGTTCCCTGATGATCTGCATAAGCCCCAGTGAAATGCGCATTGGAACTAGCTAAAACCCCTCAATTGATTATTTTAAAATTTTAATAAATAACTTTTGGGAAAAAAGAATGAGCACGAAAATAAAAGTTAAAGAGTTAAAACGACAATTCCCAAAAATATGTATTAATTTAATTAGCGAGTGCCCGCGCTTAAACAACTTATATTGTCAACACTCTAAATAAATTGTTTTTATTCTTTATTTCTCTTACAACTACAATTAGAACATTGGAACTAGCTAAAACCCCTCAATTGATCACTTTGAAATTTTAATAAATAACATTTGGGTAAAAAGAATGAGCACGAAAATAAAAGTTAAAGAGTTAAAACGAGAATTCCAAAAAATATGTGATAATTTAATTAGCGAGTGCCCGCGCTTAAACAACTTATATTGTCAACACTCTAAATAAATTGTTGTTGTTCTTTATTTCTCTTACAACTACAATTAGAGTCGGAAAAAAGTCAACCAATTGTAGAATGAAATAAAAACGTAAGAAAATTAAAAAGGCAAAGTGATCAGTGAGTTCTTGTTATGACTTTGATGTTCGTTCAGACTTCCCATTTATTAATGTTGAAGTTTAAAATAAACATCTCTAGTTATTCTAAGAAATGTCGGGTAAAGGTTCCCTGATGAACTGCATAAGCCCCAGTGAAATGCGCATGGGAACTAGCTAAATCCCCTCAATTGATCACTTTGAAATTTTAATAAATAACTTTTGAGAATAAAGACTGAGCACGAAAATAAAAGTTAAAGAGTTAAAACGACAATTCCCAAAAATATGTAATAATTTAATTAGAAAGTGCCCAAGCTTAAACAATTTATGTTGTCAACACTCTAAATTAACTGTTTTTACATTAAAACAATTATTAGTTGTTGTTGTTCTTTATTTCTCTTACAACTACAATTAGAGTCGGAAAAAAGCCAAGCAATTGTAGAATTAAATAAAAACGTAAGAAAATTAAAAAGGCAAAGTTATCAGTGAGTTCTTGTTATGACTTTGATGTTTGTTCAGACTTCCCATTTATTAATGTGGAAGTTTAAAATAAACATCTCTAGTTATTCTAAGAAATGTTGGGTAAAGTTTCCCTGATGATCTGCATAAGCCCCAGTGAAATGCGCATTGGAACTAGCTAAAACCCCTCAATTGATCACTTTGAAATTTTAATGAATAACTTTTTGGAAAAAAGAATGAGCACGAAAATAAAAGTTAAAGAGTTAAAACACCAATTCCGAAAAATATATAATAATTTAATTAGCGAGTGCCCGCGCTTAAACAATTTATGATGTAAGCACTCTAAATAAATTGTTTTTACATTAAAACAATTATTAGTTGTTGTTGTTCTTTATTGCTCTTACAACCACAATCAGATTCGGAAAAAAGCCAACCAATTGTAGAATGAAATAAAAATGTAAGAAAATTAAAAAGGCAAAGTGATCAGTGAGTTCTTGTTATGACTTTGATGTTTGTTTATTAATGTGGAAGTTTAAAATAAACATCTCTAGTTATTCTAAGAAATGTTGGGAAAAGGTTCCCTGATGATCTGCATTAGCCCTAGTGAAATGTGCATAGGAACTAGCTAAAACACCTCAATTGATCACTTTGAAATTTTAATAAATAACTTTTGAGAAAAAAGAATGAACACGAAAATAAAAGTTAAAGAGTTAAAACGACAATTCCCAAAAATATGTAATAATTTAATTAGCGAGTGCCCGCGCTTAAACAATTTATGTTGTCAACACTCTAAATAAATTGTTTTTACATTAAAACAATTATTAGTTGTTGTTGTTCTTTATTTCTCTAACAACTACAATTAGATTACCATTTATTAATGTGGAAGTTTAAAATAAACATCTCTAGTTATTCTAAGAAATTGTGGGTAAAGGTTCCCTGATGAACTGCATAAGCCCCAATGAAATGCGCATTGGAACTAGCTAAAACCCCTCAATTGATCACTTTGAAATTTTAATAAATAACTTTTGGGAAAAAAGACTGAGCACGAAAATAAAAGTTAAAGAGTTAAAACGACAATTCCCAAAAATATGTAATAATTTAATTAGAAAGTGCCCAAGGTTAAACAATTTATGTTGTCAACACTCTAAATAAATTGTTTTTACATTAAAACAATTATTAGTTGTTGTTGTTCTTTATTTCTCTTACAACTACAATTAGAGTCGGAAAAAAGCCAAGCAATTGTAGAATGAAATAAAAACGTAAGAAAATTAAAAAGGCAAAGTGATCAGTGAGTTCTTGTTATGACTTTGATGTTTGTTCAGACTTCCCATTTATTAATGTGGAAGTTAAAATAAACATCCCTAGTTATTCTAAAAAATTTTGGGTAAAAGTTCCCTGATGATCTGCGTTAGCCCCAGTGAAATGCGCATAGGAACTAGCTAAAACCCCTCAATTGATCACTTTGAAATTTTAATAAATAGCTTTTGGGAAAAAGAAGGAGCACGAAAATAAAAGTTAAAGAGTTAAAACGACAATTCCCAATAATATGTAATAATTTAATTAGCGAGTGCCCAAGCTTAAACAATTTATGTTGTCAACACTCTAAATAAATTGTTTTTACATTAAAATAATTATTAGTTGTTGTTGTTCTTTATTTCTCTTACAACTACAATTAGAGTCGGAAAAAAGCCAAGCAATTGTAGAATGAAATAAAAACGTAAGAAAATTAAAAAGGCAAAGTGATCAGTGAGTTCTTGTTATGACCTTGATGTTTGTTCAGACTTACCATTTATTAATGTGGAAGTTTAAAATAAACATCTCTAGTTATTCTAAGAAATGTTGGGTAAAGGTTCCCTGATGAACTGCAAAATCCCCAGTGAAATGCGCATTGGAACTAGCTAAAACCCCTCAATTGATCACTTTGAAGTTTTAATAAATAACTTTTGGGAAAAAAGAATGAGCACGAATATAAAAGTTAAAGAGTTAAAACGACACATCCAAAAAATATGTAATAATTTAATTAGCGAGTGCCCACGCTTAAACAACTTATATTGTCAACACTCTAAATAAATTGTTTTTACACTAAATCAATTATTAGTTGTTGTTGTTCTTTATTTTTCTTAGAACAACAATTAGAGTCGGAAAAAAGCCAACCAATTGTAGAATGAAAAAAAACCTTAGAAAATTAAAAAGGCAAAGTGATCAGTGAGTTCTTGTTATGACTTTGATGTTTGTTCAGACTTCCCATTTATTAATGTGGAAGATTAAAATAAACATCTTTAGTTATTCTAAGAAATGTTGGATAAAGGTTCGCTGATGATCTGCATTAGCCCCAGTGAAATGCGCATAGAAACTAGCTAAAAACCCTCAATTGATCACTTTGAAATTTTAATAAATAACTTTTGGGAAAAAAGAATGAGCACGAAAATAAAAGTTAAAAAGTTAAAACGACAATTCCCAAAAATATGTAATAATTCAATTAGCGAGTGCCTGCGCTTAAACAATTTATCTTGTCAACACTTTAAATAATTTGTTTTTACATTAAAACAATTATTAGTTCTTGTTGTTCTGTATTTCCCTTACAACTACAATTAGAGTCGGAAAAAAGCCAACCAATTGTCGAATGAAATAAAAACGTAAGAAAATTAAAAAGGCACAGTGATCAGTGAGTTCTTGTTATGATTTTGATGTTGGTTTAGACTTCCCATTTATTAATTTGGAAGTTTAAAATAAACATCTCTAGTTATTCTAAGAAATGTTGGGTAAAGGTTCGCTCATGATCTGCATTAGCCCTAGTGAAGTGCGCATAGGAACTAGCTAAAACCCCTCAATTGATCACTTTGAAATTTTAATAAATAACTTTTGGGAAAAAAGAATGAGCACGAAAATAAAAGTTAAAAAGTTAAAACGACAATTCCCAAAAATATGTAATAATTTAATTAGCGAGTGCCCGCGCTTAAAATATTTATGTTGTCAACACTCTAAATAAATTGTTTTTACATTAAAACAATTATTAGTTGTTGGTGTTCTTTATTTCTCTTACAACTACAATTAAAGTCAGAAAAAAACCAACCAATTGTAGAATGAAATAAAAACGTAAGAAAATTAAAAGGGCAAAGTGATCAGTGAGTTCTTGCTATGACTTTGATGTGTGTTTAGACTTCCCATTTATTAATTTGGAAGTTTAAAATAAACATCTCTAGTTATTCTAAGAAATGTTGCGTAAAGGTTCCCTGATGATCTGCGTTAGCCCCAGTGCAATGCGCATTGGAACTAGCTAAAACCTCTCAATTGAACACTTTGAAATTTTAATAAATAACTTTTTAGGAAAAAAGAATGAGCACGAAAATAAAAGTTAAAGAGTTAAAACGACAATTCCCAAAAATATGTAATAATTTAATTAGCGAGTGCCCGCGCTTAAAAAATTTTTGTTGTCAACACTCTAAATAAATTAATTTTACATTAAAACAATTATTAGTTGTTGGTGTTCTTTATTTCTCTTACAACTACAATTAAAGTCAGAAAAAAGCCAACCAATTGTAGAATGAAATAAAAACGTAAGAAAATTAAAAGGGCAAAGTGATCAGTGAGTTCTTGTTATGACTTTGATGTTTGTTCAGATTTCCCATTTATTAATGTGTTAGTTTAAAATAAACATCTCTAGCTATTCTAAGAAATGTTGGGTAAAGGTTCCCTGATGATCTGCATAAGCCCCAGTGAAATGCGCATTGGAACTAGCTAAAACCCCTCAATTGATTACTTTGAAATTTTAATAAATAACTTTTGGGAAAAAAGAATGAGCACGAAAATAAAAGTTAAAGAGTTAAAACGACAATTCCCAAAAATATGTAATAATTTAATTAGCGAGTGCCCGCGCTTAAACAACTTATATTGTCAACACTCTAAATAAATTGTTTTTATTCTTTATTTCTCTTACAACTACAATTAGAACATTGGCACTAGCTAAAACCCCTCAATTGATCACTTTGAAATTTTAATAAATAACATTTGGGTAAAAAGAATGAGCACGAAAATAAAAGTTAAAGAGTTAAAACGAGAATTCCCAAAAATATGTAATAATTTAATTAGCAAGTGCCCGCGCTTAAACAACTTATATTGTCAACACTCTAAATAAATTGTTGTTGTTCTTTATTTCTCTTACAACTACAATTAGAGTCGGAAAAAAGCCAACCAATTGTAGAATGAAATAAAAACGTAAGAAAAGTAAAAAGGCAAAGTGATCAGTGAGTTCTTGTTATGACTTTGATGTTCGTTCAGACTTCCCATTTATTAATGTTGAAGTTTAAAATAAACATCTTTAGTTATTCTAAGAAATGTTGGGTAAAGGTTCCCTGATGAACTGCATAAGCCCCAGTGAAATGCGCATGGGAACTAGCTAAATCCCCTCAATTGATCACTTTGAAATTTTAATAAATAACTTTTGAGAAAAAAGACTGAGCACGAAAATAAAAGTTAAAGAGTTAAAACGACAATTCCCAAAAATATGTAATAATTTAATTAGAAAGTGCCCAAGCTTAAACAATTTATGTTGTCAACACTCTAAGTAAATTGTTTTTACATTAAAACAATTATTAGTTGTTGTTGTTCTTTATTTCTCTTACAACTACAATTAGAGTCAGAAAAAAGCCAAGCAATTGTAGAATTAAATAAAAACGTAAGAAAATTAAAAAGGCAAAGTGATCAGTGAGTTCTTGTTATGACTTTGATGTTTGTTCAGACTTCCCATTTATTAATGTGGAAGTTTAAAATAAACATCCCTAGTTATTCTAAAAAATGTTGGGTAAAAGTTCCCTGATGATCTGCATTAGCCCCAGTGAAATGCGCATAGGAACTATCTAAAACCCCTCAATTGATCACATTGAAATTTTAATAAATAACTTTTGGGAAAAAGAAGGAGCACGAAAATAAAAGTTAAAGAGTTAAAACGACAATTCCCAAAAATATGTAATAATTTAATTAGCCTAATTAAATTATTACATTTTACTATTTATTACTAATTCTACAACCAATTGTAGAATGAAATAAAAACGTAAGAAAATTAAAAAGGCAAAGTGATCAGTGAGTTCTTGTTATGACTTTGATGTTTGTTCAGACTTCCCATTTATTAATGTGGAAGTTTAAAATAAACATCCCTAGTTATTCTAAAAAATGTTGGGTAAAGGTTCCCTGATGATCTGCATTAGCCCCAGTGAAATGCGCATAGAAACTAGCTAAAACCCCTCAATTGATCACTTTGAAATTTTAATAAATAACTTTTGGGAAAAAGAAGGAGCACGAAAATAAAAGTTAAAGAGTTAAAGCGACAATTCCCAATAATATGTAATAATTTAATTAGCGAGTGCCCACGCTTAAAATATTTATGTTGTCAACATTCTAAATAAATTGTTTTTACATTAAAACAATTATTAGTTGTTGGTGTTCTTTATTTCTCTTACAACTACAATTAGAGTCGGAAAAAAGCCAACCAATTGTAGAATGAAATAAAAACGTAAGAAAATTAAAAAGGCAAAGTGATCAGTGAGTTCTTGCTATGACTTTGATGTGTGTTTAGACTTCCCATTTATTAATTTGGAAGTTTAAAATAAACATCTCTAGTTATTCTAAGAAATGTTGCGTAAAGGTTCCCTGATGATCTGCGTTAGCCCCAGTGCAATGCGCATTGGAACTAGCTAAAACCTCTCAATTGAACACTTTGAAATTTTAATAAATAACTTTTGGGAAAAAAGACTGAGCACGAAAATAAAAGTTAAAGAGTTAAAACGGCAATTCCCAAAAATATGTAATAATTTAATTAGAAAGTGCCCAAGCTTAAACAATTTATGTTGTCAACACTCTAAATAAATTGTTTTTACATTAAAACAATTATTAGTTGTTGTTGTTCTTTATTTCTCTTACAACTACAATTAGAGTCGGAAAAAAGCCAAGCAATTGTAGAATTAAATAAAAACGTAAGAAAATTAATAAGGCAAAGTGATCAGTGAGTTCTTGTTATGACTTTGATGTTTGTTCAGACTTCCCATTTATTAATGTGGAAGTTTAAAATAAACATCCCTAGTTATTCTAAAAAATGTTGGGTAAAAGTTCCCTGATGATCTGCATTAGCCCCAGTGAAATGCGCATAGGAACTAGCTAAAACCCCTCAATTGATCACTTTGAAATTTTAATAAATAACTTTTGGGAAAAAGAAGGAGCACGAAAATAAAAGTTAAAGAGTTAAAACGGCAATTCCCAAAAATATGTAATAATTTAATTAAACTAATTAAATTATTACATTTTACTATTTATTACTAATTCTACAACCAATTGTAGAATGAAATAAGAACGTAAGAAAATTAAAAAGGCAAAGTGATCAGTGAGTTCTTGTTATGACTTTGATGTTTGTTCAGACTTCCCATTTATTAATGTGGAAGTTTAAAATAAACATCTTTAGTTATTCTAAGAAATGTTGGATAAAGGTTCCCTGATGATCTGCATTAGCCCCAGTGAAATGCGCATAGAAACTAGCTAAAACCCCTCAATTGATCACTTTGAAATTTTAATAAATAACTTTTGGGAAAAAAGAATGAGCACGAATATAAAAGTTAAAGAGTTAAAACGACAATTCCCAAAAATATGTAATAATTTAATTAGCCTAATTAAATTATTACATTTTACTATTTATTACTAATTCTACAACCAATTGTAGAATGAAATAAAAACGTAAGAAAATTAAAAAGGCAAAGTGATCAGTGAGTTCTTGTTATGACTTTGATGTTTGTTCAGACTTCCCATTTATTAATGTGGAAGTTTAAAATAAACATATTTAGATATTCTAAGAAATGTTGGATAAAGGTTCCCTGATGATCTGCATTAGCCCCAGTGAAATGCGCATAGAAACTAGCTAAAACCCCTCAATTGATCATTTTGAAATTTTAATAAATAACTTTTGGGAAATAGAAGGAGCACGAAAATAAAAGTTAAAGGGTTAAAACGACAATTCCCAAAAATATGTAATAATTTAATTAGCGAGTGCCCGCGCTAAAACAATTTATGTTGTCAACACTCTAAATAAATTGTTTTTACATTAAAACAATTATTAGTTGTTGTTGTTCTTTATTTCTCTTACAACTACAATTAGAGTCGGAAAAAAGCCAACCAATTGTAGAATGAAATAAAAACGTAAGAAAATTAAAAAGGCAAAGTGATCAGTGAGTTCTTGTTATGACTTTGATGTTTGTTCAGACTTCCCATTTATTAATGTGGAAGTTTAAAATAAACATCTTTAGTTATTCTAAGAAATGTTGGATAAAGGTTCCCTGATGATCTGCAAAAGCCCCAGTGAAATGCGCATTGGAACTGGCTAAAACCCCTCAATTGATCACTTTGAAATTTTAATAAATAACTTTTGGGAAAAAAGACTGAGCACGAAAATAAAAGTTAAAGAGTTAAAACGACAATTCCCAAAAATATGTAATAATTTAATTAGAAAGTGCTCAAGCTTAAACAATTTATGTTGTCAACACTCTAAATAAATTGTTTTTACATTAAAACAATTATTAGTTGTTGTTGTTCTTTATTTCTCTTACAACTACAATTAGAGTCGGAAAAAAGCCAAGCAATTGTAGAATGAAATTAAAACGTAAGAAAATTAAAAAGGCAAAGTGATCAGTGAGTTCTTGTTATGACTTTGATGTTTGTTCAGATTTCCCATTTATTAATGTGGAAGTTTAAAATAAACATATCTAGCTATTCTAAGAAATGTTGGGTAAAGGTTCCCTGATGATCTGCATAAGCCCCAGTGAAATGCGCATTGGAACTAGCTAAAACCCCTCAATTGATCACTTTGAAATTTTAATAAATAACTTTTGGGAAAAAAGAATGAGCACGAAAATAAAAGTTAAAGAGTTAAAACGACAATTCCCAAAAATATGTAATAATTTAATTAGCGAGTGCCCGCGCTTAAACAACTTATATTGTCATCACTCTAAATAAATTGTTGTTGTTCTTTATTTCTCTTACAACTACAATTAGAGTCGGAAAAAAGCCAACCAATTGTAGAATGAAATAAAAACGTAAGAAAATTAAAAAGGCAAAGTGATCAGTGAGTTCTTGTTATGACTTTGATGTTTGTTCAGACTTCCCATTTATTAATGTGGAAGTTTAAAATAAACATCTCTAGTTATTCTAAGAAATGTTGGGTAAAGGTTCCCTGATGAACTGCATAAGCCCCAGTGAAATGCGCATAGGAACTAGCTAAAACCCCTCAATTGATCACTTTGAAATTTTAATAAATAACTTTTGGGAAAAAAGAAAGAGCACGAAAATAAAAGTTAAAGAGTTAAAACGACAATTCCCAAAAATATGTAATAATTTAATTAGCGAGTGCCCGCGCTTAAACAATTTATGTTGTCAACACTTTAAATAAATTGTTTTTACATTAAAATAATTATTTGTTGTTGTTGTTCTTTATTTCTTTTACAACTACAATTAGAGTCGGAAAAAAGCCAACCAATTGTAGAATGAAATAAAAACGTAAGAAAGTTAAAAAGGCAAAGTGATCAGTGAGTTCTTGTTATGACTTTGATGTTTGTTCAGACTTCCCATTTATTAATGTGGAAGTTTAAAATAAACATCTTTAGTTATTCTAAGAAATGTTGGATAAAGGTTCCCTGATGATCTGCAAAAGCCCCAGTGAAATGCGCATTGGAACTGGCTAAAACCCCTCAATTGATCACTTTGAAATTTTAATAAATAACTTTTGGGAAAAAAGACTGAGCACGAAAATAAAAGTTAAAGAGTTAAAACGACAATTCCCAAAAATATGTAATAATTTAATTAGAAAGTGCTCAAGCTTAAACAATTTATGTTGTCAACACTCTAAATAAATTGTTTTTACATTAAAACAATTATTAGTTGTTGTTGTTCTTTATTTCTCTTACAACTACAATTAGAGTCGGAAAAAAGCCAAGCAATTGTAGAATGAAATTAAAACGTAAGAAAATTAAAAAGGCAACGTGATCAGTGAGTTCTTGTTATGACTTTGATGTTTGTTCAGACTTCCCATTTATTAATGTGGAAGTTTAAAATAAACATATCTAGCTATTCTACGAAATGTTGGGTAAAGGTTCCCTGATGATCTGCATAAGCCCCAGTGAAATGCGCATTGGAACTAGCTAAAACCCCTCAATTGATCACTTTGAAATTTTAATAAATAACTTTTGGGAAAAAAGAATGAGCACGAAAATAAAAGTTAAAGAGTTAAAACGACAATTCCCAAAAATATGTAATAATTTAATTAGCGAGTGCCCGCGCTTAAACAACTTATATTGTCATCAGTCTAAATAAATTGTTGTTGTTCTTTATTTCTCTTACAACTACAATTAGAGTCGGAAAAAAGCCAACCAATTGTAGAATGAAATAAAAACGTAAGAAAATTAAAAAGGCAAAGTGATCAGTGAGTTCTTGTTATGACTTTGATGTTTGTTCAGACTTCCCATTTATTAATGTGGAAGTTTAAAATAAATATCTCTAGTTATTCTAAGAAATGTTGGGTAAAGGTTCCCTGATGAACTGCATAAGCCCCAGTGAAATGCGTATTGGAACTAGCTAAAACCCCTCAATTGATCACTTTGAAATTTTAATAAATAACTTTTGGGAAAAAAGAATGAGCACAAAAATAAAAGTTAAAGAGTTAAAACGACAATTCCCAAAAATATGTAATAATTTAATTAGCGAGTGCCCGCGCTTAAACAATTTATGTTGTCAACACTTTAAATAAATTGTTTTTACATTAAAATAATTATTTGTTGTTGTTGTTCTTTATTTCTCTTACAACTACAATTAGAGTCGGAAAAAAGCCAACCAATTGTAGAATGAAATAAAAACGTAAGAAAATTAAAAAGGCAAAGTGATCAGTGAGTTCTTGTTATGACCTTGATGTTTGTTCAGACTTCCCATTTATTAATGTGGAAGTTTAAAATAAACATCTCTAGTTATTCTAAGAAATGTTGGGTAAAGGTTCCCTGATGAATTGCATAAGCCCTAGTGAAATGCGCATTGGAACTAGCTAAAACCCCTCAATTGATCACTTTGAAATTTTAATAAATAACTTTTGGGAAAAAAGACTGAGCACGAAAATAAAAGTTAAAGAGTTAAAACGACAATTCCCAAAAATATGTAATAATTTAATTAGAAAGTGATCAAGCTTAAACAATTTATGTTGTCAACACTCTAAATAAATTGTTTTTACATTAAAACAATTATTAGTTGTTGTTGTTCTTTATTTCTCTTACAACTACAATTAGAGTCGGAAAAAAGCCAAGCAATTGTAGAATGAAATTAAAACGTAAGAAAATTAAAAAGGCAAAGTGATCAGTGAGTTCTTGTTATGACTTTGATGTTTGTTCAGATTTCCCATTTATTAATGTGGAAGTTTAAAATAAACATATCTAGCTATTCTAAGAAATGTTGGGTAAAGGTTCCCTGATGATCTGCATAAGCCCCAGTGAAATGCGCATTGGAACTAGCTAAAACCCCTCAATTGATCACTTTGAAATTTTAATAAATAACTTTTGGGAAAAAAGAATGAGCACGAAAATAAAAGTTAAAGAGTTAAAACGACAATTCCCAAAAATATGTAATAATTTAATTAGCGAGTGCCCGCGCTTAAACAACTTATATTGTCATCACTCTAAATAAATTGTTGTTGTTCTTTATTTCTCTTACAACTACAATTAGAGTCGGAAAAAAGCCAACCAATTGTAGAATGAAATAAAAACGTAAGAAAATTAAAAAGGCAAAGTGATCAGTGAGTTCTTGTTATGACTTTGATGTTTGTTCAGACTTCCCATTTATTAATGTGGAAGTTTAAAATAAACATCTCTAGTTATTCTAAGAAATGTTGGGTAAAGGTTCCCTGATGAACTGCATAAGCCCCAGTGAAATGCGCATAGGAACTAGCTAAAACCCCTCAATTGATCACTTTGAAATTTTAATAAATAACTTTTGGGAAAAAAGAAAGAGCACGAAAATAAAAGTTAAAGAGTTAAAACGACAATTCCCAAAAATATGTAATAATTTAATTAGCGAGTGCCCGCGCTTAAACAATTTATGTTGTCAACACTTTAAATAAATTGTTTTTACATTAAAATAATTATTTGTTGTTGTTGTTCTTTATTTCTTTTACAACTACAATTAGAGTCGGAAAAAAGCCAACCAATTGTAGAATGAAATAAAAACGTAAGAAAGTTAAAAAGGCAAAGTGATCAGTGAGTTCTTGTTATGACTTTGATGTTTGTTCAGACTTCCCATTTATTAATGTGGAAGTTTAAAATAAACATCTTTAGTTATTCTAAGAAATGTTGGATAAAGGTTCCCTGATGATCTGCAAAAGCCCCAGTGAAATGCGCATTGGAACTGGCTAAAACCCCTCAACTGATCACTTTGAAATTTTAATAAATAACTTTTGGGAAAAAAGACTGAGCACGAAAATAAAAGTTAAAGAGTTAAAACGACAATTCCCAAAAATATGTAATAATTTAATTAGAAAGTGCTCAAGCTTAAACAATTTATGTTGTCAACACTCTAAATAAATTGTTTTTACATTAAAACAATTATTAGTTGTTGTTGTTCTTTATTTCTCTTACAACTACAATTAGAGTCGGAAAAAAGCCAAGCAATTGTAGAATGAAATTAAAACGTAAGAAAATTAAAAAGGCAACGTGATCAGTGAGTTCTTGTTATGACTTTGATGTTTGTTCAGACTTCCCATTTATTAATGTGGAAGTTTAAAATAAACATATCTAGCTATTCTACGAAATGTTGGGTAAAGGTTCCCTGATGATCTGCATAAGCCCCAGTGAAATGCGCATTGGAACTAGCTAAAACCCCTCAATTGATCACTTTGAAATTTTAATAAATAACTTTTGGGAAAAAAGAATGAGCACGAAAATAAAAGTTAAAGAGTTAAAACGACAATTCCCAAAAATATGTAATAATTTAATTAGCGAGTGCCCGCGCTTAAACAACTTATATTGTCATCAGTCTAAATAAATTGTTGTTGTTCTTTATTTCTCTTACAACTACAATTAGAGTCGGAAAAAAGCCAACCAATTGTAGAATGAAATAAAAACGTAAGAAAATTAAAAAGGCAAAGTGATCAGTGAGTTCTTGTTATGACTTTGATGTTTGTTCAGACTTCCCATTTATTAATGTGGAAGTTTAAAATAAATATCTCTAGTTATTCTAAGAAATGTTGGGTAAAGGTTCCCTGATGAACTGCATAAGCCCCAGTGAAATGCGTATTGGAACTAGCTAAAACCCCTCAATTGATCACTTTGAAATTTTAATAAATAACTTTTGGGAAAAAAGAATGAGCACAAAAATAAAAGTTAAAGAGTTAAAACGACAATTCCCAAAAATATGTAATAATTTAATTAGCGAGTGCCCGCGCTTAAACAATTTATGTTGTCAACACTTTAAATAAATTGTTTTTACATTAAAATAATTATTTGTTGTTGTTGTTCTTTATTTCTCTTACAACTACAATTAGAGTCGGAAAAAAGCCAACCAATTGTAGAATGAAATAAAAACGTAAGAAAATTAAAAAGGCAAAGTGATCAGTGAGTTCTTGTTATGACCTTGATGTTTGTTCAGACTTCCCATTTATTAATGTGGAAGTTTAAAATAAACATCTCTAGTTATTCTAAGAAATGTTGGGTAAAGGTTCCCTGATGAATTGCATAAGCCCTAGTGAAATGCGCATTGGAACTAGCTAAAACCCCTCAATTGATCACTTTGAAATTTTAATAAATAACTTTTGGGAAAAAAGACTGAGCACGAAAATAAAAGTTAAAGAGTTAAAACGACAATTCCCAAAAATATGTAATAATTTAATTAGAAAGTGCTCAAGCTTAAACAATTTATGTTGTCAACACTCTAAATAAATTGTTTTTACATTAAAACAATTATTAGTTGTTGTTGTTCTTTATTTCTCTTACAACTACAATTAGAGTCGGAAAAAAGCCAAGCAATTGTAGAATGAAATTAAAACGTAAGAAAATTAAAAAGGCAAAGTGATCAGTGAGTTCTTGTTATGACTTTGATGTTTGTTCAGACTTCCCATTTATTAATGTGGAAGTTTAAAATAAACATCTTTAGTTATTCTAAGAAATGTTGGATAAAGGTTCCCTGATGATCTGCAAAAGCCCCAGTGAAATGCGCATTGGAACTGGCTAAAACCCCTCAATTGATCACTTTGAAATTTTAATAAATAACTTTTGGGAAAAAAGACTGAGCACGAAAATAAAAGTTAAAGAGTTAAAACGACAATTCCCAAAAATATGTAATAATTTAATTAGAAAGTGCTCAAGCTTAAACAATTTATGTTGTCAACACTCTAAATAAATTGTTTTTACATTAAAACAATTATTAGTTGTTGTTGTTCTTTATTTCTCTTACAACTACAATTAGAGTCGGAAAAAAGCCAAGCAATTGTAGAATGAAATTAAAACGTAAGAAAATTAAAAAGGCAAAGTGATCAGTGAGTTCTTGTTATGACTTTGATGTTTGTTCAGATTTCCCATTTATTAATGTGGAAGTTTAAAATAAACATATCTAGCTATTCTAAGAAATGTTGGGTAAAGGTTCCCTGATGATCTGCATAAGCCCCAGTGAAATGCGCATTGGAACTAGCTAAAACCCCTCAATTGATCACTTTGAAATTTTAATAAATAACTTTTGGGAAAAAAGAATGAGCACGAAAATAAAAGTTAAAGAGTTAAAACGACAATTCCCAAAAATATGTAATAATTTAATTAGCGAGTGCCCGCGCTTAAACAACTTATATTGTCATCACTCTAAATAAATTGTTGTTGTTCTTTATTTCTCTTACAACTACAATTAGAGTCGGAAAAAAGCCAACCAATTGTAGAATGAAATAAAAACGTAAGAAAATTAAAAAGGCAAAGTGATCAGTGAGTTCTTGTTATGACTTTGATGTTTGTTCAGACTTCCCATTTATTAATGTGGAAGTTTAAAATAAACATCTCTAGTTATTCTAAGAAATGTTGGGTAAAGGTTCCCTGATGAACTGCATAAGCCCCAGTGAAATGCGCATAGGAACTAGCTAAAACCCCTCAATTGATCACTTTGAAATTTTAATAAATAACTTTTGGGAAAAAAGAAAGAGCACGAAAATAAAAGTTAAAGAGTTAAAACGACAATTCCCAAAAATATGTAATAATTTAATTAGCGAGTGCCCGCGCTTAAACAATTTATGTTGTCAACACTTTAAATAAATTGTTTTTACATTAAAATAATTATTTGTTGTTGTTGTTCTTTATTTCTTTTACAACTACAATTAGAGTCGGAAAAAAGCCAACCAATTGTAGAATGAAATAAAAACGTAAGAAAGTTAAAAAGGCAAAGTGATCAGTGAGTTCTTGTTATGACTTTGATGTTTGTTCAGACTTCCCATTTATTAATGTGGAAGTTTAAAATAAACATCTTTAGTTATTCTAAGAAATGTTGGATAAAGGTTCCCTGATGATCTGCAAAAGCCCCAGTGAAATGCGCATTGGAACTGGCTAAAACCCCTCAATTGATCACTTTGAAATTTTAATAAATAACTTTTGGGAAAAAAGACTGAGCACGAAAATAAAAGTTAAAGAGTTAAAACGACAATTCCCAAAAATATGTAATAATTTAATTAGAAAGTGCTCAAGCTTAAACAATTTATGTTGTCAACACTCTAAATAAATTGTTTTTACATTAAAACAATTATTAGTTGTTGTTGTTCTTTATTTCTCTTACAACTACAATTAGAGTCGGAAAAAAGCCAAGCAATTGTAGAATGAAATTAAAACGTAAGAAAATTAAAAAGGCAACGTGATCAGTGAGTTCTTGTTATGACTTTGATGTTTGTTCAGACTTCCCATTTATTAATGTGGAAGTTTAAAATAAACATATCTAGCTATTCTACGAAATGTTGGGTAAAGGTTCCCTGATGATCTGCATAAGCCCCAGTGAAATGCGCATTGGAACTAGCTAAAACCCCTCAATTGATCACTTTGAAATTTTAATAAATAACTTTTGGGAAAAAAGAATGAGCACGAAAATAAAAGTTAAAGAGTTAAAACGACAATTCCCAAAAATATGTAATAATTTAATTAGCGAGTGCCCGCGCTTAAACAACTTATATTGTCATCAGTCTAAATAAATTGTTGTTGTTCTTTATTTCTCTTACAACTACAATTAGAGTCGGAAAAAAGCCAACCAATTGTAGAATGAAATAAAAACGTAAGAAAATTAAAAAGGCAAAGTGATCAGTGAGTTCTTGTTATGACTTTGATGTTTGTTCAGACTTCCCATTTATTAATGTGGAAGTTTAAAATAAATATCTCTAGTTATTCTAAGAAATGTTGGGTAAAGGTTCCCTGATGAACTGCATAAGCCCCAGTGAAATGCGTATTGGAACTAGCTAAAACCCCTCAATTGATCACTTTGAAATTTTAATAAATAACTTTTGGGAAAAAAGAATGAGCACAAAAATAAAAGTTAAAGAGTTAAAACGACAATTCCCAAAAATATGTAATAATTTAATTAGCGAGTGCCCGCGCTTAAACAATTTATGTTGTCAACACTTTAAATAAATTGTTTTTACATTAAAATAATTATTTGTTGTTGTTGTTCTTTATTTCTCTTACAACTACAATTAGAGTCGGAAAAAAGCCAACCAATTGTAGAATGAAATAAAAACGTAAGAAAATTAAAAAGGCAAAGTGATCAGTGAGTTCTTGTTATGACCTTGATGTTTGTTCAGACTTCCCATTTATTAATGTGGAAGTTTAAAATAAACATCTCTAGTTATTCTAAGAAATGTTGGGTAAAGGTTCCCTGATGAATTGCATAAGCCCTAGTGAAATGCGCATTGGAACTAGCTAAAACCCCTCAATTGATCACTTTGAAATTTTAATAAATAACTTTTGGGAAAAAAGACTGAGCACGAAAATAAAAGTTAAAGAGTTAAAACGACAATTCCCAAAAATATGTAATAATTTAATTAGAAAGTGCTCAAGCTTAAACAATTTATGTTGTCAACACTCTAAATAAATTGTTTTTACATTAAAACAATTATTAGTTGTTGTTGTTCTTTATTTCTCTTACAACTACAATTAGAGTCGGAAAAAAGCCAAGCAATTGTAGAATGAAATTAAAACGTAAGAAAATTAAAAAGGCAAAGTGATCAGTGAGTTCTTGTTATGACTTTGATGTTTGTTCAGACTTCCCATTTATTAATGTGGAAGCTTAAAATAAACATCCCTAGTTATTCTAAAAAATGTTGGGTAAAATTTCCCTGATGATCTGCATTAGCCCCAGTGAAATGCGCATAGGAACTAGCTAAAACCCCTCAATTGATCACTTTGAAATTTTAATAAATAACTTTTGGGAAAAAGAAGGAGCACGAAAATAAAAGTTAAAGAGTTAAAACGACAATTCCCAATAATATGTAATAATTTAATTAGCGAGTGCCCACGCTTAAACAACTTATATTGTCAACACTCTAAATAAATTGTTTTTACATTAAATCAATTATTAGTTGTTGTTGTTCTTTATTTTTCTTACAACAACAATTAGAGTCGGAAAAAAGCCAACCAATTGTAGAATGAAATAAAAACATAAGAAAATTAAAAAGGCAAAGTGATCAGTGAGTTCTTGTTATGACTTTGATGTTTGTTCAGACTTCCCATTTATTAATGTGGAAGTTTAAAATAAACATCTCTATTTATTCTAAGAAATGTTGGGTAAAGGTTCCCTGATGATCTGCATAAGCCCCAGTGCAATGCGCATTGGAACTAGCTAAGACCTCTCAATTGATCACTTTGAAATTTTGATAAATAACTTTTGGGAAAAAAGAATAAGCACGAAAATAAAAGTTAAAGAGTTAAAACGACAATTCCCAAAAATATGTAATAATTTAATTATCGAGTGCTCGCGCTTAAACAATTTAAGTTGTCAACACTTTAAATACATTGTTTTTACATTAATACAATTACTAGTTGTTGTTGTTCTTTATTTCTCTTACAACTACAATTAAAGTCGGAAAAAAGCCAACCAATTGTAGAAAGAAATAAAAACGTAAGAAAATTAAAAAGGCAAAGTGATAAGTGAGTTCTTGTTATGACTTTGATGTTTGTTTAGACTTCCCATTTACTAATATGGAAGTTTAAAATAAACATCTCTAGTTATTCTAAGAAATGTTGGGTAAAGGTTCCCCGATGACCTGCAACAGCCCTAGTGAAATGCGCATAGGAACTAGCTAAAACTCCTCAATTGATCACTTTGAAATTTTAATAAATAACATTTGAGAAAAAGAATGAGCACGAAAATAAAGGTTAAAGAGTTAAAACGATAATTCCCAAAAATATGTAATAATTTAATTAGAGAGTGCCCGCGTTTAAACAATTTATGTTGTCAACACTCTAAATAATTTTTTTTTACATTAAAACAATTATTATTTGTTGTTGTTCTTTATTTCTCTTACAACTACAATTAGAGACGGAAAAAAGCCAACCAATTGTAGAATGAAATAAAAACGTAAGAAAATTAAAAAGCAAAGTGATCAGGGAGTTCTTGTTATGACTTTGATGTTTGTTCAGACTTCCCATTTATTAACGTGGAAGTTTAAAATAAACATCGCTAGTTATTCTAAGAAATGTTGGGTAAAGGTTCCCTGATGATCTGCATTAGCCCCAGTGAAATGCGCATAGGAACTAGCTAAAACCCCTTAATTGATCAATTTGAAATTTTAATAAATAACTTTTGGGAAAAAAGAAGGAGCACGAAAATAAAAGTTAAAGAGTTAAAACGATGATTCCCAAAAATATGTAATAATTTAATTAGCGAGTGCCCGCGCTTAAACAATTTATGTTGTCAACACTTTAAATAAACTGTTTTTACATTAAAATAATTATTTTTTGTTGTTGTTCTTTATTTCTCTTACAACTACAATTAGAGTCGGAAAAAAGCCAACCAATTGTAGAATGAAATAAAAACGTAAGAAAATTAAAAAGGCAAAGTGATCAGTGAGTTCTTGTTATGACTTTGATGTTTGTTCAGACTTCCCATTTATTAATGTGGAAGTTTAAAATAAACATCCCTAGTTATTCTAAAAAATGTTGGGTAAAAGTTCCCTGATGATCTGCATTAGCCCCAGTGAAATGCGCATAGGAACAAGCTAAAACCCCTTAATTGATCAATTTGAAATTTTAATAAATAACTTTTGGGAAAAAAGAAGGAGCACGAAAATAAAAGTTAAAGAGTTAAAACGATGATTCCCAAAAATATGTAATAATTTAATTAGCGAGTGCCCGCGCTTAAACAATTTATGTTGTCAACACTTTAAATAAATTGTTTTTACATTAAAATAATTATTTGTTGTTGTTGTTCTTTATTTCTCTTACAACTACAATTAGAGTCGGAAAAAAGCCAACCAATTGTAGAATGAAATAAAAACGTAAGAAAATTAAAAAGGCAAAGTGATCAGTGAGTTCTTGTTATGACTTTGATGTTTGTTCAGACTTCCCATTTATTAATGTGGAAGTTTAAAATAAACATCCCTAGTTATTCTAAAAAATGTTGGGTAAAGGTTCCCTGATGACCTGCAAAAGCCCCAGTGAAATGCGCATTGGAACTAGCTAAGACCCCTCAATTGATCACTTTGAAATTTTAATAAATAACTTTTGGGAAAAAAGAATGAGCACGAATATAAAAGTTAACGAGTTAAAACGACAATTCCCAAAAATATGTAATAATTTAATTAGCCTAATTAAATTATTACATTTTACTATTTATTACTAATTCTACGACCAATTGTAGAATGAAATAAAAACGTAAGAAAATTAAAAAGGCAAAGTGATCAGTGAGTTCTTGTTATGACTTTGATGTTTGTTCAGACTTCCCATTTATTAATGTGGAAGTTTAAAATAAACATCTTTAGTTATTCTAAGAAATGTTGGATAAAGGTTCCCTGATGATCTGCATTAGGCCCAGTGAAATGCACATAGAAACTAGCTAAGACCCCTCAATTGATCACTTTGAAATTTTAATAAATAACTTTTGGGAAAAAAGAAGGAGCACGAAAATAAAAGTTAAAGGGTTAAAACGACAATTCCCAAAAATATGTAATAATTTAATTAGCGAGTGCCCGCGCTTAAGCAATTTATGTTGTCAACACTTTAAATAAATTGTTTTTACATTAAAACAATTATTAGTTGTTGGTGTTCTTTATTTCTCTTACAACTACAATTAAAGTCAGAAAAAAGCCAACCAATTGTAGAATGAAATAAAAACGTCAGAAAATTAAAAGGGCACAGTGATCAGTGAGTTCTGGTTATGACTTTGATGTTTGTTCAGACTTCCCATTTATTAATGTGGAAGTTTAAAATAAACATCTCTATTTATTCTAAGAAATGTTGGGTAAAGGTTCCCTGATGATCTGCATAAGCCCCAGTGCAATGCGCATTGGAACCAGCTAAGACCTCTCAATTGATCACTTTGAAATTTTAATAAATAACTTTTGGGAAAAAAGAATAAGCACGAAAATAAAAGTTAAAGAGTTAAAACGACAATTCCCAAAAATATGTAATAATTTAATTATCGAGTGCCCGCGCTTAAACAATTTAAGTTGTCAACACTTTAAATACATTGTTTTTACATTAATACAATTACTAGTTGTTGTTGTTCTTTATTTCTCTTACAACTACAATTAAAGTCGGAAAAAAGCCAACCAATTGTAGAAAGAAATAAAAACGTAAGAAAATTTAAAAGGCAAAGTGATAAGTGAGTTCTTGTTATGACTTTGATGTTTGTTTAGACTTCCCATTTATTAATATGGAAGTTTAAAATAAACATCTCTAGTTATTCTAAGAAATGTTGGGTAAAGGTTCCCCGATGACCTGCAACAGCCCTAGTGAAATGCGCATAGGAACTAGCTAAAACTCCTCAATTGATCACTTTGAAATTTTAATAAATAACATTTGAGAAAAAGAATGAGCACGAAAATAAAGGTTAAAGAGTTAAAACGATAATTCCCATTAATATGTAATAATTTAATTAGAGAGTGCCCGCGTTTAAACAATTTATGTTGTCAACACTCTAAATAATTTTTTTTTACATTAAAACAATTATTAGTTGTTGTTGTTCTTTATTTCACTTACAACTACAATTAGAGTCGGAAAAAAGCCAACCAATTGTAGAATGAAATAAAAACGTAAGAAAATTTAAAAGGCAAAGTGATAAGTGAGTTCTTGTTATGACTTTGATGTTTGTTTAGACTTCCCATTTATTAATATGGAAGTTTAAAATAAACATCTCTAGTTATTCTAAGAAATGTTGCATAAAGGTTCCCTGATGACCTGCAAAAGCCCCAGTGAAATGCGCATTGGAACTAGCTAAGACCCCTCAATTGATCACTTTGAAATTTTAATAAATAACTTCTGGGAAAAAAGAAGGAGCACGAAAATAAAAGTTAAAGAGTTAAAACGACGATTTTCAAAAATATGTAATAATTTAATTAGCGAGTGCCCGCGCTTAAACAACTTATATTGTCAACACTCTAAATAAATTGTTTTTACATTAAATCAATTATTAGTTGTTGTTATTTATTTTTCTTCTTTGATATTTGTTCAGACTTCCCATTTATTAATGTGGAAGTTTAAAATAAACATCTCTAGTTATTCTAAGAAATGTTGGGTAAAGGTTCCCTGATGATCTGCATAAGCCCCAGTGCAATGCGCATTGGAACTAGCTAAGACCCCTCAGCAATTTATGTTGTCAACACTTTAAATAAATTGTTTTTACATTAAAACAATTATTAGTTGTTGGTGTTCTTTATTTCTCTTACAACTACAATTAAAGTCAGAAAAAAGCCAACCAATTGTAGAATGAAATAAAAACGTAAGAAAATTAAAAGGGCACAGTGATCAGTGAGTTCTGGTTATGACTTTGATGTCTGTTCAGACTTCCCATTTATTAATGTGGAAGTTTAAAATAAACATCTCTATTTATTCTAAGAAATGTTGGGTAAAGGTTCCCTGATGATCTGCATAAGCCCCAGTGCAATGCGCATTGGAACCAGCTAAGACCTCTCAATTGATCACTTTGAAATTTTAATAAATAACTTTTGGGAAAAAAGAATAAGCACGAAAATAAAAGTTAAAGAGTTAAAACGACAATTCCCAAAAATATGTAATAATTTAATTATCGAGTGCCCGCGCTTAAACAATTTAAGTTGTCAACACTTTAAATACATTGTTTTTACATTAATACAATTACTAGTTGTTGTTGTTCTTTATTTCTCTTACAACTACAATTAAAGTCGGAAAAAAGCCAACCAATTGTAGAAAGAAATAAAAACGTAAGAAAATTTAAAAGGCAAAGTGATAAGTGAGTTCTTGTTATGACTTTGATATTTGTTCAGACTTCCCATTTATTAATGTGGAAGTTTAAAATAAACATCCCTAGTTATTCTAAAAAATGTTGGGTAAAAGTTCCCTGATGATCTGCATTAGCCCCAGTGAAATGCGCATAGGAACTAGCTAAAACCCCTTAATTGATCAATTTGAAATTTTAATAAATAACTTTTGGGAAAAAAGAAGGAGCACGAAAATAAAAGTTAAAGAGTTAAAACGATGATTCCCAAAAATATGTAATAATTTAATTAGCGAGTGCCCGCGCTTAAACAATCTATGTTGTCAACACTTTAAATAAATTGTTTTTACATTAAAATAATTATTTGTTGTTGTTGTTCTTTATTTCTCTTACAACTACAATTACAGTCGGAAAAAAGCCAACCAATTGTAGAATGAAATAAAAACGTAAGAAAATTAAAAAGGCAAAGTGATCAGTGAGTTCTTGTTATGACTTTGATTTTTGTTCAGACTTCCCATTTATTAATGTGGAAGTTTAAAATAAACATCCCTAGTTATTCTAAAAAATGTTGGGTAAAAGTTCCCTGATGATCTGCATTAGCCCCAGTGAAATGCGCATAGGAACTAGCTAAAACCCCTCAATTGATCACTTTGAAATTTTAATAAATAACTTTTGGGATAAAGAAGAAGCACGAAAATAAAAGTTAAAGAGTTAAAACAACAATTCCCAATAATATGTAATAATTTAATTAGCGAGTGCCCACGCTTAAACAACTTATATTGTCAACACTTTAAATAAATTGTTTTTACATTAAATCAATTATTAGTTGTTGTTGTTCTTTATTTTTCTTACAACAACAATTAGAGTCGGAAAAAAGCCAACCAATTGTAGAATGAAATAAAAACATAAGAAAATTAAAAAGGCAAAGTGATCAGTGAGTTCTTGTTATGACTTTGATGTTTGTTCAGACCTCCCATTTATTAATGTGGAAGTTTAAAATAAACATCTCTAGTTATTCTAAGAAATGTTGGGTAAAGGTTCCCTGATGACATGCAAAAGCCCCAGTGAAATGCGCATTGGAACTAGCTAAGACCCCTCAATTGATCACTTTGAAATTTTAATAAATAACTTTTTGGAAAAAAGAATGAGCACGAATATAAAAGTTAACGAGTTAAAACGACAATTCCCAAAAATATGTAATAATTTAATTAGCCTAATTAAATTATTACATTTTACTATTTATTACTAATTCTACGACCAATTGTAGAATGAAATAAAAACGTAAGAAAATTAAAAAGGCAAAGTGATCAGTGAGTTCTTGTTATGACTTTGATGTTTGTTCAGACTTCCCATTTATTAATGTGGAAGTTTAAAATAAACATCTCTAGTTATTCTAAGAAATGTTGGATAAAGGTTCCCTGATGATCTGCATTAGGCCCTGTGAAATGCGCATAGAAACTAGCTAAGACCTCTCAATTGATCACTTTGAAATTTTAATAAATAACTTTTGGGAAAAAAGAATAAGAACTCACTGATCACTGTGCCCTTTTAATTTTCTTACGTTTTTATTTCATTCTACAATTGGTTGGCTTTTTTCTGACTTTAATTGTAGTTGTAAGAGAAATAAAGAACACCAACAACTAATAATTGTTTTAATGTAAAAACAATTTAGCACGAAAATAAAAGTTAAAGAGTTAAAACGATGATTCCCAAAAATATGTAATAATTTAATTAGCGAGTGCCCGCGCTTAAACAATTTATGTTGTGAACACTCTAAATATATTGTTTTTACATTAAAACAATTATTAGTTGTTGTTGTTCTTTATTTCTCTTACAACTACAATTAGAGTCGGAAAAAAACCAACCAATTGTAGAATGAAATAAAAACGTAAGAAAATTAAAAAGGCAAAGTGATCAGTGAGTTCTTGTTATGACTTTGATGTTTGTTCAGACTTCCCATTTATTAATGTGGAAGTTTAAAATAAACATCTCTAGTTATACTTAGAAATGTTGGATAAATGCTCCTTGATGATCTGCATTAGCCCCAGTGAAATGCGCATAGAAACTAGCTAAAATCCCTCAATTGATCACTTTGAAATTTTAATAAATAACTTTTGGGAAAAAAGAATGAGCACGAAAATAAAAGTAAAAGGGTTAAAACGACCATTCCCAAAAATATGTAATAATTTAATTAGCGAGTGCCCGCGCTTACACAATTTATGTTGTCAACACTTTAAATAAATTGTTTTTATATTAAAACAATTATTAGTTGTTATTGTTCTTTATTTCTCTTACAACTACAATTAGAGTCGGAAAAAAGCCAACCAATTGTAGAATGAAATAAAAACGTAAGAAAATTAAAAAGGCAAAGTGATCAGTGAGTTCTTGTTATGACTTTGATGTTTGTTCAGACTTCCCATTTATTAACGTGGAAGTTTAAAATAAACATCTCTAGTTATTCTAAGAAATGTTGGGTAAAGGTTCCCTGATGATCTGCATAAGCCCCAGTGAAAAGCGCATAGGAACTAGCTAAAACCCCTCAATTGATCACTTTGAAATTTTAATAAATAACTTCTGGGAAAAAAGAAGGAGCACGAAAATAAAAGTTAAAGAGTTAAAACGACGATTTTCAAAAATATGTAATAATTTAATTAGCGAGTGCCCGCGCTTAAACAATTTATGTTGTCAACACTCTAAATATATTGTTTTTACATTAAAACAATTATTAGTTGTTGTTGTTCTTTATTTCTCTTACAACTACAATTAGAGTCGGAAAAAAGCCAACCAATTGTAGAATAAAATAAAAACGTAAGAAAATTAAAAAGGCAAAATGATCAGTGAGTTCTTGTTATGACTTTGATGTTTGTTCAGACTTCCCATTTATTAACATGGAAGTTTAAAATAAACATCTCTAGTTATTCTAAGAAATGTTGGGTAAAGGTTCCCTGATGATCTGTATTAGCCCTAGTGTAATGCGCATAGAAACTAGCTAAGACCCTTCAATTGATCACTTTGAAATTTTAATAAATAACTTTTGGGAAAAAAGAAGGAGCACGAAAATAAAATTTAAAGAGTTAAAACGACAATTCCCAAAAATATGTAATAATTTAATTAGCGAGTTCCCGCGCTTAAACAATTTATGTTGTCAACACTCTAAATATATTTTTTGTACATTAAAACAATTATTAGTTATTGGTGTTCTTTATTTCTCTTACAACTACAATTAAAGTCAGAAAACAGCCAACCAATTGTAGAATGAAATAAAAAAGTAAAAAAATTAAAAGGGCAAAGTGATCAGTGAGTTCTTGTTATGACTTTGATGTTTGTTCAGACTTCCCATTTATTAATGCGGAAGTTTAAAATAAACATCTCTATTTATTCTAAGAAATGTTGGGTAAAGGTTCCCTGATGATCTGCATAAGCCCCAGTGCAATGCGCATTGGAACCAGCTAAGACCTCTCAATTGATCACTTTGAAATTTTAATAAATAACTTTTGGGAAAAAAGAATAAGCACGAAAATAAAAGTTAAAGAGTTAAAACGACAATTCCCAAAAATATGTAATAATTTAATTATCGAGTGCCCGCGCTTAAACAATTTAAGTTGTCAACACTTTAAATACATTGTTTTTACATTAATACAATTACTAGTTGTTGTTGTTCTTTATTTCTCTTACAACTACAATTAAAGTCGGAAAAAAGCCAACCAATTGTAGAAAGAAATAAAAACGTAAGAAAATTTAAAAGGCAAAGTGATAAGTGAGTTCTTGTTATGACTTTGATGTTTGTTTAGACTTCCCATTTATTAATATGGAAGTTTAAAATAAAAATCTCTAGTTATTCTAAGAAATGTTGGGTAAAGGTTCCCCGATGACCTGCAACAGCCCTAGTGAAATGCGCATAGGAACTAGCTAAAACCCCTTAATTGATCAATTTGAAATTTTAATAAATAACTTTTGGGAAAAAAGAAGGAGCACGAAAATAAAAGTTAAAGAGTTAAAACGATGATTCCCAAAAATATGTAATAATTTAATTAGCGAGTGCCCGCGCTTAAACAATTTATGTTGTCAACACTTTAAATAAATTGTTTTTACATTAAAATAATTATTTGTTGTTGTTGTTCTTTATTTCTCTTACAACTACAATTACAGTCGGAAAAAAGCCAACCAATTGTAGAATGAAATAAAAACGTAAGAAAATTAAAAAGGCAAAGTGATCAGTGAGTTCTTGTTATGACTTTGATGTTTGTTCAGACTTCCCATTTATTAATGAGGAAGTTTAAAATAAACATCCCTAGTTATTCTAAAAAATGTTGGGTAAAAGTTCCCTGATGATCTGCATTAGCCCCAGTGAAATGCGCATAGGAACTAGCTAAAACCCCTCAATTGATCACTTTGAAATTTTAATAAATAACTTTTGGGATAAAGAAGAACCACGAAAATAAAAGTTAAAGAGTTAAAACGACAATTCCCAATAATATGTAATAATTTAATTAGCGAGTGCCCACGCTTAAACAACTTATATTGTCAACACTTTAAATAAATTGTTTTTACATTAAATCAATTATTAGTTGTTGTTGTTCTTTATTTTTCTTACAACAACAATTAGAGTCGGAAAAAAGCCAACCAATTGTAGAATGAAATAAAAACATAAGAAAATTAAAAAGGCAAAGTGATCAGTGAGTTCTTGTTATGACTTTGATGTTTGTTCAGACCTCCCATTTATTAATGTGGAAGTTTAAAATAAACATCTCTAGTTATTCTAAGAAATGTTGGGTAAAGGTTCCCTGATGACCTGCAAAAGCCCCAGTGAAATGCGCATTGGAACTAGCTAAGACCCCTCAATTGATCACTTTGAAATTTTAATAAATAACTTTTTGGAAAAAAGAATGAGCACGAATATAAAAGTTAACGAGTTAAAACGACAATTCCCAAAAATATGTAATAATTTAATTAGCCTAATTAAATTATTACATTTTACTATTTATTACTAATTCTACGACCAATTGTAGAATGAAATAAAAACGTAAGAAAATTAAAAAGGCAAAGTGATCAGTGAGTTCTTGTTATGACTTTGATGTTTGTTCAGACTTCCCATTTATTAATGTGGAAGTTCAAAATAAACATCACTAGTTATTCTAAGAAATGTTGGATAAAGGTTCCCTGATGATCTGCATTAGGCCCTGTGAAATGCGCATAGAAACTAGCTAAGACCTCTCAATTGATCACTTTGAAATTTTAATAAATAACTTTTGGGAAAAAAGAATAAGCACTTTTTTCCCAAAAGTTATTTATTAAAATTTCAAAGTGATCAATTGAGAGGTCTCAGCTAGTTCCAATGCGCATTGCACTGGGGCTTATGCAGATCATCAGGGAACCTTTACCCAACATTTCTTAGAATAAATAGAGATGTTTATTTTAAACTTCCACATTAATAAATGGGAAGTCTGAACAAACATCAAAGTCATAACCAGAACTCACTGATCACTGTGCCCTTTTAATTTTCTTACGTTTTTATTTCATTCTACAATTGGTTGGCTTTTTTCTGACTTTAATTGTAGTTGTAAGAGAAATAAAGAACACCAACAACTAATAATTGTTTTAATGTAAAAACAATTTAGCACGAAAATAAAAGTTAAAGAGTTAAAACGATGATTCCCAAAAATATGTAATAATTTAATTAGCGAGTGCCCGCGCTTAAACAATTTATGTTGTGAACACTCTAAATATATTGTTTTTACATTAAAACAAATATTAGTTGTTGTTGTTCTTTATTTCTCTTACAACTACAATTAGAGTCGGAAAAAAACCAACCAATTGTAGAATGAAATAAAAACGTAAGAAAATTAAAAATGCAAAGTGATCAGTGAGTTCTTGTTATGACTTTGATGTTTGTTCAGACTTCCCATTTATTAATGTGGAAGTTTAAAATAAACATCTCTAGTTATTCTTAGAAATGTTGGATAAATGCTCCTTGATGATCTGCATTAGCCCCAGTGAAATGCGCATAGAAACTAGCTAAAATCCCTCAATTGATCACTTTGAAATTTTAATAAATAACTTTTGGGAAAAAAGAATGAGCACGAAAATAAAAGTTAAAGGGTTAAAACGACCATTCCCAAAAATATGTAATAATTTAATTAGCGAGTGCCCGCGCTTACACAATTTATGTTGTCAACACTTTAAATAAATTGTTTTTATATTAAAACAATTATTAGTTGTTATTGTTCTTTATTTCTCTTACAACTACAATTAGAGTCGGAAAAAAGCCAACCAATTGTAGAATGAAATAAAAACGTAAGAAAATTAAAAAGGCAAAGTGATCAGTGAGTTCTTGTTATGACTTTGATGTTTGTTCAGACTTCCCATTTATTAACGTGGAAGTTTAAAATAAACATCTCTAGTTATTCTAAGAAATGTTGGGTAAAGGTTCCCTGATGATGTGTATTAGCCCTAGTGAAATGCGCATTGGAACTAGCTAAAACCCCTCAATTGATTACTTTGAAATTTTAATAAATAACTTTTGGGAAAAAAGAATGAGCACAAAAATAAAAGTTAAAGAGTTAAAACGACAATTCCCAAAAATATGTAATAATTTAATTAGCGAGTGCCCGCGCTTAAAATATTTATGTTGTCAACACTTTAAATAAATTGTTTTTACATTAAAACAATTATTAGTTCTTGTTGTTCTGTATTTCTCTTACAACTACAATTAGAGTCGGAAAAAAGCCAACCAATTGTAGAATGAAATAAAAACGTAAGAAAATTAAAAAGGCACAGTGATCAGTGAGTTCTTGTTATGACTTTGATGTTTGTTTAGACTTCCCATTTATTAATTTGGAAGTTTAAAATAAACATCTCTAGTTATTCTAAGAAATGTTGTTTAAAGGTTCCCTGATGATCTGCGTTAGCCCCAGTGCAATGCGCATTGGAACTAGCTGAAACCTCTCAATTGATCACTTTTAAATTTTAATAAATAACTTTTTGGAAAAAAGAATGAGCACGAAAATAAAAGTTAAACAACTTATATTGTCAACACTCTAAATAAATGGTTTTTATTCTTTATTTCTCTTACAACTACAATTAGAACATTGGAACTAGCTAAAACCCCTCAATTGATCACTTTGAAATTTTAATAAATAACTTTTGGGAAAAAAGAATGAGCACGAAAATAAAGGTTAGAGATTTAAAACGACAATTCCCAAAAATATGTAATAATTTAATTAGCGAGTGCCCGCGCTTTAACAATTTATGTTGTCAACACTCTAAATATATTGTTTTTACATTAAAACAATTATTAGTTGTTGTTGTTCTTTATTTCTCTTACAACTATAATTAGAGTCGGAAAAAAGCCAACCAATTGTAGAATGAAATAAAAAGGTAAGAAAATTAAAAAGGCAAAATGATCAGTGAGTTCTTTTTATGACTTTGATGTTTGTTCAGACTTCCCATTTATTAACGTGGAAGTTTAAAATAAACATCTCTAGTTATTCTAAGAAATGTTGGGTAAAGGTTCCCTGATGATCTGCATAAGCCCCAGTGCAATGCGCATTGGAACTAGCTAAAACCTCTCAATTGATCATTTTGAAATTTTAATAGATAACTTTTGGGAAAAAAGAATGAGCACGAAAATAAAGGTTAAAGATTTAAAACGACAATTCCCAAAAATATGTAATAATTTAATTATCGAGTGCCCGCGCTTAAACAATTTATGTTGTCAACACTTTAAATAAATTGTTTTTACATTAAAACAATTATTAGTTCTTGTTGTTCTGTATTTCTCTTACAACTACAATTAGAGTCGGAAAAAAGCCAACCAATTGTAGAATGAAATAAAAACGTAAGAAAATTAAAAAGGCACAGTGATTAGTGATTTCTTGTTATGACTTTGATGTTTGTTTAGACTTCCCATTTATTAATTTGGAAGTTTAAAATAAACATCTCTAGCTATTCTAAGAAATGTTGGGTAAAGGTTCCCTGATGATCTGCATGAGCCCCAGTGAAATGCGCATTGGAACTAGCTAAAACCCCTCAATTGATTACTTTGAAATTTTAATAAATAACTTTTGGGAAAAAAGAATGAGCACAAAAATAAAAGTTAAAGAGTTAAAACGACAATTCCCAAAAATATGTAATAATTTAATTAGCGAGTGCCCGCGCTTAAAATATTTATGTTGTCAACACTCTAAATAAATTGTTTTTACATTAAAACAATTATTAGTTGTTGTTGTTCTTTATTTCTCTTACAACTACAATTAGAGTCGGAAAAAAGCCAACCAATTGTAGAATGAAATAAAAACGTAAGAAAATTAAAAAGGCAAAATGATCAGTGAGTTCTTGTTATGACTTTGATGTTTGTTCAGACTTCCCATTTATTAACATGGAAGTTTAAAATAAACATCTCTAGTTATTCTAAGAAATGTTGGGTAAAAGTTCCCTGATGATCTGTATTAGCCCTAGTGAAATGCGCATAGAAACTAGCTAAGACCCTTCAATTGATCACTTTGAAATTTTAATAAATAACTTTTGGGAAAAAAGAAGGAGCACGAAAATAAAATTTAAAGAGTTAAAACGACAATTCCCAAAAATATGTAATAATTTAATTAGCGAGTTCCCGTGCTTAAACAATTTATGTTGTCAACACTCTAAATATATTTTTTGTACATTAAAACAATTATTAGTTATTGGTGTTCTTTATTTCTCTTACAACTACAATTAAAGTCAGAAAACAGCCAACCAATTGTAGAATGAAATAAAAACGTAAGAAAATTAAAAGGGCAAAGTGATCAGTGAGTTCTCTTTATGACTTTGATGTTTGTTCAGACTTCCCATTTATTAATGCGGAAGTTTAAAATAAACATCTCTATTTATTCTAAGAAATGTTGGGTAAAGGTTCCCTGATGATCTGCATAAGCCCCAGTGCAATGCGCATTGGAACTAGCTAAAACCTCTCAATTGGTCACTTTAAAATTTTAATAAATAACTTTTGGGAAAAAAGGAATGAGCACGAAAATAAAGGTTAGAGATTTAAAACGACAATTCCCAAAAATATGTAATAATTTAATTAGCGAGTGCCCGCGCTTAAACAATTTATGTTGTCAACACTTTAAATAAATTGTTTTTACATTAAAACAATTATTAGTTCTTGTTGTTCTGTATTTCTCTTACAACTACAATTAGAGTCTGAAAAAAGCCAACCAATTGTAGAATGAAATAAAAACGTAAGAAAATTAAAAAGGCACAGTGATCAGTGAGTTCTTGTTATGACTTTGATGTTTGTTTAGACTTCCCATTTATTAATTTGGAAGTTTAAAATAAACATCTCTAGTTATTCTAAGAAATGTTGGGTAACGGTTCCCTGATGATCTGCGTTAGCCCCAGTGCAATGCGCATTGGAACTAGCTGAAACCTCTCAATTGATCACTTTGAAATTTTAATAAAAAACTTTTTGGAAAAAAGAATGAGCACGAAAATAAAAGTTAAACAACTTATATTGTCAACACTCTAAATAAATTGTTTTTATTCTTTATTTCTCTTACAACTACAATTAGAACATTGGAACTAGCTAAAACCCCTCAATTAATCACTTTGAAATTTTAATAAATAACTTTTGGGAAAAAAGAATGAGCACGAAAATAAAGGTTAAAGATTTAAAACGACAATTCCCAAATATATGTAATAATTTAATTAGCGAGTGCCCGCGCTTAAACAATTTATGCTGTCAACACTCTAAATATATTGTTTTTACATTAAAACAATTATTAGTTGTTGTTGTTCTTTATTTCTCTTACAACTACAATTAGAGTCGGAAAAAAGCCAACCAATTGTAGAATGAAATAAAAAGGTAAGAAAATTAAAAAGGCAAAATGATCAGTGAGTTCTTGTTATGACTTTGATGTTTGTTCAGACTTCCCATTTATTAATGTGGAAGTTTAAAATAAACATCTCTATTTTATCTAAGAAATGTTGGGTAAAGGTTCTTTGATTATCTGCATAAGCCCCAGTGCAATGCGCATTGGAACTAGCTAAAACCTCTCAATTGATCATTTTGAAATTTTAATAAATAACTTTTGGGAAAAAAGAATGAGCACGAAAATAAAGGTTAAAGATTTAAAACGACAATTCCCAAAAATATGTAATAATTTAACTATCGAGTGCCCGCGTTTAAACAATTTATGTTGTCAACACTTTAAATAAATTGTTTTTACATTAAAACAATTATCAGTTATTGGTGTTCTTTATTTCTCTTACAACTACAATTAAAGTCAGAAAACAGCCAACCAATTGTAGAATGAAATAAAAACGTAAGAAAATTAAAAGGGCAAAGTGATCAGTGAGTTCTCTTTATGACTTTGATGTTTGTTCAGACTTCCCATTTATTAATGCGGAAGTTTAAAAAAAACATCTCTATTTATTCTAAGAAATGTTGGGTAAAGGTTCCCTGATGATCTGCATAAGCCCCAGTGCAATGCGCATTGGAACTAGCTAAACCCTCTCAATTGATCACTTTGAAATTTTAATAAATAACTTTTGGGAAAAAAGAATGAGCACGAAAATAAAGGTTAGAGATTTAAAACGACAATTCCCAAAAATATGTAATAATTTAATTAGCGAGTGCCCGCGCTTAAACAATTTATGTTGTCAACACTTTAAATAAATTGTTTTTACATTAAAACAATTATTAGTTCTTGTTGTTCTGTATTTCTCTTACAACTACAATTAGAGTCTGAAAAAAGCCAACCAATTGTAGAATGAAATAAAAACGTAAGAAAATTAAAAAGGCACAGTGATCAGTGAGTTCTTGTTATGACTTTGATGTTTGTTTAGACTTCCCATTTATTAATTTGGAAGTTTAAAATAAACATCTCTAGTTATTCTAAGAAATGTTGGGTAAAGGTTCCCTGATGATCTGCGTTAGCCCCAGTGCAATGCGCATTGGAACTAGCTGAAACCTCTCAATTGATTACTTTGAAATTTTAATAAATAACTTTTGGGAAAAAAGAAGGAGCACGAAAATAAAAGTTAAAGGGTTAAAACGACAATTCCCAAAAATATATAATAATTTAATTAGCGAGTGCCCGCGCTTAAACAAATTATATTGTCAACACTCTAAATAAATTGTTGTTGTTCTTTATTTCTCTTACAACTACAATTAGAGTCGGAAAAAAGCCAACCAATTGTAGAATGAAATAAAAACGTAAGAAAATTAAAAAGGCACAGTGATCAGTGAGTTCTTGTTATGACTTTGATGTTTGTTTAGACTTCCCATTTATTAATTTGGAGGTTTAAAATAAATATCTCTAGTTATTCTAAGAAATGTTGGGTAAAGGTTCCCTGATGATCTGCATTAGCCCTAGTGAAATGCGCATAGGAACTAGCTAAAACCCCTCAATTGATCACTTTGAAATTTTAATAAATAACTTTTGGGAAAAAAGAATGAGCACAAAAATAAAAGTTAAAACGACAATTCCCAAAAATATGTAATAATTTAATAAGCGAGTGCCCGCGCTTAAAATATTTATGTTGTCAACACTCTAAATAAATTGTTTTTACATTAAAACAATTATTAGTTGTTGGTGTTTTTATTTCTCTTACAACTACAATTAAAGTCAGAAAAAAGCCAACCAATTGTAGAATGAAATAAAAACGTAAGAAAATTAAAAGGGCAAAGTGATCAGTGAGTTCTTGTTATGACTTTGATGTTTGTTCAGACTTCCCATTTATTAATGTGGAAGTTTAAAATAAACATCTCTATTTATTCTAAGAAATGTTGGGTAAAGGTTCCCTGATGATCTGCATAAGCCCCAGTGCAAAGCGCAATGGAACTAGCTAAAACCTCTCAATTGATCACTTTGAAATTTTAATAAATAACTTTTGGGAAAAAAGAATAAGCACGAAAATAAAAGTTAAAGAGTTAAAACGACAATTCCCAAAAATATGTAATAATTTGATTAGCGAGGGCCCGCGCTTAAACAATTTATGTGGTCAACACTCTAAATAAATTGTTTTTACATTAAAACAATTATTAGTTGTTGGTGTTTTTTATTTCTCTTACAACTACAATTAAATTCAGAAAAAAGCCAACCAATTGTAGAATGAAATAAAAACGTAAGAAAATTAAAAGGGCAAAGTGATCAGTGAGTTCTTGTTATGACTTTGATGTTTGTTCAGACTTCCCATTTATTAATGTGGAAGTTTAAAATAAACATCTCTATTTATTATAAGAAATGTTGGGTAAAGGTTCCCTGATGATCTGCATAAGCCCCAGTGCAAAGCGCAATGGAACTAGCTAAAACCTCTCAATTGATCACTTTGAAATTTTAATAAATAACTTTTGGGAAAAAAGAATAAGCACGAAAATAAAAGTTAAAGAGTTAAAACGACAATTCCCAAAAATATGTAATAATTTGATTAGCGAGGGCCCGCGCTTAAACAATTTATGTGGTCAACACTCTAAATATATTGTTTTTACATTAAAACAATTATTAGTTGTTGGTGTTTTTTATTTCTCTTACAACTACAATTAAAGTCAGAAAAAAGCCAACCAATTGTAGAATGAAATAAAAACGTAAGAAAATTAAAAGGGCAAAGTGATCAGTGAGTTCTTGTTATGACTTTGATGTTTGTTCAGACTTCCCATTTATTAACATGGAAGTTTGAAATAAACATCTCTAGTTATTCTAAGAAATGTTGGGTAAAGGTTCCCTGATGATCTGTATTAGCCCTAGTGAAATGCGCATAGAAACTAGCTAATTGATCACTTTGAAATTTTAATAAATAACTTTTGGGAAAAAAGAAGGAGCACGAAAATAAAATTTAAAGAGTTAAAACGACAATTCCCAAAAATATGTAATAATTTAATTAGCGAGTTCCCGTGCTTAAACAATTTATGTTGTCAACACTCTAAATATATTTTTTGTACATTAAAACAATTATTAGTTATTGGTGTTCTTTATTTCTCTTACAACTACAATTAAAGTCAGAAAACAGCCAACCAATTGTAGAATGAAATAAAAACGTAAGAAAATTAAAAGGGCAAAGTGATCAGTGAGTTCTTGTTATGACTTTGATGTTTGTTCAGAGTTCCCATTTATTAATGCGGAAGTTTAAAATAAACATCTCTATTTATTCTAAGAAATGTTGGGTAAAGGTTCCCTGATGATCTGCATAAGCCCCAGTGCAATGCGCATTGGAACTAGCTAAAACCTCTCAATTGATCACTTTGAAATTTTAATAAATAACTTTTGGGAAAAAAGAATGAGCACGAAAATAAAAGTTAAAGAGTTAAAACGACAATTCCCAATAATATGTAATAATTTAATTAGCGAGTGCCCACGCTTAAACAACTTATATTGTCAACACTATAAATAAATTGTTTTTACATTAAATCAATTATTAGTTGTTGTTGTTCTTTATTTTTCTTCTTTGATGTTTGTTCAGACTTCCCATTTATTAATGTGGAAGTTTAAAATAAACATCTCTAGTTATTCTAAGATATGTTGGGTAAAGGTTCCCTGATGAACTGCAAAAGCCCCAGTGAAATGCGCATTGGAACTAGCTAAAACCCCTCAATTGATCACTTTGAAATTTTAATAAATAACTTTTGGGAAAAAGAAGGAGCACGAAAATAAAAGTTAAAGGGTTAAAACGACAATTCCCAAAAATATATAATAATTTAATTAGCGAGTGCCCGCGCTTAAGCAATTTATATTGTCAACACTCTAAATAAATTGTTGTTGTTCTTTATTTCTCTTACAACTACAATTAGAGTCGGAAAAAAGCCAACCAATTGTAGAATGAAATAAAAACGTAAGAAAATTAAAAAGGCAAAGTGATCAGTGAGTTCTTCTTATGACTTTGATGTTTGTTCAGACTTCCCATTTATTAATGTCGAAGTTTAAAATAAACATCTTTAGTTATTCTAAGAAATGTTGGATAAAGGTTCCCTGATGATCTGCATTAGCCCCAGTGAAATGCGCATAGAAACTAGCTAAAACCCCTCAATTGATCACTTTGAAATTTTAATAAATAACTTTTGGGAAAAAAGAAGGAGCACGAAAATAAAAGTTAAAGGGTTAAAACGACAATTCCCAAAAATATATAATAATTTAATTAGCGAGTGCCCGCGCTTAAACAACTTATATTGTCAACACTCTAAATAAATTGTTGTTGTTCTTTATTTCTCTTACAACTACAATTAGAGTCGGAAAAAAGCCAACCAATTGTAGAATGAAATAAAAATGTAAGAAAATTAAAAAGGCAAAGTGATCAGTGAGTTCTTGTTATGACTTTGATGTTTGTTCAGACTTCCCATTTATTAATGTGGAAGTTTAAAATAAACATCTCTAGTTATTCTAAGAAATGTTGGGTAAAGGTTCCCTGATGAACTGCATAAGCCCCAGTGAAATGCGTATTGGAACTAGCTAAAACCCCTCAATTGATCACTTTGAAATTTTAATAAATAACTTTTGGGAAAAAAGAATGAGCACGAAAATAAAAGTTAAAGAGTTAAAACGACAATTCCCAAAAATATGTAATAATTTAATTAGCGAGTGCCCGCGCTTAAACAATTTATGTTGTCTACACTCTAAATATATTTTTTGTACATTAAAACAATTATTAGTTATTGGTGTTCTTTATTTCTCTTACAACTACAATTAAAGTCAGAAAACAGCCAACCAATTGTAGAATGAAATAAAAACGTAAGAAAATAAAAGGGCAAAGTGATCAGTGAGTTCTTGTTATGACTTTGATGTTTGTTCAGACTTCCCATTTATTAATGCGGAAGTTTAAAATAAACATCTCTATTTATTCTAAGAAATGTTGGGTAAAGGTTCCCTGATGATCTGCATAAGCCCCAGTGCAATGCGCATTGGAACTAGCTAAAACCTCTCAATTGATCACTTTGAAATTTTAATAAATAACTTTTGGGAAAAAAGAATGAGCACGAAAATAAAAGTTAAAGAGTTAAAACGACAATTCCCAATAATATGTAATAATTTAATTAGCGAGTGCCCACGCTTACACAACTTATATTGTCAACACTATAAATAAATTGTTTTTACATTAAATCAATTATTAGTTGTTGTTGTTCTTTATTTTTCTTCTTTGATGTTTGTTCAGACTTCCCATTTATTAATGTGGAAGTTTAAAATAAACATCTCTAGTTATTCTAAGAAATGTTGGATAAAGGTTCCCTGATGATCTGCATTAGCCCCAGTGAAATGCGCATAGAAACTAGCTAAAACCCCTCAATTGATCACTTTGAAATTTTAATAAATAACTTTTGGGAAAAAAGAAGGAGCACGAAAATAAAAGTTAAAGGGTTAAAACGACAATTCCCAAAAATATATAATAATTTAATTAGCGAGTGCCCGCGCTTAAACAACTTATATTGTCAACACTCTAAATAAATTGTTGTTGTTCTTTATTTCTCTTACAACTACAATTAGAGTCGGAAAAAAGCCAACCAATTGTAGAATGAAATAAAAACGTAAGAAAATTAAAAAGGCAAAGTGATCAGTGAGTTCTTCTTATGACTTTGATGTTTGTTCAGACTTCCCATTTATTAATGTGGAAGCTTAAAATAAACATCTCTAGTTATTCTAAGAAATGTTGGGTAAAGGTTCCCTGATGAACTGCATAAGCCCCAGTGAAATGCGTATTGGAACTAGCTAAAACCCCTCAATTGATCACTTTGAAATTTTAATAAATAACTTTTGGGAAAAAAGAATGAGCACGAAAATAAAAGTTAAAGAGTTAAAACGACAATTCCCAAAAATATGTAATAATTTAATTAGCGAGTGCCCGCGCTTAAACAATTTATGTTGTCTACACTCTAAATATATTTTTTGTACATTAAAACAATTATTAGTTATTGGTGTTCTTTATTTCTCTTACAACTACAATTAAAGTCAGAAAACAGCCAACCAATTGTAGAATGAAATAAAAACGTAAGAAAATAAAAGGGCAAAGTGATCAGTGAGTTCTTGTTATGACTTTGATGTTTGTTCAGACTTCCCATTTATTAATGCGGAAGTTTAAAATAAACATCTCTATTTATTCTAAGAAATGTTGGGTAAAGGTTCCCTGATGATCTGCATAAGCCCCAGTGCAATGCGCATTGGAACTAGCTAAAACCTCTCAATTGATCACTTTGAAATTTTAATAAATAACTTTTGGGAAAAAAGAATGAGCACGAAAATAAAAGTTAAAGAGTTAAAACGACAATTCCCAATAATATGTAATAATTTAATTAGCGAGTGCCCACGCTTACACAACTTATATTGTCAACACTATAAATAAATTGTTTTTACATTAAATCAATTATTAGTTGTTGTTGTTCTTTATTTTTCTTCTTTGATGTTTGTTCAGACTTCCCATTTATTAATGTGGAAGTTTAAAATAAACATCTCTAGTTATTCTAAGAAATGTTGGATAAAGGTTCCCTGATGATCTGCATTAGCCCCAGTGAAATGCGCATAGAAACTAGCTAAAACCCCTCAATTGATCACTTTGAAATTTTAATAAATAACTTTTGGGAAAAAAGAAGGAGCACGAAAATAAAAGTTAAAGGGTTAAAACGACAATTCCCAAAAATATATAATAATTTAATTAGCGAGTGCCCGCGCTTAAACAACTTATATTGTCAACACTCTAAATAAATTGTTGTTGTTCTTTATTTCTCTTACAACTACAATTAGAGTCGGAAAAAAGCCAACCAATTGTAGAATGAAATAAAAACGTAAGAAAATTAAAAAGGCAAAGTGATCAGTGAGTTCTTGTTATGACTTTGATGTTTGTTCAGACTTCCCATTTATTAATGTGGAAGTTTAAAATAAACATCTCTAGTTATTCTAAGAAATGTTGGGTAAAGGTTCCCTGATGAACTGCATAAGCCCCAGTGAAATGCGTATTGGAACTAGCTAAAACCCCTCAATTGATCACTTTGAAATTTTAATAAATAACTTTTGGGAAAAAAGAATGAGCACGAAAATAAAAGTTAAAGAGTTAAAACGACAATTCCCAATAATATGTAATAATTTAATTAGCGAGTGCCCACGCTTACACAACTTATATTGTCAACACTATAAATAAATTGTTTTTACATTAAATCAATTATTAGTTGTTGTTGTTCTTTATTTTTCTTCTTTGATGTTTGTTCAGACTTCCCATTTATTAATGTGGAAGTTTAAAATAAACATCTCTAGTTATTCTAAGAAATGTTGGATAAAGGTTCCCTGATGATCTGCATTAGCCCCAGTGAAATGCGCATAGAAACTAGCTAAAACCCCTCAATTGATCACTTTGAAATTTTAATAAATAACTTTTGGGAAAAAAGAAGGAGCACGAAAATAAAAGTTAAAGGGTTAAAACGACAATTCCCAAAAATATATAATAATTTAATTAGCGAGTGCCCGCGCTTAAACAACTTATATTGTCAACACTCTAAATAAATTGTTGTTGTTCTTTATTTCTCTTACAACTACAATTAGAGTCGGAAAAAAGCCAACCAATTGTAGAATGAAATAAAAACGTAAGAAAATTAAAAAGGCAAAGTGATCAGTGAGTTCTTGTTATGACTTTGATGTTTGTTCAGACTTCCCATTTATTAATGTGGAAGCTTAAAATAAACATCTCTAGTTATTCTAAGAAATGTTGGGTAAAGGTTCCCTGATGAACTGCATAAGCCCCAGTGAAATGCGTATTGGAACTAGCTAAAACCCCTCAATTGATCACTTTGAAATTTTAATAAATAACTTTTGGGAAAAAAGAATGAGCACGAAAATAAAAGTTAAAGAGTTAAAACGACAATTCCCAAAAATATGTAATAATTTAATTAGCGAGTGCCCGCGCTTAAACAATTTATGTTGTCTACACTCTAAATATATTTTTTGTACATTAAAACAATTATTAGTTATTGGTGTTCTTTATTTCTCTTACAACTACAATTAAAGTCAGAAAACAGCCAACCAATTGTAGAATGAAATAAAAACGTAAGAAAATAAAAGGGCAAAGTGATCAGTGAGTTCTTGTTATGACTTTGATGTTTGTTCAGACTTCCCATTTATTAATGCGGAAGTTTAAAATAAACATCTCTATTTATTCTAAGAAATGTTGGGTAAAGGTTCCCTGATGATCTGCATAAGCCCCAGTGCAATGCGCATTGGAACTAGCTAAAACCTCTCAATTGATCACTTTGAAATTTTAATAAATAACTTTTGGGAAAAAAGAATGAGCACGAAAATAAAAGTTAAAGAGTTAAAACGACAATTCCCAATAATATGTAATAATTTAATTAGCGAGTGCCCACGCTTACACAACTTATATTGTCAACACTATAAATAAATTGTTTTTACATTAAATCAATTATTAGTTGTTGTTGTTCTTTATTTTTCTTCTTTGATGTTTGTTCAGACTTCCCATTTATTAATGTGGAAGTTTAAAATAAACATCTCTAGTTATTCTAAGAAATGTTGGATAAAGGTTCCCTGATGATCTGCATTAGCCCCAGTGAAATGCGCATAGAAACTAGCTAAAACCCCTCAATTGATCACTTTGAAATTTTAATAAATAACTTTTGGGAAAAAAGAAGGAGCACGAAAATAAAAGTTAAAGGGTTAAAACGACAATTCCCAAAAATATATAATAATTTAATTAGCGAGTGCCCGCGCTTAAACAACTTATATTGTCAACACTCTAAATAAATTGTTGTTGTTCTTTATTTCTCTTACAACTACAATTAGAGTCGGAAAAAAGCCAACCAATTGTAGAATGAAATAAAAACGTAAGAAAATTAAAAAGGCAAAGTGATCAGTGAGTTCTTGTTATGACTTTGATGTTTGTTCAGACTTCCCATTTATTAATGTGGAAGTTTAAAATAAACATCTCTAGTTATTCTAAGAAATGTTGGGTAAAGGTTCCCTGATGAACTGCATAAGCCCCAGTGAAATGCGTATTGGAACTAGCTAAAACCCCTCAATTGATCACTTTGAAATTTTAATAAATAACTTTTGGGAAAAAAGAATGAGCACGAAAATAAAAGTTAAAGAGTTAAAACGACAACTCCCAATAATATGTAATAATTTAATTAGCGAGTGCCCACGCTTAAACAACTTATATTGTCAACATTATAAATAAATTGTTTTTACATTAAATCAATTATTAGTTGTTGGTGTTCTTTATTTCTCTTACAACTACAATTAAAGTCAGAAAACAGCCAACCAATTATAGATTGAAATAAAAACGTAAGAAAATTAAAAGGGCAAAGTGATCAGTGAGTTCTTGTTATGACTTTGATGTTTGTTCAGACTTCCCATTTATTAATGCGGAAGTTTAAAATAAACATCTCTATTTATTCTAAGAAATGTTGGGTAAAGGTTCCCTGATGATCTGCATAAGCCCCAGTGCAATGCGCATTGGAACTAGCTAAAACCTCTCAATTGATCACTTTGAAATTTTAATAAATAACTTTTGGGAAAAAAGAATGAGCACGAAAATAAAAGTTAAAGAGTTAAAACGACAATTCCCAATAATATGTAATAATTTAATTAGCGAGTGCCCACGCTTAAACAACTTATATTGTCAACATTATAAATAAATTGTTTTTACATTAAATCAATTATTAGTTGTTGTTGTGGACGGGTGAAGCTGCCCAAGCTCTTTGTAACCAAATTGTAGATTATAAACACGAGTATAAGGATTTTTTTTGAATACAATTATTATTTATTGCCTTGTACTTCAATGTTAAAATTCCTGGAATATATTTCACAATTATTATAAAGAAAGCTTATACACTATAAATGTGGTTACTGACTTTTCATCTATGGCTACTCGGAGCGAAACTTCTCGATCTTATCAACTCGGATGATTATGTTATATGAATAAAATATGATTTTTGTAAAAAAAGATGGCTCGCTATTTAGACCGCGTGGAATATTAAAAGAAAATTGCATTTGACAGTTTAATCGATAGCAATAAATAGCGATAAAAATGATGCACTTGCAGCGACTTCTTAGTGGCGGTAACACTCCCCCACAGTATGACGAGCTTGCCGATGACTTACTTCTTTAGCTTTTCTTCCGCTACGTCTAGAATCGCTAGTTTTGCAGCTGGTCTTTCTAAAATGCCACAAACTATCAAAACTTTCGCCTTCCGTACTTGGCCATCCTCCGATGTGTTAACTTCTATGACCCTTCCCTTTGGCCACACGTTTCGTGGATTTTTCGGGTCAACCACCACCACTAAACTGCCAACAGATATTGGTTTGGACTTCTCAAACCATTTTGTTCTACAAGTTAAAGTAGGCAAGTACTCTGTCACCCACCTCTTCCAAAAAAGCTCCGCATATTGCTGTGAACGCAACCAACCTTCCCTCAGCACAACACCATCGTTATCAAAAGAGGCTAAAGGTTTTAGGCCGCTTGAGTTGCCTAGCAGAAAATGATTTGGTGTGATAGCTTCTGCATTCTCGTTTTCTACTGGAATATACGTAAGGGGACGGGAATTGATAATATTTTCGACCTCAGCCATCATGCTCTGTAATATTTCATCGCTCGGCGACCTCTGGATTTTAATATTGCAGAGTACAGTCTTTACCGATCGGACCAGTCTTTCCCACGCCCCTCCCATGTGAGGCGCAGAAGGCGGGTTAAAGTTCCATTTTGTGAAGGATGTTGTAAAGCTTCGCACCAGTTCGCTCTTGTCTACTTCCCGCAATGCCTCACGTAGTTCTCTATCAGCGCCGGTAAAGTTGGTCGCGTTGTCGCTAAAAAATTCCCGTGGTTGTCCTCGTCGCGCGATAAATTTGCGTATTGCCATAATGCAAGAGCTCGTGTTGAGCGAATAGACCGTTTCGACATGGATGGCGCGTATTGTCAAACATGTGAATAACGCACCATATCTTTTTTCTGTATGCCGATTCACAGTAACAAACATAGGGCCAAAAAAATCGAGGCCTGTGTATGTGAATGGTGAAAGATATGAACCCAGTTTTGCCATTTGTGGAAACGCTGGCAACGCAGCTTTAATTTTGCATAGCTGACACTGTCTAATGGCGGACTTACAAGCCGTTCGCAATTTCGGAATGTAAAACCGTTGCCGTAGTTCATTAACTACAGTTTCGTGGTTACTATGACGATATAAGTTGTGGTAATGCCATATTAAGAGTGTTGTTATGCGGCATTGTTTTGGCAAAACTGCCGGATGCTTTAGTTCCTCAGGGACGTTAGCATAATCAAGTCGTCCACCTACTCTCAAAACTCCCTCGTCGTCCAAGTAGGGTGACAATTTATACAAACAATTTGTTTTGCTTAATTTATTATTTCTTAATAAACAATTAATTTCATGTTGGAAATATATACTCTGAGTATCTTTAATTATAGTTGTTTCTGCTTTACGTAACTCAGTTTGGGTGAGTTCTTCCTCACTAAAAGATTTGGTTTTATTTCTGAGGCGATAACAAAATCGGATAACAAATGCTGTCGATCTCAATGCTCTGCACCATCGAGAATACCTTTGGATATTTATGAGTGGTTCTATATTTTCTGCAACAAAATGGCACTCTTTTAATTCGAGCTTTGATTCCTGAAAATTTTCATCATTGATTGGCCATTCATTCTCTGGCAGTCTTAAAAATTCTGGGCCATTAAACCAGCGCCCTGTTGGGGATAAATCAGGTTTAGTTAAGCATTTTGTTGCTTCGTCAGCCACATTTGATTTTCCTGGTATCCAGAACCACTCGTTTATCTCTGAACTATCTAAGATTTCACTAACACGAACAGCGACAAACTGGTGATATTTCCTGTGGTCTGAACGTATCCAACTTATAACTGTTCGTGAATCCGACCAGAACATTTTGCGGCTAATTTTCACGGTATGATTATCTGCAATATAGTTAGCGTAACGAGCACCAACAACGGCAGCCATCAGCTCTAGACGAGGAATTGATACAATCTTTAGTGGGGTTACTCTGGTTTTGGATCCGAGTAATGAAATGGTAACTTCCTCTCCACAGCGAATTCTGAAATACGACACAGCAGCATAACCGCTTTCGCTCGCATCCACAAATGTGTGCAATTGTACTTCTAGATTGTTATAATTTTTGAAGTTTTTTAAATAGCATCGAGGTATATTTACCTCACTTAAATTTGGTAGAAAAGTTAACCAGTTTTTCCACTTTACTTGCTGCTTTTCCAGAATAGGCTGATCCCAGTCGACACCGCTGCGCCAAATTTCTTGCAGTACTATCTTTAGGTACATAAGGAAATTTCCTACGAGCCCTAAAGGGTCATATATGCTCATTAGTGTTTTTAAAATTTCCCGCTTGGTCGGAGTCTTTCCGCCTAAGAGGAGCTCGGTGTCTTTGACAGACTTTGACAGTTTAAATGTTATATTGTCTTGTGCTGGATTCCAAAATATACCAAGTACCTTTTCCGTTTCTACGCCTGCACTTACATTAAGGCAAATATTGTTCAAAGGGTTGAAAAAATTCAATTCTTTCAAAACGTAATCGCTATTCGAACACCAGTTCCTAATTCTGAATCCACCTTGACTATGAATAAACCGCACACTTTTGGCAAGCTCAGTGGCTTCCTGAGGTGTGTCTGTTGAAGCGAGAAAATCATCAACGTAGTGGCTGTCTCTTATAGCAGCTGCGGCTTGAGGGTATTTACTTTCAAACTTTGTCGCGTTAAGATTTTTCACATATTGCGATATACAGGGGGCACAGGAGGCACCGAATATCATTACCCTCATAACATATATATCGGGTGCCCTGCTATCGTCACAGCTACGCCATAAAAACCTTTGAAAATGGCAATCTTCATCCCGTATGTAGATCTGGTGGAACATTTGTTCTATATCACCACAAATCGCGATTTTTCTTTGGCGAAAACGGAAAAGAATGGTCGCAAGAGATGACAACAAATCCGGCCCCTTAAGCAGCATAGAGTTGAGTGATATGCCATTTACTTTCGCTGCCGCATCCCAGACTATGCGGGTTTTATTTGGCTTATTTTTATTAAATACTGGAAACATCGGCAGATACCACACGTTGTGTTTATTAATTTGACTATCGTCAATTTTGGCTATGTAATTTTTCTGTAAATATTCTGATATGGTTTTCTCAAAATGATCAAGTAAGCTTTTATTGTTTCTTAATGATTTTTCAAGACAAACCAGTCTTCTTTTCGCCATTTCGTAGCTTGGTGGCATGGTAATGTCGTCGTACCGCCACAATAAAGCTGTCTCGTAATGGCCATCATGTTTTTGTTTCGTGTATTTTTCTAATAATTTTACAGCCCTCTGATCATTTGTGCCCAGAGCTGGGGTGTAATTATTTATCCCGGTTGATTCAATTGTATAAAACTGTTTGACTAAGCGCGTAAGAATTTGGTCATTTTCTCGTTGACATTCACACAGATGAAAATTATATTGGGCTTGAGCTCTTTTCCTAGCACTGGAGCCACCGCATATAAGCCAGCCGAGGCGAGTTCGTATAGCAACGGGCTCGTTGTTTGCACCCTCTTTAATACTAGTTGAAATACATAGCTTTAAATTACTTAGGCCAAGCAGTACATCCGGTACAGCGTTCTTAAAATCATTGATAGGTAGCCCTTTAAGATGCGGAAACTTTGCGCTTAAATGTTTGTAATTGAGGCTTTGGCTCGGAAGCGATAGTTGCTTAACCGTGCGGACAGATATATTAAATTTAGTTTTATTTGTACCAGAAACTTGCATTGAGATTTTTTTTGAGTCTTCTTCTTGGCGACCTATTTCCCCCGTCCATTTCAGACATAAGGGTTGTAATTCACCAGTTAAATCTAATTTATTAACAATTTGTTCATTTATTAAACTTACCGACGAACCTTCATCTATAAATGCAAAGGTTTCTAAAATTTTATCATTATTTCCATATAATGTAATGGGTATAATTTTAAACAACATCTGATTGCTTTCATTCCCATTGTGCGCTGCGTGTAGATTTTCTGTTTTGGTTTTATTTTCGTTTTCATTTGTTAAGTTTTTTTTTTTTTTTTCATCAGCTGTTGGCTTATGCAGCAACGTATTATGTTTTATTTGACAGTCTTTTTCTCTGCAAACGACTCTGCTATTACAAATTCCATAATGACGTCGAAGACACAATTTGCATAAGTTATATTTTCGCAGCAGATTCCATCTTTCGCTTCTTGTTGCAGTCAAGAATTTTGTACATTTCTCAACACTATCGCAGTTGCCAAAACATACTACGCATGTTCTTCTGCTTCTTTCATCGTGCGCGTTGATATAGGCATCTTTTGTTTTACGTGAATGCTGCTCTGCTGCTTTTGACATGTTGTTGTCAGTTTCTAGGTTTATGCTGCTTGCTGAGATGCCGACTTCGTAAATCCAATTTGAGAAATCTGTCAGATTTACCCTTTTGTTTTGTTTTGCTAGTCTTATTTTGTGCTCACCCCAGTTAAGCTGAAAATTAGATGGCATTTTCATTATTAACTCGTGTAATAAAGATGAATTATTCAACTCATCTACTAAACCGCAGGCTTTAATTGTACTTTCCAAGCCTTTAACTTCAACAGCAAAAGTGGTAATTGTTTGTAATTTATTTGCATTAAGAGCTGGTAATGTTTTTATTTTATTTTTAAGCGAGTTTAGTATTTTCTCTGGTTGGCCGAAAAGCAGCTTCAATGTTGATAAAGCACACGGTACGCCAGATGGATGTATCAAAATATGCTTTACGGAGCGTAATGCTTCGCCTTTTAGAGCCTTTTGAAGTCTGACAAGATTTTCAGCGTCAGTAAAACCGCAGACTGCTGTTGACCAGTCGTATGTAGCGCTAAACAATGGCCATTCTTCGGGTATGCCGGTAAAATTGGGCAATTCTTTGGGTACTGACTGACGCGAACTTATTTGTTGCTGCGAAAGTCTGTGAGAAGGTGCTATGACCGATGGAAGGTTTGACGGATGCATGGAGAACGTTGAATCCATATGGCCAAATTGGATTGGTGTTTCTAATCCGTGATTATCAACATTTGCGCTATTTAAATTGTTATTTATGTTTGCAGCTGTTGAGTGCTGACAAATCGTTGTTGGATTATTAATAAATGAAGACGTATTATGCGCAAATGACGTTGTTGTACATGTAGGTGGCACTATTGTTGTTGTTGTATAAATTAAATTGTTACTTACATTTTGCCCATATGTGGCTGTTGAGCTAGAGGTTTGTTGCATTGTCACTGCGTGTGGTGCAAATACATAACGGGACGATTCCTGTTGGGATACTTCGGGTGCTGTGCTGTGTCTAACTGACTTAGGCACTAGTATACCGGCAGCTTGCTTATCTAACCATTCGTGCACTGATTTGTTAGATAGTTGCTTATGCGCTGACTGCGTGTCATTGAAATCGTCTATTTCTTGCTCAAGAATCTGGTATTTCTTTTTTATAAAGTCCCTTTCTAGTTGCGTTTCTTCATGCAAGCGTTGCAGCTCCAGAGCTTGTCGTCGAGCGGCGACTGAGGAGGCACTATGAATGGAGGAGACTGAGTCGATAGCTATTTGTTGTTGCGACGAACAGTTTTTGCAATGCCAAGTTGGTGATTGTTGGCTGCCATCAAGGTTGGCGCAAGCTAAATGGAAATTAAAGTGGCATTTGTGACATCTAGCAGAATTTACGCTGTCTGCAAGTTTGTTGCAGATGTGACAATTGTTCACGGTAGAATTCGATTCAGTTTCTTGTTGGCAGTTTGTTGGTTGACCCTGTAAGGAGGTAGAAGATTCCATATTGTTAGGACTTACGTATTAGCAGCCGTAGTATTTCTTCAGATATCCAGTTGGATGGCCAATGAAAAGAATTTTAAGGTGGACGGGTGAAGCTGCCCAAGCTCTTTGTAACCAAATTGTAGATTATAAACACGAGTATAAGGATTTTTTTTTGAATACAATTATTATTTATTGCCTTGTACTTCAATGTTAAAATTCCTGGAATATATTTCACAATTATTATAAAGAAAGCTTATACACTATAAATGTGGTTACTGACTTTTCATCTATGGCTACTCGGAGCGAAACTTCTCGATCTTATCAACTCGGATGATTATGTTATATGAATAAAATATGATTTTTGTAAAAAAAGATGGCTCGCTATTTAGACCGCGTGGAATATTAAAAGAAAATTGCATTTGACAGTTTAATCGATAGCAATAAATAGCGATAAAAATGATGCACTTGCAGCGACTTCTTAGTGGCGGTAACAGTTGTTGTTCTTTATTTTTCTTCTTTGATGTTTGTTCAGACTTCCCATTTATTAATGTGGAAGTTTAAAATAAACATCTCTAGTTATTCTAAGATATGTTGGGTAAAGGTTCCCTGATGAACTGCAAAAGCCCCAGTGAAATGCGCATTGGAACTAGCTAAAACCCCTCAATTGATCACTTTGAAATTTTAATAAATAACTTTTGGGAAAAAGAAGGAGCACAAAAATAAAAGTTAAAGGGTTAAAACGACAATTCCCAAAAATATATAATACTTTAATTAGCGAGTGCCCGCGCTTAAGCAACTTATATTGTCAACACTCTAAATAAATTGTTGTTGTTCTTTATTTCTCTTACAACTACAATTAGAGTCGGAAAAAAGCCAACCAATTGTAGAATGAAATAAAAACGTAAGAAAATTAAAAAGGCAAAGTGATCAGTGAGTTCTTGTTATGACTTTGATGTTTGTTCAGACTTCCCATTTATTAATGTCGAAGTTTAAAATAAACATCTTTAGTTATTGTAAGAAATGTTGGATAAAGGTTCCCTGATGATCTGCATTAGCCCCAGTGAAATGCGCATAGGAACTAGCTAAAACCCCTCAATTGATCACTTTGAAATTTTAATAAATAACTTTTGGGAAAAAAGCAGGAGCACGAAAACAAAAGTTAAAGGGTTAAAACGACAATTCCCAAAAATATATAATAATTTAATTAGCGAGTGCCCGCGCTTAAACAACTTATATTGTCAACACTCTAAATAAATTGTTGTTGTTCTTTATTTCTCTTACAACTACAATTAGAGTCGGAAAAAAGCCAACCAATTGTAGAATGAAATAAAAACGTAAGAAAATTAAAAAGGCAAAGTGATCAGTGAGTTCTTGTTATGACTTTGATGTTTGTTCAGACTTCCCATTTATTAATGTGGAAGTTTAAAATAAACATCTCTAGTTATTCTAAGAAATGTTGGGTAAAGGTTCCCTGATGAACTGCATAAGCCCCAGTGAAATGCGTATTGGAACTAGCTAAAACCCCTCAATTGATCACTTTGAAATTTTAATAAATAACTTTTGGGAAAAAAGAATGAGCACGAAAATAAAAGTTAAAGAGTTAAAACGACAATTCCCAAAAATATGTAATAATTTAATTAGCGAGTGCCCGCGCTTAAACAATTTATGTTGTCAACACTCTAAATATATTGTTTTTACATTAAAACAATTATTAGTTGTTGTTGTTCTTTATTTCTCTTACAACTACAATTAGAGTCGGAAAAAAGCCAACCAATTGTAGAATGAAATAAAAACGTAAGAAAATTAAAAAGGCAAAGTGATCAGTGAGTTCTTGTTATGACTTTGATGTTTGTTCAGACTTCCCATTTATTAACGTGGAAGTTTAAAATAAACATCTCTAGTTATTCTAAGAAATGTTGGGTAAAGGTTCCCTGATGATCTGCATAAGCCCCAGTGAAATGCGCATAGGAACTAGCTAAAACCCCTCAATTGATCACTTTGAAATTTTAATAAATAACTTCTGGGAAAAAAGAAGGAGCACGAAAATAAAAGTTAAAGAGTTAAAACGACGATTCCCAAAAATATGTAATAATTTAATTAGCGAGTGCCCGCGCTTAAACAATTTATGTTGTCAACACTCTAAATATATTGTTTTTACATTAAAACAATTATTAGTTGTTGTTGTTCTTTATTTCTCTTACAACTACAATTAGAGTCGGAAAAAAGCCAACCAATTGTAGAATGAAATAAGAACGTAAGAAAATTAAAAAGGCACAGTGATCAGTGAGTTCTTGTTATGACTTTATGTTTGTTTAGACTTCCCATTTATTAATTTGGAGGTTTAAAATAAATATCTCTAGTTATTCTAAGAAATGTTGGGTAAAGGTTCCCTGATGATCTGCATTAGCCCTAGTGAAATGCGCATAGAAACTAGCTAAAACCCCTCAATTGATCACTTTGAAATTTTAATAAATAACTTTTGGGAAAAAAGAATGAGCACAAAAATAAAAGTTAAAAAGTTAAAACGACAATTCCCAAAAATATGTAATAATTTAATTAGCGAGTGCCCGCGCTTAAAATATTTATGTTGTCAACACTCTAAATAAATTGTTTTTACATTAAAACAATTATTAGTTGTTGGTGTTTTTTATTTCTCTTACAACTACAATTAAAGTCAGAAAAAAGCCAACCAATTGTAGAATGAAAAAAAAACGTAAGAAAATTAGAAGGGCAAAGTGATCAGTGAGTTCTTGTTATGACTTTGATGTTTGTTCAGACTTCCCATTTATTAATGTGGAAGTTTAAAATAAACATCTCTATTTATTCTAAGAAATGTTGGGTAAAGGTTCCCTGATGATCTGCATAAGCCCCAGTGCAAAGCGCATTGGAACTAGCTAAAACCTCTCAATTGATCACTTTGAAATTTTAATAAATAACTTTTGGGAAAAAAGAATAAGCACGAAAATAAAAGTTAAAGAGTTAAAACGACAATTCCCAAAAATATGTAATAATTTGATTAGCGAGGGCCCGCGCTTAAACAATTTATGTTGTCAACACTCTAAATATATTGTTTTTACGTTAAAACAATTATTAGTTGTTATTGTTCTTTATTTCTCTTACAACTACAATTAGAGTCGGAAAAAAGCCAACCAATTGTAGAATGAAATAAAAACGTAAGAAAATTAAAAAGGCAAAATGATCAGTGAGTTCTTGTTATGACTTTGATGTTTGTTCAGACTTCCCATTTATTAACACGGAAGTTTAAAATAAACATCTCTAGTTATTCTAAGAAATGTTGGGTAAAGGTTCCCTGATGATCTGTATTAGCCCTAGTGAAATGCGCATAGAAACTAGCTAATTGATCACTTTGAAATTTTAATAAATAACTTTTGGGGGAAAAAGAAGGAGCACGAAAATAGAATTTAAAGAGTTAAAACGACAATTCCCAAAAATATGTAATAATTTAATTAGCGAGTTCCCGTGCTTAAACAATTTATGTTGTCAACACTCTAAATATATTTTTTGTACATTAAAACAATTATTAGTTGTTGGTGTTCTTTATTTCTCTTACAACTACAATTAAAGTCAGAAAACAGCCAACCAATTGTAGAATGAAATAAAAACGTAAGAAAATTAAAAGGGCAAAGTGATCAGTGAGTTCTTTTTATGACATTGATGTTTGTTCAGACTTCCCATTTATTAATGCGGAAGTTTAAAATAAACATCTCTATTTATTCTAAGAAATGTTGGGTAAAGGTTCCCTGATGATCTGCATAAGCCCCAGTGCAATGCGCATTGGAACTAGCTAAAACCTCTCAATTGATCACTTTGAAATTTTAATAAATAACTTTTGGGAAAAAAGAATGAGCACGAAAATAAAGGTTAGAGATTTAAAAAGACAATTCCCAAAAATATGTAATAATTTAATTAGCGAGTGCCCGCGCTTAAACAATTTATGTTGTCAACACTTTAAATAAATTGTTTTTACATTAAAACAATTATTAGTTCTTGTTGTTCTGTATTTCTCCTACAACTACAATTAGAGTCGGAAAAAAGCCAACCAATTGTAGAATGAAATAAAAACGTAAGAAAATTAAAAAGGCACAGTGATCAGTGAGTTCTTGTTATGACTTTGATGTTTGTTTAGACTTCACATTTATTAATTTGGAAGTTTAAAATAAACATCTCTAGTTATTCTAAGAAATGTTGGGTAAAGGTTCCCTGATGATCTGCGTTAGCCCCAGTGCAATGCGCATTGGAACTAGCTAAAACCTCTCAATTAATCACTTTGAGATTTTAATAAATAACTTTTTGGAAAAAAGAATGAGCACGAAAATAAAAGTTAAACAACTTATATTGTCAACACTCTAAATAAATTGTTGTTGTTCTTTATTTCTCTTACAACTACAATTAGAGTCGGAAAAAAGCCAACCAATTGTAGAATGAAATAAAAACGTAAGAAAATTAAAAAGGCAAAATGATCAGTGAGTTCTTGTTATGACTTTGATGTTTGTTCAGACTTCCCATTTATTAACATGGAAGTTTAAAATAAACATCTCTAGTTATTCTAAGAAATGTTGGGTAAAGGTTCCCTGATGATCTGTATTAGCCCTAGTGAAATGCGCATAGAAACTAGCTAATTGATCACTTTGAAATTTTAATAAATAACTTTTGGGAAAAAAGAAGGAGCACGAAAATAAAATTTAAAGAGTTAAAACGACAATTCCCAAAAATATGTAATAATTTAATTAGCGAGTTCCCGTGCTTAAACAATTTATGTTGTCAACACTCTAAATATATTTTTTGTACATTAAAACAATTATTAGTTGCTGGTGTTCTTTATTTCTCTTACAACTACAATTAAAGTCAGAAAACAGCCAACCAATTGTAGAATGAAATAAAAACGTAAGAAAATTAAAAGGGCAAAGTGATCAGTGAGTTCTTTTTATGACTTTGATGTTTGTTCAGACTTCCCATTTATTAATGCGGAAGTTTAAAATAAACATCTCTATTTATTCTAAGAAATGTTGGGTAAAGGTTCCCTGATGATCTGCATAAGCCCCAGTGCAATGCGCATTGGAACTAGCTAAAACCTCTCAATTGATCACTTTGAAATTTTAATAAATAACTTTTGGGAAAAAAGAATGAGCACGAAAATAAAGGTTAGAGATTTAAAAAGACAATTCCCAAAAATATGTAATAATTTAATTAGCGAGTGCCCGCGCTTAAACAATTTATGTTGTCAACACTTTAAATAAATTGTTTTTACATTAAAACAATTATTAGTTCTTGTTGTTCTGTATTTCTCTTACAACTACAATTAGAGTCGGAAAAAAGCCAACCAATTGTAGAATGAAATAAAAACGTAAGAAAATTAAAAAGGCACAGTGATCAGTGAGTTCTTGTTATGACTTTGATGTTTGTTTAGACTTCACATTTATTAATTTGGAAGTTTAAAATAAACATCTCTAGTTATTCTAAGAAATGTTGGGTAAAGGTTCCCTGATGATCTGCGTTAGCCCCAGTGCAATGCGCATTGGAACTAGCTAAAACCTCTCAATTGATCACTTTGAAATTTTAATAAATAACTTTTTGGAAAAAAGAATGAGCACGAAAATAAAAGTTAAACAACTTATATTATCAACACTCTAAATAAATTGTTGTTGTTCTTTATTTCTCTTACAACTACAATTAGAGTCGGAAAAAAGCCAACCAATTGTAGAATGAAATAAAAACGTAAGAAAATTAAAAAGGCAAAGTGATCAGTGAGTTCTTGTTATGACTTTGATGTTTGTTCAGACTTCCCATTTATTAATGTGGAAGTTTAAAATAAACATCTCTAGTTATTCTAAGAAATGTTGGGTAAAGGTTCCCTGATGAACTGCATAAGCCCCAGTGAAATGCGTATTGGAACTAGCTAAAACCCCTCAATTGATCACTTTGAAATTTTAATAAATAACTTTTGGGAAAAAAGAATGAGCACGAAAATAAAAGTTAAAGAGTTAAAACGACAATTCCCAAAAATATGTAATAATTTAATTAGCGAGTGCCCGCGCTTAAACAATTTATGTTGTCAACACTCTAAATATATTGTTTTTACATTAAAACAATTATTAGTTGTTGTTGTTCTTTATTTCTCTTACAACTACAATTAGAGTCGGAAAAAAGCCAACCAATTGTAGAATGAAATAAAAACGTAAGAAAATTAAAAATGCAAAGTGATCAGTGAGTTCTTGTTATGACTTTGATGTTTGTTCAGACTTCCCATTTATTAACGTGGAAGTTTAAAATAAACATCTCTAGTTATTCTAAGAAATGTTGGGTAAAGGTTCCCTGATGATCTGCATAAGCCCCAGTGAAATGCGCATAGGAACTAGCTAAAACCCCTCAATTGATCACTTTGAAATTTTAATAAATAACTTCTGGGAAAAAAGAAGGAGCACGAAAATAAAAGTTAAAGAGTTAAAACGACGATTCCCAAAAATATGTAATAATTTAATTAGCGAGTGCCCGCGCTTAAACAATTTATGTTGTCAACACTCTAAATATATTGTTTTTACATTAAAACAATTATTAGTTGTTGTTGTTCTTTATTTCTCTTACAACTACAATTAGAGTCGGAAAAAAGCCAACCAATTGTAGAATGAAATAAAAACGTAAGAAAATTAAAAACGCAAAGTGATCAGTGAGTTCTTGTTATGACTTTGATGTTTGTTCAGACTTCCCATTTATTAATGAGGAAGTTTAAAATAAACATCTCTATTTATTCTAAGAAATGTTGGGTAAAGGTTCCCTGATGATCTGCATAAGCCCCAGTGCAATGCGCATTGGAACTAGCTAAAACCTCTCAATTGATCACTTTGAAATTTTAATAAATAACTTTTGGGAAAAAAGAATAAGCACGATCACTTTGAAATTTTAATAAATAACTTTTTGGAAAAAAGAATGAGCACGAAAATAAAAGTTAAACAACTTATATTGTCAACAAAAATAAAGGTTCCCTGATGATCTGCGTTAGCCCCAGTGCAATGCGCATTGGAACTAGCTAAAACCTCTCAATTGATCACTTTGAAATTTTAATAAATAACTTTTTGGAAAAAAGAATGAGCACGAAAATAAAAGTTAAACAACTTATATTGTCAACACTCTAAATAAATTGTTGTTGTTCTTTATTTCTCTTACAACTACAATTAGAGTCGGAAAAAAGCCAACCAATTGTAGAATGAAATAAAAACGTAAGAAAATTAAAAAGGCAAAGTGATCAGTGAGTTCTTGTTATGACTTTGATGTTTGTTCAGACTTCCCATTTATTAATGTGGAAGTTTAAAATAAACATCTCTAGTTATTCTAAGAAATGTTGGGTAAAGGTTCCCTGATGAACTGCATAAGCCCCAGTGAAATGCGTATTGGAACTAGCTAAAACCCCTTAATTGATCACTTTGAAATTTTAATAAATAACTTTTGGGAAAAAAGAATGAGCACGAAAATAAAAGTTAAAGAGTTAAAACGACAATTCCCAAAAATATGTAATAATTTAATTAGCGAGTGCCCGCGCTTAAACAATTTATGTTGTCAACACTCTAAATATATTGTCTTTACATTAAAACAATTATTAGTTGTTGTTGTTCTTTATTTCTCTTACAACTACAATTAGAGTCGGAAAAAAGCCAACCAATTGTAGAATGAAATAAAAACGTAAGAAAATTAAAAAGGCAAAGTGATCAGTGAGTTCTTGTTATGACTTTGATGTTTGTTCAGACTTCCCATTTATTAACGTGGAAGTTTAAAATAAACATCTCTAGTTATTCTAAGAAATGTTGGGTAAAGGTTCCCTGATGATCTGCATAAGCCCCAGTGAAATGCGCATAGGAACTAGCTAAAACCCCTCAATTGATCACTTTGAAATTTTAATAAATAACTTCTGGGAAAAAAGAAGGAGCACGAAAATAAAAGTTAAAGAGTTAAAACGACGATTCCCAAAAATATGTAATAATTTAATTAGCGAGTGCCCGCGCTTAAACAATTTATGTTGTCAACACTCTAAATATATTGTTTTTACATTAAAACAATTATTAGTTGTTGTTGTTCTTTATTTCTCTTACAACTACAATTAGAGTCGGAAAAAAGCCAACCAATTGTAGAATGAAATAAAAACGTAAGAAAATTAAAAGGGCAAAGTGATCAGTGAGTTCTTGTTATGACTTTGATGTTTGTTCAGACTTCCCATTTATTAATGTGGAAGTTTAAAATAAACATCTCTATTTATTCTAAGAAATGTTGGGTAAAGGTTCCCTGATGATTTGCATAAGCCCCAGTGCAATGCGCATTGGAACTAGCTAAAACCCCTCAATTGATCACTTTGAAATTTTAATAAATAACTTTTGGGAAAAAAGAATGAGCTCGAAAATAAAAGTTAAAGAGTTAAAACGACAATTCCCGAAAATATGTAATAATTTAATTAGCGAGTGCCCGCGCTTAAACAATTTATGTTGTCAACACTTTAAATAAATTGTTTTTACATTAAAACAATTATTTGTTGTTGTTGTTCTTTATTTCTCTTACAACTACAATTAGAGTCGGAAAAAAGCCAACCAATTGTAGAATGAAATAAAAACGTAAGAAAATTAAAAAGGCAAAGTGATCAGTGAGTTCTTGTTATGACTTTGATGTTTGTTCAGACTTCCCATTTATTAATGTGGAAGTTTAAAATAAACATCTCTAGTTATTCTAAGAAATGTTGGGTAAAGGTTCCCTGATGAACTGCATAAGCCCCAGTGAAATGCGCATTGGAACTAGCTAAAACCCCTCAATTGATCACTTTGAAATTTTAATAAAAAACTTTTGGGAAAAAAGACTGAGCACGAAAATAAAAGTTAAAGAGTTAAAACGACAATTCCCAAAAATATGTAATAATTTAATTAGAAAGTGCCCAAGCTTATAAAATTTATGTTGTCAACACTCTAAATAAATTGTTTTTACATTAAAACAATTATTAGTTGTTGTTGTTCTTTAATTCTCTTACAACTACAATTAGAGTCGAAAAAAGCCAAGCAATTGTAGAATGAAATAAAAGCGTAAGAAAATTAAAAAGGCAAAGTGATCAGTGAGTTCTTGTTATGACTTTGATGTTTGTTCAGACTTCCCATTTATTAATGTGGAAGTTTAAAAAAAACATCCCTAGTTATTCTAAAAAATGTTGGGTAAAAGTTCCCTGATGATCTGCATTAGCCCCAGTGAAATGCGCATAGGAACTAGCTAAAACCCCTCAATTGATCACTTTGAAATTTTAATAAATAACTTTTGGGAAAAAGAAGGAGCACGAAAATAAAAGTTAAAGAGTGAAAACGACAATTCCCAATAATATGTAATAATTTAATTAGCGAGTGCCCACGCTTAAACAACTTATATTGTCAACACTCTAAATAAATTGTTTTTACATTAAATCAATTATTAGTTGTTGTTGTTCTTTATTTTTCTTCTTTGATGTTTGTTCAGACTTCCCATTTATTAATGTGAAAGTTTAAAATAAACATCTCTAGTTATTCTAATAAATGTTGGGTAAAGGTTCCCTGATGAACTGCAAAAGCCCCAGTGAAATGCGCATTGGAACTAGCTAAAACCCCTCAATTGATCACTTTGAAATTTTAATAAATAACTTTCGGGAAAAAGAAGGAGCACGAATATAAAAGTTAAAGGGTTAAAACGACAATTCCCAAAAATATATAATAATTTAATTAGCGAGTGCCCGCGCTTAAACAATTTATATTGTCAACATTCTAAATAAATTGTTGTTGTTCTTTATTTCTCTTACAACTACAATTAGAGTCGGAAAAAAGCCAACCAATTGTAGAATGAAATAAAAACGTAAGAAAATTAAAAAGGCAAAGTGATCAGTGAGTTCTTGTTATGACTTTGATGTTTGTTCAGACTTCCCATTTATTAATGTGGAAGTTTAAAATAAACATCTTTAGTTATTCTAAGAAATGTTGGATAAAGGTTCCCTGATGATCTGCATTAGCCCCAGTGAAATACGCATAGAAACTAGCTAAAACCCCTCAATTGATCACTTTGAAATTTTAATAAATATCTTTTGGGAAAAAATAAGGAGCACGAAAATAAAAGTTAAAGGGTTAAAACGACAATTCCCAAAAATATATAATAATTTAATTAGCGAGTGCCCGCGCTTAAACAACTTATATTGTCAACACTCTAAATAAATTGTTGTTGTTCTTTATTTCTCTTACAACTACAATTAGAGTCGGAAAAAAGCCAACCAATTGTAGAATGAAATAAAAACGTAAGAAAATTAAAAAGGCAAAGTTATCAGTGAGTTCTTGTTATGCTTTTGATGTTTGTTCAGACTTCCCATTTATTAATGTGGAAGTTTAAAATAAACATCTCTAGTTATTCTAAGAAATGTTGGGTAAAGGTTCCCTGATGAACTGCATAAGCCCCAGTGAAATGCGTATTGGAACTAGCTGAAACCCCTCAATTGATCACTTTGAAATTTTAATAAATAACTTTTGGGAAAAAAGAATGAGCACGAAAATAAAAGTTAAAGAGTTAAAACGACAACTCCCAAAAATATGTTATAATTTAATTAGCGAGTGCCCGCGCTTAAACAATTTATGTTGTCAACACTTTAAATAAATTCTTTTTACATTAAAACAATTATTTGTTGTTGTTGTTCTTTATTTCTCTTACAACTACAATTAGAGTCGGAAAAAAGCCAACCAATTGTAGAATGAAATAAAAACGTAAGAAAATTAGAAAGGCAAAGTGATCAGTGAGTTCTTGTTATGACTTTGATGTTTGTTCAGACTTCCCATTTATTAATGTGGAAGTTTAAAATAAACATCTCTAGTTATTCTAAGAAATGTTGGGTAAAGGTTCCCTGATGAACTGCATAAGCCCCAGTGAAATGCGTATTGGAACTAGCTAAAACCCCTCAATTGATCACTTTGCAATTTTAATAAATAACTTTTGGGAAAAAAGAATGAGCACGAAAATAAAAGTTAAAGAGTTAAAACGACAATTCCCAAAAATATGTAATAATTTAATTAGCGAGTGCCCGCGCTTAAACAATTTATGTTGTCAACACTTTAAATAAATTCTTTTTACATTAAAACAATTATTAGTTGTTGTTGTTCTTTATTTTTCTTACAACAACAATTAGAGTCGGAAAAAAGGCAACCAATTGTAGAATGAAATAAAAACGTAAGAAAATTAAAAAGGCAAAGTGATCAGTGAGTTCTTATGACTTTGATGTTTGTTCAGACTTCCCATTTATTAATGTGGAAGTTTAAAATAAACATCTTTAGTTATTCTAAGAAATGTTGGATAAAGGTTCCCTGATGATCTGCATTAGCCCCAGTGAAATGCGCAAAGAAACTAGCTAAAACCCCTCAATTGATCACTTTGAAATTTTAATAAATAAGTTTTGGGAAAAAAGAAGGAGCACGAAAATAAAAGTTAAATGGTTAAAACGACAATTCCCAAAAATATGTAATAATATAATTAGCCTAATTAAATTATTACATTTTACTATTTCTTACTAATTCTACAACCAATTGTAGAATGAAATAAAAACGTAAGAAAATTAAAAAGGCAAAGTGATCAGTGAGTTCTTGTTATGACTTTGATGTTTGTTCAGACTTCCGATTTATTAATGTGGAAGTTTAAAATAAACATCTTTAGTTATTCTAAGAAATGTTGGATAAAGGTTCCCTGATGAACTGCATAAGCCCCAGTGAAATGCGTATTGGAACTAGCTAAAACCCCTCAATTGATCACTTTGCAATTTTAATAAATAACTTTTGGGAAAAAAGAAGGAGCACGAAAATAAAAGTTAAAGAGTTAAAACGACAATTCCCAATAATATGTAATAATTTAATTAGCGAGTGCCCACGCTTAAACAACTTATATTGTCAACACTCTAAATAAATCGTTTTTACATTAAACCAATTATTAGTTGTTGTTGTTCTTTATTTTTCTTACAACAACAATTAGAGTCGGAAAAAAACCAACCAATTGTAGAATGAAATAAAAACGTAAGAAAATTAAAAAGGCAAAGTGATCAGTGAGTTCTTGTTATGACTTTGATGTTTGTTCAGACTTCCCATTTATTAATGTGGAAGTTTAAAATAAACATCTTTAGTTATTCTAAGAAATGTTGGATAAAGGTTCCCTGATGATCTGCATTAGCCCCAGTGAAATGCGCAAAGAAACTAGCTAAAACCCCTCAATTGATCACTTTGCAATTTTAATAAATAACTTTTGGGAAAAAAGAAGGAGCACGAAAATAAAAGTTAAAGGGTTAAAACGACGATTCCCAAAAATATGTAATAATTTAATTACCGAGTGCACGCGCTTAAACAATTTATATTGTCAACACTCTAAATATATTGTTTTTACATTAAAACAATTATTAGTTGTTGTTAATCTTTATTTCTCTTACAACTACAATTAGAGTCGGAAAAAAAACCAACCAATTGTAGAATGAAATAAAAACGTAAGAAAATTAAAAAGGCAAAGTGATCAGTGAGTTCTTGTTATGACTTTGATGTTTGTTCAGACTTCCCATTTATTAATGTGGAAGTTTAAAATAAACATCTCTAGTTATTTTAAGAAATGTTGGATAAAGGTTCCCTGATGATCTGCATAAGCCCCAGTGGGCATAGGAACTAGCTAAAACCCCTCAATTTATCACTTTGAAATTTTAATAAATAACTTTTGGGAAAAAAGAATGAGCACGAAAATAAAAGTTAAAGGGTTAAAACGACAATTCCCAAAAATATGTAATAATTTAATTAGCGAGTGCCCGCGCTTAAAATATCTATGTTGTCAACACTCTAAATAAATTGTTTTTACATTAAAACAATTATTAGTTGTTGGTGTTCTTTATTTCTCTTACAACTACAATTAAAGTCAGAAAAAAGCCAACCAAATGTAGAATGAAATAAAAACGTAAGAAAATTAAAAGGGCAAAGTGATCAGTGAGTTCTTGTTATGACTTTGATGTTTGTTCAGACTTCCCATTTATTAATGTGGAAGTTTAAAATAAACATCTCTATTTATTCTAAGAAATGTTGCGTAAAGGTTTTCTGATGATCTGCATAAGCCCCAGAGCAATGCGCATTGGAACTAGCTAAAACCTCTCAATTGATCACTTTGAAATTTTAATAAGTAACTTTTGGGGAAAAAGAATAAGCACGAAAATAAACGTTAAAGAGTTAAAACGACAATTCCCAAAAATATCTAATAATTTAATTAGCGAGTGCCCGCGCTTAAACAATTTATGTTGTGAACACTTTAAATAAATTGTTTTTACATTAAAACAATTATTAGTTGTTGTTGTTCTTTATTTCTCTTACAACTACAATTAAAGTCGGAAAAAAGCCAACCAATTGTAGAATGAAATAAAAACGTAAGAAAATTAAAAAGGCAAAGTGATCAGTGAGTTCTTGTTATGACTTTGATGTTTGTTCAGACTTCCCATTTATTAATGTGGAAGTTTAAAATAAACATCTCTAGTTATTCTAAGAAATGTTGGGTAAAGGTTCCCCGATGATCTGCAACAGCTCTAGTGAAATGCGCATGGGAACTAGCTAAAACTCCTCAATTGATCACATTTGAAATTTTAATAAATAACTTTTGGGAAAAAGAATGAGCACGAAAATAAAGGTTAAAGAGTTAAAACGACAATTCCTAAAAATATGTAATAATTTAATTAGAGAGTGCCCGCGTTTAAACAATTTATGTTGTCAACACTCTAAATATTTTTTTTTACATTAAAACAATTATTAGTTCTTGTTGTTCTTTATTTCTCTTACAACTACAATTAGAGTCGGAAAAAAGCCAACCAATTGTAGAATGAAATAAAAACGTTGAAAAATTAAAAAAGGCAAAGTGATCAGTGAGTTCTTGTTATGACTTTGATGTTTGTTCAGACTTCCCATTTATTAACGTGGAAGTTTAAAATAAACATCTCTAGTTATTCTAAGAAATGTTGGGTAAAGATTCCCTGAGGATCTGCATAAGCCCCAGTGGGCATAGGAACTAGCTAAAACCCCTCAATTTATCACTTTGAAATTTTAATAAATAACTTTTGGGAAAAAAGAAGGAGCACGAAAATAAAAGTTAAAGAGTTAAAACGACGATTCCCAAAAATATGTAATAATTTAATTAGCGAGTGCCCGCGCTTAAACAATTTATGTTGTCAACACTCTAAATATATTGTTTTTACATTAAAACAATTATTAGTTGTTGTTTTTCTTTATTTCTCTTACAACTACAATTAGAGTCGGAAAAAAGCCAACCAATTGTAGAATGAAATAAAAACGTAAGAAAATTAAAAAGGCAAAATGATCAGTGAGTTCTTGTTATGACCTTGTAATATGTAATAATATAATTAGCCTAATTAAATTATTACATTTTACTATTTATTACTAATTCTACAACCAATTGTAGAATGAAATAAAAACGTAAGAAAATTAAAAAGGCAAAGTGATCAGTGAGTTCTTGTTATGACTTTGATGTTTGTTCAGACTTCCCATTTATTAATGTGGAAGTTTAAAATAAACATCTTTAGTTATTCTAAGAAATGTTGGATAAAGGTTCCCTGATGATCTGCATTAGCCCCAGTGAAATGCGCATAGAAACTAGCTAAAACCCCTCAATTGATCACTTTGAAATTTTAATAAATAACTTTTGGGAAAAAAGAAGGAGCACGAAAATAAAAGTTAAAGGGTTAAAACGACAATTCCCAAAAATATGTAATAATTTAATTAGCGAGTGCCCGCGCTTAAACAATTTATGTTGTCAACACTTTAAATAAATTGTTTTTACATTAAAACAATTAATTATTAGTTCTTGTTGTTCTTTATTTCTCTTATAACTACAATTAGAGTTGGAAAAAAGCCAACCAATTGTAGAATGAAATAAAAACGTAAGAAAATTAAAAAGGCACAGTGATCAGTGAATTCTTGTTATGACTTTGATGTTTGTTTAGCCTTCCCATTTATTAATTTGGAAGTTTAAAATAAACATCTCTAGTTATTCTAAGAAATGTTGGGTAAAGGTTCCCTGATGATCTGCATTAGCCCTAGTGAAATGCGCATAGGAACTAACTAAAACCCCTCAATTGATCACTTTGAAATTTTAATAAATAACTTTTGGAGAAAAAGAATGATCACGAAAATAAAAGTTAAAAAGTTAAAACGACAATTCCCAAAAATATGTAATAATTTAATTAGCGGGTGCCCGCGCTTAAGATATTTATGTTGTCAACACTCTAAATAAATTGTTTTTACATTAAAACAATTATTAGTTGTTGGTGTTCTTTATTTCTCTTACAACTACAATTAAAGTCAGAAAAAAGCCAACCAATTGTAGAATGAAATAAAAACGTAAGAAAATTAAAAGGGCAAAGTGATCAGTGTGTTCTTGTTATGACTTTGATGTTTGTTCAGACTTCCCATTTATTAATGTGGAAGTTTAAAATAAACATCTCTATTTATTCTAAGAAAAGTTGGGTAAAGGTTCCCTGATGATCTGCATAAGCCCCAGTGCAATGCGCATTGGAACTAGCTAAGATCTCTCAATTGATCACTTTGAAATTTTAATAAATAACTTTTGGGAAAAAAGAATAAGCACGAAAATAAAAGTTAAAGAGTTAAAACGACAATTCCCAAAAATATTTAATAAGCGAGTGCCCGCGCTTAAACAATTTAAGTTGTCAACACTTTAAATAAATTGTTTTTACATTAAAACAATTATTAGTTGTTGTTGTTCTTTATTTCTTTTACAACTACAATTAAAGTCGGAAAAAAGCCAACCAATTGTAGAATGAAATAAAAACGTAAGAAAATTAAAAAGGCACAGTGATAAGTGAGTTCTTGTTATGACTTTGATGTTTGTTCAGACTTCCCATTTATTAATGTGGAAGTTTAAAATAAACATCTCTAGTTATTCTAAGAAATGTTGGGTAAAGGTTCCCCGATGACCTGTAACAGTCCTAGTGAAATGCGCATAGGAACTAGCTAAAACCCCTCAATTGATCACTTTGCAATTTTAATAAATAACTTTTGGGAAAAAAGAATGAGCACGAAAATAAAAGTTAAAGAGTTAAAACGACAATTCCCAAAAATATGTAATAATTTAATTAGCGAGTGCCCGCGCTTAAACAATTTATGTTGTCAACACTTTAAATAAATTCTTTTTACATTAAAACAATTATTAGTTGTTGTTGTTCTTTATTTTTCTTACAACAACAATTAGAGTCGGAAAAAAGGCAACCAATTGTAGAATGAAATAAAAACGTAAGAAAATTAAAAAGGCAAAGTGATCAGTGAGTTCTTATGACTTTGATGTTTGTTCAGACTTCCCATTTATTAATGTGGAAGTTTAAAATAAACATCTTTAGTTATTCTAAGAAATGTTGGATAAAGGTTCCCTGATGATCTGCATTAGCCCCAGTGAAATGCGCAAAGAAACTAGCTAAAACCCCTCAATTGATCACTTTGAAATTTTAATAAATAAGTTTTGGGAAAAAAGAAGGAGCACGAAAATAAAAGTTAAATGGTTAAAACGACAATTCCCAAAAATATGTAATAATATAATTAGCCTAATTAAATTATTACATTTTACTATTTCTTACTAATTCTACAACCAATTGTAGAATGAAATAAAAACGTAAGAAAATTAAAAAGGCAAAGTGATCAGTGAGTTCTTGTTATGACTTTGATGTTTGTTCAGACTTCCGATTTATTAATGTGGAAGTTTAAAATAAACATCTTTAGTTATTCTAAGAAATGTTGGATAAAGGTTCCCTGATGAACTGCATAAGCCCCAGTGAAATGCGTATTGGAACTAGCTAAAACCCCTCAATTGATCACTTTGCAATTTTAATAAATAACTTTTGGGAAAAAAGAAGGAGCACGAAAATAAAAGTTAAAGAGTTAAAACGACAATTCCCAATAATATGTAATAATTTAATTAGCGAGTGCCCACGCTTAAACAACTTATATTGTCAACACTCTAAATAAATCGTTTTTACATTAAACCAATTATTAGTTGTTGTTGTTCTTTATTTTTCTTACAACAACAATTAGAGTCGGAAAAAAACCAACCAATTGTAGAATGAAATAAAAACGTAAGAAAATTAAAAAGGCAAAGTGATCAGTGAGTTCTTGTTATGACTTTGATGTTTGTTCAGACTTCCCATTTATTAATGTGGAAGTTTAAAATAAACATCTTTAGTTATTCTAAGAAATGTTGGATAAAGGTTCCCTGATGATCTGCATTAGCCCCAGTGAAATGCGCAAAGAAACTAGCTAAAACCCCTCAATTGATCACTTTGCAATTTTAATAAATAACTTTTGGGAAAAAAGAAGGAGCACGAAAATAAAAGTTAAAGGGTTAAAACGACGATTCCCAAAAATATGTAATAATTTAATTACCGAGTACACGCGCTTAAACAATTTATATTGTCAACACTCTAAATATATTGTTTTTACATTAAAACAATTATTAGTTGTTGTTAATCTTTATTTCTCTTACAACTACAATTAGAGTCGGAAAAAAAACCAACCAATTGTAGAATGAAATAAAAACGTAAGAAAATTAAAAAGGCAAAGTGATCAGTGAGTTCTTGTTATGACTTTGATGTTTGTTCAGACTTCCCATTTATTAATGTGGAAGTTTAAAATAAACATCTCTAGTTATTTTAAGAAATGTTGGATAAAGGTTCCCTGATGATCTGCATTAGCCCCAGTGAAATGCGCATAGAAACTAGCTAAAACCCCTCAATTGATCACTTTGAAATTTTAATAAATAACTTTTAGGAAAAAAGAATGAGCACGAAAATAAAAGTTAAAGGGTTAAAACGACAATTCCCAAAAATATGTAATAATTTAATTAGCGAGTGCCCGCGCTTAAAATATCTATGTTGTCAACACTCTAAATAAATTGTTTTTACATTAAAACAATTATTAGTTGTTGGTGTTCTTTATTTCTCTTACAACTACAATTAAAGTCAGAAAAAAGCCAACCAAATGTAGAATGAAATAAAAACGTAAGAAAATTAAAAGGGCAAAGTGATCAGTGAGTTCTTGTTATGACTTTGATGTTTGTTCAGACTTCCCATTTATTAATGTGGAAGTTTAAAATAAACATCTCTATTTATTCTAAGAAATGTTGGGTAAAGGTTTTCTGATGATCTGCATAAGCCCCAGTGCAATGCGCATTGGAACTAGCTAAAACCTCTCAATTGATCACTTTGAAATTTTAATAAGTAACTTTTGGGGAAAAAGAATAAGCACGAAAATAAACGTTAAAGAGTTAAAACGACAATTCCCAAAAATATCTAATAATTTAATTAGCGAGTGCCCGCGCTTAAACAATTTATGTTGTGAACACTTTAAATAAATTGTTTTTACATTAAAACAATTATTAGTTGTTGTTGTTCTTTATTTCTCTTACAACTACAATTAAAGTCGGAAAAAAGCCAACCAATTGTAGAATGAAATAAAAACGTAAGAAAATTAAAAAGGCAAAGTGATCAGTGAGTTCTTGTTATGACTTTGATGTTTGTTCAGACTTCCCATTTATTAATGTGGAAGTTTAAAATAAACATCTCTAGTTATTCTAAGAAATGTTGGGTAAAGGTTCCCCGATGATCTGCAACAGCTCTAGTGAAATGCGCATAGGAACTAGCTAAAACTCCTCAATTGATCACATTTGAAATTTTAATAAATAACTTTTGGGAAAAAGAATGAGCACGAAAATAAAGGTTAAAGAGTTAAAACGACAATTCCTAAAAATATGTAATAATTTAATTAGAGAGTGCCCGCGTTTAAACAATTTATGTTGTCAACACTCTAAATATTTTTTTTTACATTAAAACAATTATTAGTTCTTGTTGTTCTTTATTTCTCTTACAACTACAATTAGAGTCGGAAAAAAGCCAACCAATTGTAGAATGAAATAAAAACGTTAAAAAATTAAAAAAGGCAAAGTGATCAGTGAGTTCTTGTTATGACTTTGATGTTTGTTCAGACTTCCCATTTATCAACGTGGAAGTTTAAAATAAACATCTCTAGTTATTCTAAGAAATGTTGGGTAAAGATTCCCTGAGGATCTGCATAAGCCCCAGTGGGCATAGGAACTAGCTAAAACCCCTCAATTTATCACTTTGAAATTTTAATAAATAACTTTTGGGAAAAAAAAAGGAGCACGAAAATAAAAGTTAAAGAGTTAAAACGACGATTCCCAAAAATATGTAATAATTTAATTAGCGAGTGCCCGCGCTTAAACAATTTATGTTGTCAACACTCTAAATATATTGTTTTTACATTAAAACAATTATTAGTTGTTGTTTTTCTTTATTTCTCTTACAACTACAATTAGAGTCGGAAAAAAGCCAACCAATTGTAGAATGAAATAAAAACGTAAGAAAATTAAAAAGGCAAAATGATCAGTGAGTTCTTGTTATGACCTTGTAATATGTAATAATATAATTAGCCTAATTAAATTATTACATTTTACTATTTATTACTAATTCTACAACCAATTGTAGAATGAAATAAAAACGTAAGAAAATTAAAAAGGCAAAGTGATCAGTGAGTTCTTGTTATGACTTTGATGTTTGTTCAGACTTCCCATTTATTAATGTGGAAGTTTAAAATAAACATCTTTAGTTATTCTAAGAAATGTTGGATAAAGGTTCCCTGATGATCTGCATTAGCCCCAGTGAAATGCGCATAGAAACTAGCTAAAACCCCTCAATTGATCACTTTGAAATTTTAATAAATAACTTTTGGGAAAAAAGAAGGAGCACGAAAATAAAAGTTAAAGGGTTAAAATGACGATTCCCAAAAATATGTAATAATTTAATTAGCGAGTGCCCGCGCTTAAACAATTTATGTTGTCAACACTTTAAATAAATTGTTTTTACATTAAAACAATTAATTATTAGTTCTTGTTGTTCTTTATTTCTCTTATAACTACAATTAGAGTTGGAAAAAAGCCAACCAATTGTAGAATGAAATAAAAACGTAAGAAAATTAAAAAAGGCACAGTGATCAGTGAATTCTTGTTATGACTTTGATGTTTGTTTAGCCTTCCCATTTATTAATTTGGAAGTTTAAAATAAACATCTCTAGTTATTCTAAGAAATGTTGGGTAAAGGTTCCCTGATGATCTGCATTAGCCCTAGTGAAATGCGCATAGGAACTAACTAAAACCCCTCAATTGATCACTTTGAAATTTTAATAAATAACTTTTGGAGAAAAAGAATGATCACGAAAATAAAAGTTAAAACGACAATTCCCAAAAATATGTAATAATTTAATTAGCGGGTGCCCGCGCTTAAGATATTTATGTTGTCAACACTCTAAATAAATTGTTTTTACATTAAAACAATTATTAGTTGTTGGTGTTCTTTATTTCTCTTACAACTACAATTAAAGTCAGAAAAAAGCCAACCAATTGTAGAATGAAATAAAAACGTAAGAAAATTAAAAGGGCAAAGTGATCAGTGAGTTCTTGTTATGACTTTGATGTTTGTTCAGACTTCCCATTTATTAATGTGGAAGTTTAAAATAAACATCTCTATTTATTCTAAGAAAAGTTGGGTAAAGGTTCCCTGATGATCTGCATAAGCCCCAGTGCAATGCGCATTGGAACTAGCTAAGACCTCTCAATTGATCACTTTGAAATTTTAATAAATAACTTTTGGGAAAAAAGAATAAGCACGAAAATAAAAGTTAAAGAGTTAAAACGACAATTCCCAAAAATATTTAATAAGCGAGTGCCCGCGCTTAAACAATTTAAGTTGTCAACACTTTAAATAAATTGTTTTTACATTAAAACAATTATTAGTTGTTGTTGTTCTTTATTTCTTTTACAACTACAATTAAAGTCGGAAAAAAGCCAACCAATTGTAGAATGAAATAAAAACGTAAGAAAATTAAAAAGGCAAAATGATCAGTGAGTTCTTGTTATGACCTTGTAATATGTAATAATATAATTAGCCTAATTAAATTATTACATTTTACTATTTATTACTAATTCTACAACCAATTGTAGAATGAAATAAAAACGTAAGAAAATTAAAAAGGCAAAGTGATCAGTGAGTTCTTGTTATGACTTTGATGTTTGTTCAGACTTCCCATTTATTAATGTGGAAGTTTAAAATAAACATCTCTAGTTATTCTAAGAAATGTTGGGTAAAGGTTCCCCGATGATCTGCAACAGCTCTAGTGAAATGCGCATAGGAACTAGCTAGAACTCCTCAATTGATCACATTTGAAATTTTAATAAATAACTTTTGGGAAAAAGAATGAGCACGAAAATAAAGGTTAAAGAGTTAAAACGACAATTCCTAAAAATATGTAATAATTTAATTAGAGAGTGCCCGCGTTTAAACAATTTATGTTGTCAACACTCTAAATATTTTTTTTTACATTAAAACAATTATTAGTTCTTGTTGTTCTTTATTTCTCTTACAACTACAATTAGAGTCGGAAAAAAGCCAACCAATTGTAGAATGAAATAAAAACGTTAAAAAATTAAAAAAGGCAAAGTGATCAGTGAGTTCTTGTTATGACTTTGATGTTTGTTCAGACTTCCCATTTATTAATGTGGAAGTTTAAAATAAACATCTCTATTTATTCTAAGAAATGTTGGGTAAAGGTTTTCTGATGATCTGCATAAGCCCCAGTGCAATGCGCATTGGAACTAGCTAAAACCTCTCAATTGATCACTTTGAAATTTTAATAAGTAACTTTTGGGGAAAAAGAATAAGCACGAAAATAAACGTTAAAGAGTTAAAACGACAATTCCCAAAAATATCTAATAATTTAATTAGCGAGTGCCCGCGCTTAAACAATTTATGTTGTGAACACTTTAAATAAATTGTTTTTACATTAAAACAATTATTAGTTGTTGTTGTTCTTTATTTCTCTTACAACTACAATTAAAGTCGGAAAAAAGCCAACCAATTGTAGAATGAAATAAAAACGTAAGAAAATTAAAAAGGCAAAGTGATCAGTGAGTTCTTGTTATGACTTTGATGTTTGTTCAGACTTCCCATTTATTAATGTGGAAGTTTAAAATAAACATCTCTAGTTATTCTAAGAAATGTTGGGTAAAGGTTCCCCGATGATCTGCAACAGCTCTAGTGAAATGCGCATAGGAACTAGCTAAAACTCCTCAATTGATCACATTTGAAATTTTAATAAATAACTTTTGGGAAAAAGAATGAGCACGAAAATAAAGGTTAAAGAGTTAAAACGACAATTCCTAAAAATATGTAATAATTTAATTAGAGAGTGCCCGCCTTTAAACAATTTATGTTGTCAACACTCTAAATATTTTTTTTTTACATTAAAACAATTATTAGTTCTTGTTGTTCTTTATTTCTCTTACAACTACAATTAGAGTCGGAAAAAAGCCAACCAATTGTAGAATGAAATAAAAACGTAAGAAAATTAAAAAGGCAAAGTGATCAGTGAGTTCTTGTTATGACTTTGATGTTTGTTCAGACTTCCCATTTATTAACGTGGAAGTTTAAAATAAACATCTCTAGTTATTCTAAGAAATGTTGGGTAAAGATTCCCTGATGATCTGCATAAGCCCCAGTGGGCATAGGAACTAGCTAAAACCCCTCAATTTATCACTTTGAAATTTCAATAAATAACTTTTGGGAAAAAAGAAGGAGCACGAAAATAAAAGTTAAGGAGTTAAAACGACGATTCCCAAAAATATGTAATAATTTAATTAGCGAGTGCCCGCGCTTAAACAATTTATGTTGTCAACACTCTAAATATATTGTTTTTACATTAAAACAATTATTAGTTGTTGTTTTTCTTTATTTCTCTTACAACTACAATTAGGGTCGGAAAAAAGCCAACCAATTGTAGAATGAAATAAAAACGTAAGAAAATTAAAAAGGCAAAATGATCAGTGAGTTCTTGTTATGACCTTGTAATATGTAATAATATAATTAGCCTAATTAAATTATTACATTTTACTATTTATTACTAATTCTACAACCAATTGTAGAATGAAATAAGAACGTAAGAAAATTAAAAAGGCAAAGTGATCAGTGAGTTCTTGTTATGACTTTGATGTTTGTTCAGACTTCCCATTTATTAATGTGGAAGTTTAAAATAAACATCTTTAGTTATTCTAAGAAATGTTGTATAAAGGTTCCCTGATGATCTGCATTAGCCCCAGTGAAATGCGCATAGAAACTAGCTAAAACCCCTCAATTGATCACTTTGAAATTTTAATAAATAACTTTTGGGAAAAAATAAGGAGCACGAAAATAAAAGTTAAAGGGTTAAAACGACAATTCCCAAAAATATGTAATAATTTAATTAGCGAGTGCCCGCGCTTAAACAATTTATGTTGTGAACACTTTAAATAAATTGTTTTTACATTAAAACAATTAATTATTAGTTCTTGTTGTTCTTTATTTCTCTTATAACTACAATTAGAGTTGGAAAAAAGCCAACCAATTGTAGAATGAAATAAAAACGTAAGAAAATTAAAAAGGCACAGTGATCAGTAAATTCTTGTTATGACTTTGATGTTTGTTTAGACTTCCCATTTATTAATTTGGAAGTTTAAAATACACATCTCTAGTTATTCTAAGAAATGTTGGGTAAAGGTTCCCTGATGATCTGCATTAGCCCTAGTGAAATGCGCATAGGAACTAGCTAAAACCCCTCAATTGATCACTTTGAAATTTTAATAAATAACTTTTGGGAAAAAAGAATAAGCACGAAAATAAACGTTAAAGAGTTAAAACGACAATTCCCAAAAATATCTAATAATTTAATTAGCGAGTGCCCGCGCTTAAACAATTTATGTTGTGAACACTTTAAATAAATTGTTTTTACATTAAAACAATTATTAGTTGTTGTTGTTCTTTATTTCTCTTACAACTACAATTAAAGTCGGAAAAAAGCCAACCAATTGTAGAATGAAATAAAAACGTAAGAAAATTAAAAAGGCAAAGTGATCAGTGAGTTCTTGTTATGACTTTGATGTTTGTTCAGACTTCCCATTTATTAATGCGGAAGTTTAAAATAAACATCTCTAGTTATTCTAAGAAATGTTGGGTAAAGGTTCCCCGATGATCTGCAACAGCTCTAGTGAAATGCGCATAGGAACTAGCTAAAACTCCTCAATTGATCACATTTGAAATTTTAATAAATAACTTTTGGGAAAAAGAATGAGCACGAAAATAAAGGTTAAAGAGTTAAAACGACAATTCCTAAAAATATGTAATAATTTAATTAGAGAGTGCCCGCGTTTAAACAATTTATGTTGTCAACACTCTAAATATTTTTTTTTTACATTAAAACAATTATTAGTTCTTGTTGTTCTTTATTTCTCTTACAACTACAATTAGAGTCGGAAAAAAGCCAACCAATTGTAGAATGAAATAAAAACGTTAAAAAATTAAAAAAGGCAAAGTGATCAGTGAGTTCTTGTTATGACTTTGATGTTTGTTCAGACTTCCCATTTATTAACGTGGAAGTTTAAAATAAACATCTCTAGTTATTCTAAGAAATGTTGGGTAAAGGTTCCCTGATGATCTGCATTAGCCCCAGTGAAATGCGCATAGAAACTAGCTAAAACCCCTCAATTTATCACTTTGAAATTTTAATAAATAACTTTTGGGAAAAAAGAAGGAGCACGAAAATAAAAGTTAAAGGGTTAAAACGACAATTCCCAAAAATATGTAATAATTTAATTAGCGAGTGCCCGCGCTTAAACAATTTATGTTGTCAACACTTTAAATAAATTGTTTTTACATTAAAACAATTAATTATTAGTTCTTGTTGTTCTTTATTTCTCTTATAACTACAATTAGAGTTGGAAAAAAGCCAACCAATTGTAGAATGAAATAAAAACGTAAGAAAATTAAAAAGGCACAGTGATCAGTGAATTCTTGTTATGACTTTGATGTTTGTTTAGACTTCCCATTTATTAATTTGGAAGTTTAAAATACACATCTCTAGTTATTCTAAGAAATGTTGGGTAAAGGTTCCCTGATGATCTGCATTAGCCCTAGTGAAATGCGCATAGGAACTAGCTAAAACCCCTCAATTGATCACTTTGAAATTTTAATAAATAACTTTTGGGAAAACAGAATAAGCACGAAAATAAACGTTAAAGAGTTAAAACGACAATTCCCAAAAATATCTAATAATTTAATTAGCGAGTGCCCGCGCTTAAACAATTTATGTTGTGAACACTTTAAATAAATTGTTTTTACATTAAAACAATTATTAGTTGTTGTTGTTCTTTATTTCTCTTACAACTACAATTAAAGTCGGAAAAAAGCCAACCAATTGTAGAATGAAATAAAAACGTAAGAAAATTAAAAAGGCAAAGGGATCAGTGAGTTCTTGTTATGACTTTGATGTTTGTTCAGACTTCCCATTTATTAATGTGGAAGTTTAAAATAAACATCTCTAGTTATTCTAAGAAATGTTGGGTAAAGGTTCCCCGATGATCTGCAACAGCTCTAGTGAAATGCGCATAGGAACTAGCTAAAACTCCTCAATTGATCACATTTGAAATTTTAATAAATAACTTTTGGGAAAAAGAATGAGCACGAAAATAAAGGTTAAAGAGTTAAAACGACAATTCCTAAAAATATGTAATAATTTAATTAGAGAGTGCCCGCGTTTAAACAATTTATGTTGTCAACACTCTAAATATTTTTTTTTACATTAAAACAATTATTAGTTCTTGTTGTTCTTTATTTCTCTTACAACTACAATTAGAGTCGGAAAAAAGCCAACCAATTGTAGAATGAAATAAAAACGTTAAAAAATTAAAAAAGGCAAAGTGATCAGTGAGTTCTTGTTATGACTTTGATGTTTGTTCAGACTTCCCATTTATTAACGTGGAAGTTTAAAATAAACATCTCTAGTTATTCTAAGAAATGTTGGGTAAAGATTCCCTGAGGATCTGCATAAGCCCCAGTGGGCATAGGAACTAGCTAAAACCCCTCAATTTATCACTTTGAAATTTTAATAAATAACTTTTGGGAAAAAAGAAGGAGCACGAAAATAAAAGTTAAAGAGTTAAAATGACGATTCCCAAAAATATGTAATAATTTAATTAGCGAGTGCCCGCGCTTAAACAATTTATGTTGTCAACACTCTAAATATATTGTTTTTACATTAAAACAATTATTAGTTGTTGTTTTTCTTTATTTCTCTTACAACTACAATTAGAGTCGGAAAAAAGCCAACCAATTGTAGAATGAAATAAAAACGTAAGAAAATTAAAAAGGCAAAATGATCAGTGAGTTCTTGTTATGACCTTGTAATATGTAATAATATAATTAGCCTAATTAAATTATTACATTTTACTATTTATTACTAATTCTACAACCAATTGTAGAATGAAATAAAAACGTAAGAAAATTAAAAAGGCAAAGTGATCAGTGAGTTCTTGTTATGACTTTGATGTTTGTTCAGACTTCCCATTTATTAATGTGGAAGTTTAAAATAAACATCTTTAGTTATTCTAAGAAATGTTGGATAAAGGTTCCCTAATGATCTGCATTAGCCCCAGTGAAATGCGCATAGAAACTAGCTAAAACCCCTCAATTGATCACTTTGAAATTTTAATAAATAACTTTTGGGAAAAAAGAAGGAGCACGAAAATAAAAGTCAAAGGGTTAAAACGACAATTCCCAAAAATATGTAATAATTTAATTAGCGAGTGCCCGCGCTTAAACAATTTATGTTGTCAACACTTTAAATAAATTGTTTTTACATTAAAACAATTAATTATTAGTTCTTGTTGTTCTTTATTTCTCTTATAACTACAATTAGAGTTGGAAAAAAGCCAACCAATTGTATAATGAAATAAAAACGTAAGAAAATTAAAAAGGCACAGTGATCAGTGAATTCTTGTTATGACTTTGATGTTTGTTTAGACTTCCCATTTATTAATTTGGAAGTTTAAAATAAACATCTCTAGTTATTCTAAGAAATGTTGGGTAAAGGTTCCCTGATGATCTGCATTAGCCCTAGTGAAATGCGCATAGGAACTAACTAAAACCCCTCAATTGATCACTTTGAAATTTTAATAAATAACTTTTGGGAAAAAAGAATGATCACGAAAATAAAAGTTAAGAAGTTAAAACGACAATTCCCAAAAATATGTAATAATTTAATTAGCGGGTGCCCGCGCTTAAGATATTTATGTTGTCAACACTCTAAATAAATTGTTTTTACATTAAAACAATTATTAGTTGTTGGTGTTCTTTATTTCTCTTACAACTACAATTAAAGTCAGAAAAAAGCCAACCAATTGTAGAATGAAATAAAAACGTAAGAAAATTAAAAGGGCAAAGTGATCAGTGAGTTCTTGTTATGACTTTGATGTTTGTTCAGACTTCCCATTTATTAATGTGGAAGTTTAAAATAAACATCTCTATTTATTCTAAGAAAAGTTGGGTAAAGGTTCCCTGATGATCTGCATAAGCCCCAGTGCAATGCGCATTGGAACTAGCTAAGACCTCTCAATTGATCACTTTGAAATTTTAATAAATAACTTTTGGGAAAAAAGAATAAGCACGAAAATAAACGTTAAAGAGTTAAAACGACAATTCCCAAAAATATCTAATAATTTAATTAGCGAGTGCCCGCGCTTAAACAATTTATGTTGTGAACACTTTAAATAAATTGTTTTTACATTAAAACAATTATTAGTTGTTGTTGTTCTTTATTTCTCTTACAACTACAATTAAAGTCGGAAAAAAGCCAACCAATTGTAGAATGAAATAAAAACGTAAGAAAATTAAAAAGGCAAAGTGATCAGTGAGTTCTTGTTATGACTTTGATGTTTGTTCAGACTTCCCATTTATTAATGCGGAAGTTTAAAATAAACATCTCTAGTTATTCTAAGAAATGTTGGGTAAAGGTTCCCCGATGATCTGCAACAGCTCTAGTGAAATGCGCATAGGAACTAGCTAAAACTCCTCAATTGATCACATTTGAAATTTTAATAAATAACTTTTGGGAAAAAGAATGAGCACGAAAATAAAGGTTAAAGAGTTAAAACGACAATTCCTAAAAATATGTAATAATTTAATTAGAGAGTGCCCGCGTTTAAACAATTTATGTTGTCAACACTCTAAATATTTTTTTTTTACATTAAAACAATTATTAGTTCTTGTTGTTCTTTATTTCTCTTACAACTACAATTAGAGTCGGAAAAAAGCCAACCAATTGTAGAATGAAATAAAAACGTTAAAAAATTAAAAAAGGCAAAGTGATCAGTGAGTTCTTGTTATGACTTTGATGTTTGTTCAGACTTCCCATTTATTAACGTGGAAGTTTAAAATAAACATCTCTAGTTATTCTAAGAAATGTTGGGTAAAGGTTCCCTGATGATCTGCATTAGCCCCAGTGAAATGCGCATAGAAACTAGCTAAAACCCCTCAATTTATCACTTTGAAATTTTAATAAATAACTTTTGGGAAAAAAGAAGGAGCACGAAAATAAAAGTTAAAGGGTTAAAACGACAATTCCCAAAAATATGTAATAATTTAATTAGCGAGTGCCCGCGCTTAAACAATTTATGTTGTCAACACTTTAAATAAATTGTTTTTACATTAAAACAATTAATTATTAGTTCTTGTTGTTCTTTATTTCTCTTATAACTACAATTAGAGTTGGAAAAAAGCCAACCAATTGTAGAATGAAATAAAAACGTAAGAAAATTAAAAAGGCACAGTGATCAGTGAATTCTTGTTATGACTTTGATGTTTGTTTAGACTTCCCATTTATTAATTTGGAAGTTTAAAATACACATCTCTAGTTATTCTAAGAAATGTTGGGTAAAGGTTCCCTGATGATCTGCATTAGCCCTAGTGAAATGCGCATAGGAACTAGCTAAAACCCCTCAATTGATCACTTTGAAATTTTAATAAATAACTTTTGGGAAAACAGAATAAGCACGAAAATAAACGTTAAAGAGTTAAAACGACAATTCCCAAAAATATCTAATAATTTAATTAGCGAGTGCCCGCGCTTAAACAATTTATGTTGTGAACACTTTAAATAAATTGTTTTTACATTAAAACAATTATTAGTTGTTGTTGTTCTTTATTTCTCTTACAACTACAATTAAAGTCGGAAAAAAGCCAACCAATTGTAGAATGAAATAAAAACGTAAGAAAATTAAAAAGGCAAAGGGATCAGTGAGTTCTTGTTATGACTTTGATGTTTGTTCAGACTTCCCATTTATTAATGTGGAAGTTTAAAATAAACATCTCTAGTTATTCTAAGAAATGTTGGGTAAAGGTTCCCCGATGATCTGCAACAGCTCTAGTGAAATGCGCATAGGAACTAGCTAAAACTCCTCAATTGATCACATTTGAAATTTTAATAAATAACTTTTGGGAAAAAGAATGAGCACGAAAATAAAGGTTAAAGAGTTAAAACGACAATTCCTAAAAATATGTAATAATTTAATTAGAGAGTGCCCGCGTTTAAACAATTTATGTTGTCAACACTCTAAATATTTTTTTTTACATTAAAACAATTATTAGTTCTTGTTGTTCTTTATTTCTCTTACAACTACAATTAGAGTCGGAAAAAAGCCAACCAATTGTAGAATGAAATAAAAACGTTAAAAAATTAAAAAAGGCAAAGTGATCAGTGAGTTCTTGTTATGACTTTGATGTTTGTTCAGACTTCCCATTTATTAACGTGGAAGTTTAAAATAAACATCTCTAGTTATTCTAAGAAATGTTGGGTAAAGATTCCCTGAGGATCTGCATAAGCCCCAGTGGGCATAGGAACTAGCTAAAACCCCTCAATTTATCACTTTGAAATTTTAATAAATAACTTTTGGGAAAAAAGAAGGAGCACGAAAATAAAAGTTAAAGAGTTAAAATGACGATTCCCAAAAATATGTAATAATTTAATTAGCGAGTGCCCGCGTTTTAACAATTTATGTTGTCAACACTCTAAATCTATTGTTTTTACATTAAAACAATTATTAGTTGTTGTTTTTCTTTATTTCTCTTACAACTACAATTAGAGTCGGAAAAAAGCCAACCAATTGTAGAATGAAATAAAAACGTAAGAAAATTAAAAAGGCAAAATGATCAGTGAGTTCTTGTTATGACCTTGTAATATGTAATAATATAATTAGCCTAATTAAATTATTACATTTTACTATTTATTACTAATTCTACAACCAATTGTAGAATGAAATAAAAACGTAAGAAAATTAAAAAGGCAAAGTGATCAGTGAGTTCTTGTTATGACTTTGATGTTTGTTCAGACTTCCCATTTATTAATGTGGAAGTTTAAAATAAACATCTTTAGTTATTCTAAGAAATGTTGGATAAAGGTTCCCTAATGATCTGCATTAGCCCCAGTGAAATGCGCATAGAAACTAGCTAAAACCCCTCAATTGATCACTTTGAAATTTTAATAAATAACTTTTGGGAAAAAAGAAGGAGCACGAAAATAAAAGTTAAAGGGTTAAAACGACAATTCCCAAAAATATGTAATAATTTAATTAGCGAGTGCCCGCGCTTAAACAATTTATGTTGTCAACACTTTAAATAAATTGTTTTTACATTAAAACAATTAATTATTAGTTCTTGTTGTTCTTTATTTCTCTTATAACTACAATTAGAGTTGGAAAAAAGCCAACCAATTGTATAATGAAATAAAAACGTAAGAAAATTAAAAAGGCACAGTGATCAGTGAATTCTTGTTATGACTTTGATGTTTGTTTAGACTTCCCATTTATTAATTTGGAAGTTTAAAATAAACATCTCTAGTTATTCTAAGAAATGTTGGGTAAAGGTTCCCTGATGATCTGCATTAGCCCTAGTGAAATGCGCATAGGAACTAACTAAAACCCCTCAATTGATCACTTTGAAATTTTAATAAATAACTTTTGGGAAAAAAGAATGATCACGAAAATAAAAGTTAAGAAGTTAAAACGACAATTCCCAAAAATATGTAATAATTTAATTAGCGGGTGCCCGCGCTTAAGATATTTATGTTGTCAACACTCTAAATAAATTGTTTTTACATTAAAACAATTATTAGTTGTTGGTGTTCTTTATTTCTCTTACAACTACAATTAAAGTCAGAAAAAAGCCAACCAATTGTAGAATGAAATAAAAACGTAAGAAAATTAAAAGGGCAAAGTGATCAGTGAGTTCTTGTTATGACTTTGATGTTTGTTCAGACTTCCCATTTATTAATGTGGAAGTTTAAAATAAACATCTCTATTTATTCTAAGAAAAGTTGGGTAAAGGTTCCCTGATGATCTGCATAAGCCCCAGTGCAATGCGCATTGGAACTAGCTAAGACCTCTCAATTGATCACTTTGAAATTTTAATAAATAACTTTTGGGAAAAAAGAATAAGCACGAAAATAAAAGTTAAAGAGTTAAAACGACAATTCCCAAAAATATTTAATAAGCGAGTGCCCGCGCTTAAACAATTTAAGTTGTCAACACTTTAAATAAATTGTTTTTACATTAAAACAATTTTTAGTTGTTGTTGTTCTTTATTTCTTTTACAACTACAATTAAAGTCGGAAAAAAGCCAACCAATTGTAGAATGAAATAAAAACGTAAGAAAATTAAAAAGGCACAGTGATAAGTGAGTTCTTGTTATGACTTTGATGTTTGTTCAGACTTCCCATTTATTAATGTGGAAGTTTAAAATAAACATCTCTAGTTATTCTAAGAAATGTTGGGTAAAGGTTCCCCGATGACCTGTAACAGTCCTAGTGAAATGCGCATAGGAACTAGCTAAAACTCCTCAATTGATCACATTTGAAATTTTAATAAATAACTTTTGGGAAAAAGAATGAGCACGAAAATAAAGGTTAAAGAGTTAAAACGACATTTCCTAAAAATATGTAATAATTTAATTAGAGAGTGCCCGCGTTTAAACAATTTATGTTGTCAACACTCTAAATATTTTTTTTTACATTAAAACAATTATTAGTTCTTGTTGTTCTTTATTTCTCTTACAACTACAATTAGAGTCGGAAAAAAGCCAACCAATTGTAGAATGAAATAAAAACGTAAAAAAATTAAAAAGGCAAAGTGATCAGTGAGTTCTTGTTATGACTTTGATGTTTGTTCAGACTTCCCATTTATTAACGTGGAAGTTTAAAATAAACATCTCTAGTTATTCTAAGAAATGTTGGGTAAAGATTCCCTGATGATCTGCATAAGCCCCAGTGGGCATAGGAACTAGCTAAAACCCCTCAATTTATCACTTTGAAATTTCAATAAATAACTTTTGGGAAAAAAGAAGGAGCACGAAAATAAAAGTTAAAGAGTTAAAACGACGATTCCCAAAAATGTGTAATAATTTAATTAGCGAGTGCCCGCGCTTAAACAATTTATGTTGTCAACACTCTAAATATATTGTTTTTACATTAAAACAATTATTAGTTGTTGTTTTTCTTTATTTCTCTTACAACTACAATTAGAGTCGGAAAAAAGCCAACCAATTGTAGAATGAAATAAAAACGTAAGAAAATTAAAAAGGCAAAATGATCAGTGAGTTCTTGTTATGACCTTGTAATATGTAATAATATAATTAGCCTAATTAAATTATTACATTTTACTATTTATTACTAATTCTACAACCAATTGTAGAATGAAATAAAAACGTAAGAAAATTAAAAAGGCAAAGTGATCAGTGAGTTCTTGTTATGACTTTGATGTTTGTTCAGACTTCCCATTTATTAATGTGGAAGTTTAAAATAAACATCTTTAGTTATTCTAAGAAATGTTGGATAAAGGTTCCCTGATGATCTGCATTAGCCCCAGTGAAATGCGCATAGAAACTAGCTAAAACCCCTCAATTGATCACTTTGAAATTTTAATAAATAACTTTTGGGAAAAAAGAATGATCACGAAAATAAAATTTAAAAAGTTAAAACGACAATTCCCAAAAATATGTAATAATTTAATTAGCGGGTGCCCGCGCTTAAGATATTTATGTTGTCAACACTCTAAATAAATTGTTTTTACATTAAAACAATTATTAGTTGTTGGTGTTCTTTATTTCTCTTACAACTACAATTAAAGTCAGAAAAAAGCCAACCAATTGTAGAATGAAATAAAAAACGTAAGAAAATTAAAAGGGCAAAGTGATCAGTGAGTTCTTGTTATGACTTTGATGTTTGTTCAGACTTCCCATTTATTAATGTGGAAGTTTAAAATAAACATCTCTATTTATTCTAAGAAAAGTTGGGTAAAGGTTCCCTGATGATCTGCATAAGCCCCAGTGCAATGCGCATTGGAACTAGCTAAGACCTCTCAATTGAGCACTTTGAAATTTTAATAAATAACTTTTGGGAAAAAAGAATAAGCACGAAAATAAAAGTTAAGGAGTTATAACGACAATTCCCAAAAATATTTAATAAGCGAGTGCCCGCGCTTAAACAATTTAAGTTGTCAACACTTTAAATAAATTGTTTTTACATTAAAACAATTTTTAGTTGTTGTTGTTCTTTATTTCTTTTACAACTACAATTAAAGTCGGAAAAAAGCCAACCAATTGTAGAATGAAATAAAAACGTAAGAAAATTAAAAAGGCACAGTGATAAGTGAGTTCTTGTTATGACTTTGATGTTTGTTCAGACTTCCCATTTATTAATGTGGAAGTTTAAAATAAACATCTCTAGTTATTCTAAGAAATGTTGGGTAAAGGTTCCCCGATGACCTGTAACAGTCCTAGTGAAATGCGCATAGGAACTAGCTAAAACTCCTCAATTGATCACATTTGAAATTTTAATAAATAACTTTTGGGAAAAAGAATGAGCACGAAAATAAAGGTTAAAGAGTTAAAACGACAATTCCTAAAAATATGTAATAATTTAATTAGAGAGTGCCCGCGTTTAAACAATTTATGTTGTCAACACTCTAAATATTTTTTTTTACATTAAAACAATTATTAGTTCTTGTTGTTCTTTATTTCTCTTACAACTACAATTAGAGTCGGAAAAAAGCCAACCAATTGTAGAATGAAATAAAAACGTAAAAAAATTAAAAAGGCAAAGTGATCAGTGAGTTCTTGTTATGACTTTGATGTTTGTTCAGACTTCCCATTTATTAACGTGGAAGTTTAAAATAAACATCTCTAGTTATTCTAAGAAATGTTGGGTAAAGATTCCCTGATGATCTGCATAAGCCCCAGTGGGCATAGGAACTAGCTAAAACCCCTCAATTTATCACTTTGAAATTTCAATAAATAACTTTTGGGAAAAAAGAAGGAGCACGAAAATAAAAGTTAAAGAGTTAAAATGACGATTCCCAAAAATATGTAATAATTTAATTAGAGAGTGCCCGCGTTTAAACAATTTATGTTGTCAACACTCTAAATATTTTTTTTTACATTAAAACAATTATTAGTTCTTGTTGTTCTTTATTTCTCTTACAACTACAATTAGAGTCGGAAAAAAGCCAACCAATTGTAGAATGAAATAAAAACGTAAGAAAATTAAAAGGGCAAAGTGATCAGTGAGTTCTTGTTATGACTTTGATGTTTGTTCAGACTTCCCATTTATTAACGTGGAAGTTTAAAATAAACATCTCTAGTTATTCTAAGAAATGTTGGGTAAAGATTCCCTGAGGATCTGCATAAGCCCCAGTGGGCATAGGAACTAGCTAAAACCCCTCAATTTATCACTTTGAAATTTTAATAAATAACTTTTGGGAAAAAAGAAGGAGCACGAAATTAAAAGTTAAAGAGTTAAAATGACGATTCCCAAAAATATGTAATAATTTAATTAGCGAGTGCCCGCGCTTAAACAATTTATGTTGTCAACACTCTAAATATATTGTTTTTACATTAAAACAATTATCAGTTGTTGTTTTTCTTTATTTCTCTTACAACTACAATTAGAGTCGGAAAAAAGCCAACCAATTGTAGAATGAAATAAAAACGTAAGAAAATTAAAAAGGCAAAATGATCAGTGAGTTCTTGTTATGACCTTGTAATATGTAATAATATAATTAGCCTAATTAAATTATTACATTTTACTATTTATTACTAATTCTACAACCAATTGTAGAATGAAATAAAAACGTAAGAAAATTAAAAAGGCAAAGTGATCAGTGAGTTCTTGTTATGACTTTGATGTTTGTTCAGACTTCCCATTTATTAATGTGGAAGTTTAAAATAAACATCTTTAGTTATTCTAAGAAATGTTGGATAAAGGTTCCCTGATGATCTGCATTAGCCCCAGTGAAATGCGCATAGAAACTAGCTAAAACCCCTCAATTGATCACTTTGAAATTTTAATAAATAACTTTTGGGAAAAAAGAAGAAGCACGAAAATAAAAGTTAAAGGGTTAAAACGACAATTCCCAAAAATATGTAATAATTTAATTAGCGAGTGCACGCGCTTAAACAATTTATGTTGTCAACACTTTAAATAAATTGTTTTTACATTAAAACAATTAATTATTAGTTCTTGTTGTTCTTTATTTCTCTTATAACTACAATTAGAGTTGGAAAAAAGCCAACCAATTGTAGAATGAAATAAAAACGTAAGAAAATTAAAAAGGCACAGTGATCAGTGAATTATTGTTATGACTTTGATGTTTGTTTAGACTTCCCATTTATTAATTTGGAAGTTTAAAATAAACATCTCTAGTTATTCTAAGAAATGTTGGGTAAAGGTTCCCTGATGATCTGCATTAGCCCTAGTGAAATGCGCATAGGAACTAACTAAAACCCCTCAATTGATCACTTTGAAATTTTAATAAATAACTTTTGGGAAAAAAGAATGATCACGAAAATAAAAGTTAAAAAGTTAAAACGACAATTCCCAAAAATATGTAATAATTTAATTAGCGGGTGCCCGCGCTTAAGATATTTATGTTGTCAACACTCTAAATAAATTGTTTTTACATTAAAACAATTATTAGTTGTTGGTGTTCTTTATTTCTCTTACAACTACAATTAAAGTCAGAAAAAAGCCAACCAATTGTAGAATGAAATAAAAACGTAAGAAAATTAAAAGGGCAAAGTGATCAGTGAGTTCTTGTTATGACTTTGATGTTTGTTCAGACTTCCCATTTATTAATGTGGAAGTTTAAAATAAACATCTCTATTTATTCTAAGAAAAGTTGGGTAAAGGTTCCCTGATGATCTGCATAAGCCCCAGTGCAATGCGCATTGGAACTAGCTAAGACCTCTCAATTGATCACTTTGAAATTTTAATAAATAACTTTTGGGAAAAAAGAATAAGCACGAAAATAAAAGTTAAAGAGTTAAAACGACAATTCCCAAAAATATTTAATAAGCGAGTGCCCGCGCTTAAACAATTTAAGTTGTCAACACTTTAAATAAATTGTTTTTACATTAAAACAATTTTTAGTTGTTGTTGTTTTTTATTTCTTTTACAACTACAATTAAAGTCGGAAAAAAGCCAACCAATTGTAGAATGAAATAAAAACGTAAGAAAATTAAAAAGGCACAGTGATAAGTGAGTTCTTGTTATGACTTTGATGTTTGTTCAGACTTCCCATTTATTAATGTGGAAGTTTAAAATAAACATCTCTAGTTATTCTAAGAAATGTTGGGTAAAGGTTCCCCGATGACCTGTAACAGTCCTAGTGAAATGCGCATAGGAACTAGCTAAAACTCCTCAATTGATCACATTTGAAATTTTAATAAATAACTTTTGGGAAAAAGAATGAGCACGAAAATAAAGGTTAAAGAGTTAAAACGACATTTCCTAAAAATATGTAATAATTTAATTAGAGAGTGCCCGCGTTTAAACAATTTATGTTGTCAACACTCTAAATATTTTTTTTTACATTAAAACAATTATTAGTTCTTGTTGTTCTTTATTTCTCTTACAACTACAATTAGAGTCGGAAAAAAGCCAACCAATTGTAGAATGAAATAAAAACGTAAAAAAATTAAAAAGGCAAAGTGATCAGTGAGTTCTTGTTATGACTTTGATGTTTGTTCAGACTTCCCATTTATTAACGTGGAAGTTTAAAATAAACATCTCTAGTTATTCTAAGAAATGTTGGGTAAAGATTCCCTGATGATCTGCATAAGCCCCAGTGGGCATAGGAACTAGCTAAAACCCCTCAATTTATCACTTTGAAATTTCAATAAATAACTTTTGGGAAAAAAGAAGGAGCACGAAAATAAAAGTTAAAGAGTTAAAACGACGATTCCCAAAAATGTGTAATAATTTAATTAGCGAGTGCCCGCGCTTAAACAATTTATGTTGTCAACACTCTAAATATATTGTTTTTACATTAAAACAATTATTAGTTGTTGTTTTTCTTTATTTCTCTTACAACTACAATTAGAGTCGGAAAAAAGCCAACCAATTGTAGAATGAAATAAAAACGTAAGAAAATTAAAAAGGCAAAATGATCAGTGAGTTCTTGTTATGACCTTGTAATATGTAATAATATAATTAGCCTAATTAAATTATTACATTTTACTATTTATTACTAATTCTACAACCAATTGTAGAATGAAATAAAAACGTAAGAAAATTAAAAAGGCAAAGTGATCAGTGAGTTCTTGTTATGACTTTGATGTTTGTTCAGACTTCCCATTTATTAATGTGGAAGTTTAAAATAAACATCTTTAGTTATTCTAAGAAATGTTGGATAAAGGTTCCCTGATGATCTGCATTAGCCCCAGTGAAATGCGCATAGAAACTAGCTAAAACCCCTCAATTGATCACTTTGAAATTTTAATAAATAACTTTTGGGAAAAAAGAATGATCACGAAAATAAAATTTAAAAAGTTAAAACGACAATTCCCAAAAATATGTAATAATTTAATTAGCGGGTGCCCGCGCTTAAGATATTTATGTTGTCAACACTCTAAATAAATTGTTTTTACATTAAAACAATTATTAGTTGTTGGTGTTCTTTATTTCTCTTACAACTACAATTAAAGTCAGAAAAAAGCCAACCAATTGTAGAATGAAATAAAAACGTAAGAAAATTAAAAGGGCAAAGTGATCAGTGAGTTCTTGTTATGACTTTGATGTTTGTTCAGACTTCCCATTTATTAATGTGGAAGTTTAAAATAAACATCTCTATTTATTCTAAGAAAAGTTGGGTAAAGGTTCCCTGATGATCTGCATAAGCCCCAGTGCAATGCGCATTGGAACTAGCTAAGACCTCTCAATTGATCACTTTGAAATTTTAATAAATAACTTTTGGGAAAAAAGAATAAGCACGAAAATAAAAGTTAAGGAGTTAAAACGACAATTCCCAAAAATATTTAATAAGCGAGTGCCCGCGCTTAAACAATTTAAGTTGTCAACACTTTAAATAAATTGTTTTTACATTAAAACAATTTTTAGTTGTTGTTGTTCTTTATTTCTTTTACAACTACAATTAAAGTCGGAAAACAGCCAACCAATTGTAGAATGAAATAAAAACGTAAGAAAATTAAAAAGGCACAGTGATAAGTGAGTTCTTGTTATGACTTTGATGTTTGTTCAGACTTCCCATTTATTAATGTGGAAGTTTAAAATAAACATCTCTAGTTATTCTAAGAAATGTTGGGTAAAGGTTCCCCGATGACCTGTAACAGTCCTAGTGAAATGCGCATAGGAACTAGCTAAAACTCCTCAATTGATCACATTTGAAATTTTAATAAATAACTTTTGGGAAAAAGAATGAGCACGAAAATAAAGGTTAAAGAGTTAAAACGACAATTCCTAAAAATATGTAATAATTTAATTAGAGAGTGCCCGCGTTTAAACAATTTATGTTGTCAACACTCTAAATATTTTTTTTTACATTAAAACAATTATTAGTTCTTGTTGTTCTTTATTTCTCTTACAACTACAATTAGAGTCGGAAAAAAGCCAACCAATTGTAGAATGAAATAAAAACGTAAAAAAATTAAAAAGGCAAAGTGATCAGTGAGTTCTTGTTATGACTTTGATGTTTGTTCAGACTTCCCATTTATTAACGTGGAAGTTTAAAATAAACATCTCTAGTTATTCTAAGAAATGTTGGGTAAAGATTCCCTGATGATCTGCATAAGCCCCAGTGGGCATAGGAACTAGCTAAAACCCCTCAATTTATCACTTTGAAATTTCAATAAATAACTTTTGGGAAAAAAGAAGGAGCACGAAAATAAAAGTTAAAGAGTTAAAACGACGATTCCCAAAAATGTGTAATAATTTAATTAGCGAGTGCCCGCGCTTAAACAATTTATGTTGTCAACACTCTAAATATATTGTTTTTACATTAAAACAATTATTAGTTGTTGTTTTTCTTTATTTCTCTTACAACTACAATTAGAGTCGGAAAAAAGCCAACCAATTGTAGAATGAAATAAAAACGTAAGAAAATTAAAAAGGCAAAATGATCAGTGAGTTCTTGTTATGACCTTGTAATATGTAATAATATAATTAGCCTAATTAAATTATTACATTTTACTATTTATTACTAATTCTACAACCAATTGTAGAATGAAATAAAAACGTAAGAAAATTAAAAAGGCAAAGTGATCAGTGAGTTCTTGTTATGACTTTGATGTTTGTTCAGACTTCCCATTTATTAATGTGGAAGTTTAAAATAAACATCTTTAGTTATTCTAAGAAATGTTGGATAAAGGTTCCCTGATGATCTGCATTAGCCCCAGTGAAATGCGCATAGAAACTAGCTAAAACCCCTCAATTGATCACTTTGAAATTTTAATAAATAACTTTTGGGAAAAAAGAAGGAGCACGAAAATAAAAGTTAAAGGGTTAAAACGACAATTCCCAAAAATATGTAATAATTTAATTAGCGAGTGCACGCGCTTAAACAATTTATGTTGTCAACACTTTAAATAAATTGTTTTTACATTAAAACAATTAATTATTAGTTCTTGTTGTTCTTTATTTCTCTTATAACTACAATTAGAGTTGGAAAAAAGCCAACCAATTGTAGAATGAAATAAAAACGTAAGAAAATTAAAAAGGCACAGTGATCAGTGAATTCTTGTTATGACTTTGATGTTTGTTTAGACTTCCCATTTATTAATTTGGAAGTTTAAAATACACATCTCTAGTTATTCTAAGAAATGTTGGGTAAAGGTTCCCTGATGATCTGCATTAGCCCTAGTGAAATGCGCATAGGAACTAGCTAAAACCCCTCAATTGATCACTTTGAAATTTTAATAAATAACTTTTGGGAAAAAAGAAGGAGCACGAAAATAAAAGTTAAAGGGTTAAAACAACAATTCCCAAAAATATGTAATAATTTAATTAGCGGGTGCCCGCGCTTAAAATATTTATGTTGTCAACACTCTAAATAAATTGTTTTTACATTAAAACAATTATTAGTTGTTGGTGTTCTTTATTTCTCTTACAACTACAATTAAAGTCAGAAAAAAGCCAACCAATTGTAGAATGAAATAAAAACGTAAGAAAATTAAAAGGGCAAAGTGATCAGTGAGTTCTTGTTATGACTTTGATGTTTGTTCAGACTTCCCATTTATTAATGTGGAAGTTTAAAATAAACATCTCTATTTATTCTAAGAAATGTTGGGTAAAGGTTCCCTGATGATCTGCATAAGCCCCAGTGCAATGCGCATTGGAACTAGCTAAGACCTCTCAATTGATCACTTTGAAATTTTAATAAATAACTTTTGGGAAAAAAGAATAAGCACGAAAATAAAAGTTAAAGAGTTAAAACGACAATTCCCAAAAATATTTAATAATCGAGTGCCCGCTCTTAAGCAATTTAAGTTGTCAACACTTTAAATAAATTGTTTTTACATTAAAACAATTATTAGTTGTTGTTGTTCTTTATTTCTTTTACAACTACAATTAAAGTCGGAAAAAAGCCAAGCAATTGTAGAATGAAATAAAAACGTAAGAAAATTAAAAAGGCACAGTGATAAGTGAGTTCTTGTTATGACTTTGATGTTTGTTCAGACTTCCCATTTATTAATGTGGAAGTTTAAAATAAACATCTCTAGTTATTCTAAGAAATGTTGGGTAAAGGTTCCCCGATGACCTGTAACAGTCCTAGTGAAATGCGCATAGGAACTAGCTAAAACTCCTCAATTGATCACTTTGAAATTTTAATAAATAACATTTGGGAAAAAAATGAGCACGAAAATAAAGGTTAAAGAGTTAAAACGACAATTCCCAAAAATATGTAATAATTTAATTAGAGAGTGCCCGCGTTTAAACAATTTATGTTGTCAACACTTTAAATAATTTTTTTTACATTAAAACAATTATTAGTTGTTGTTGTTCTTTATTTCTCTTACAACTACAATTAGTGTCAGAAAAAAGCCAACCAATTGTAGAATGAAATAAAAACGTAAGAAAATTAAAAAGGCACAGTGATCAGTAAATTATTGTTATGACTTTGATGTTTGTTTAGACTTCCCATTTATTAATTTGGAAGTTTAAAATAAACATCTCTAGTTATTCTAAGAAATGTTGGGTAAAGGTTCCCTGATGATCTGCATTAGCCCTAGTGAAATGCGCATAGGAACTAACTAAAACCCCTCAATTGATCACTTTGAAATTTTAATAAATAACTTTTGGGAAAAAAGAATGATCACGAAAATAAAAGTTAAAAAGTTAAAACGACAATTCCCAAAAATATGTAATAATTTAATTAGCGGGTGCCCGCGCTTAAGATATTTATGTTGTCAACACTCTAAATAAATTGTTTTTACATTAAAACAATTATTAGTTGTTGGTGTTCTTTATTTCTCTTACAACTACAATTAAAGTCAGAAAAAAGCCAACCAATTGTAGAATGAAATAAAAACGTAAGAAAATTAAAAGGGCAAAGTGATCAGTGAGTTCTTGTTATGACTTTGATGTTTGTTCAGACTTCCCATTTATTAATGTGGAAGTTTAAAATAAACATCTCTATTTATTCTAAGAAAAGTTGGGTAAAGGTTCCCTGATGATCTGCATAAGCCCCAGTGCAATGCGCATTGGAACTAGCTAAGACCTCTCAATTGATCACTTTGAAATTTTAATAAATAACTTTTGGGAAAAAAGAATAAGCACGAAAATAAAAGTTAAAGAGTTAAAACGACAATTCCCAAAAATATTTAATAAGCGAGTGCCCGCGCTTAAACAATTTAAGTTGTCAACACTTTAAATAAATTGTTTTTACATTAAAACAATTTTTAGTTGTTGTTGTTTTTTATTTCTTTTACAACTACAATTAAAGTCGGAAAAAAGCCAACCAATTGTAGAATGAAATAAAAACGTAAGAAAATTAAAAAGGCACAGTGATAAGTGAGTTCTTGTTATGACTTTGATGTTTGTTCAGACTTCCCATTTATTAATGTGGAAGTTTAAAATAAACATCTCTAGTTATTCTAAGAAATGTTGGGTAAAGGTTCCCCGATGACCTGTAACAGTCCTAGTGAAATGCGCATAGGAACTAGCTAAAACTCCTCAATTGATCACATTTGAAATTTTAATAAATAACTTTTGGGAAAAAGAATGAGCACGAAAATAAAGGTTAAAGAGTTAAAACGACATTTCCTAAAAATATGTAATAATTTAATTAGAGAGTGCCCGCGTTTAAACAATTTATGTTGTCAACACTCTAAATATTTTTTTTTACATTAAAACAATTATTAGTTCTTGTTGTTCTTTATTTCTCTTACAACTACAATTAGAGTCGGAAAAAAGCCAACCAATTGTAGAATGAAATAAAAACGTAAAAAAATTAAAAAGGCAAAGTGATCAGTGAGTTCTTGTTATGACTTTGATGTTTGTTCAGACTTCCCATTTATTAACGTGGAAGTTTAAAATAAACATCTCTAGTTATTCTAAGAAATGTTGGGTAAAGATTCCCTGATGATCTGCATAAGCCCCAGTGGGCATAGGAACTAGCTAAAACCCCTCAATTTATCACTTTGAAATTTCAATAAATAACTTTTGGGAAAAAAGAAGGAGCACGAAAATAAAAGTTAAAGAGTTAAAACGACGATTCCCAAAAATGTGTAATAATTTAATTAGCGAGTGCCCGCGCTTAAACAATTTATGTTGTCAACACTCTAAATATATTGTTTTTACATTAAAACAATTATTAGTTGTTGTTTTTCTTTATTTCTCTTACAACTACAATTAGAGTCGCAAAAAAGCCAACCAATTGTAGAATGAAATAAAAACGTAAGAAAATTAAAAAGGCAAAATGATCAGTGAGTTCTTGTTATGACCTTGTAATATGTAATAATATAATTAGCCTAATTAAATTATTACATTTTACTATTTATTACTAATTCTACAACCAATTGTAGAATGAAATAAAAACGTAAGAAAATTAAAAAGGCAAAGTGATCAGTGAGTTCTTGTTATGACTTTGATGTTTGTTCAGACTTCCCATTTATTAATGTGGAAGTTTAAAATAAACATCTTTAGTTATTCTAAGAAATGTTGGATAAAGGTTCCCTGATGATCTGCATTAGCCCCAGTGAAATGCGCATAGAAACTAGCTAAAACCCCTCAATTGATCACTTTGAAATTTTAATAAATAACTTTTGGGAAAAAAGAAGGAGCACGAAAATAAAAGTTAAAGGGTTAAAACGACAATTCCCAAAAATATGTAATAATTTAATTAGCGAGTGCACGCGCTTAAACAATTTATGTTGTCAACACTTTAAATAAATTGTTTTTACATTAAAACAATTAATTATTAGTTCTTGTTGTTCTTTATTTCTCTTATAACTACAATTAGAGTTGGAAAAAAGCCAACCAATTGTAGAATGAAATAAAAACGTAAGAAAATTAAAAAGGCACAGTGATCAGTGAATTCTTGTTATGACTTTGATGTTTGTTTAGACTTCCCATTTATTAATTTAGAAGTTTAAAATACACATCTCTAGTTATTCTAAGAAATGTTGGGTAAAGGTTCCCTGATGATCTGCATTAGCCCTAGTGAAATGCGCATAGGAACTAGCTAAAACCCCTCAATTGATCACTTTGAAATTTTAATAAATAACTTTTGGGAAAAAAGAAGGAGCACGAAAATAAAAGTTAAAGGGTTAAAACAACAATTCCCAAAAATATGTAATAATTTAATTAGCGGGTGCCCGCGCTTAAAATATTTATGTTGTCAACACTCTAAATAAATTGTTTTTACATTAAAACAATTATTAGTTGTTGTTGTTCTTTATTTCTTTTACAACTACAATTAAAGTCGGAAAAAAGCCAAGCAATTGTAGAATGAAATAAAAACGTAAGAAAATTAAAAAGGCACAGTGATAAGTGAGTTCTTGTTATGACTTTGATGTTTGTTCAGACTTCCCATTTATTAATGTGGAAGTTTAAAATAAACATCTCTAGTTATTCTAAGAAATGTTGGGTAAAGGTTCCCCGATGACCTGTAACAGTCCTAGTGAAATGCGCATAGGAACTAGCTAAAACTCCTCAATTGATCACTTTGAAATTTTAATAAATAACATTTGGGAAAAATATGAGCACGAAAATAAAGGTTAAAGAGTTAAAACGACAATTCCCAAAAATATGTAATAATTTAATTAGAGAGTGCCCGCGTTTAAACAATTTATGTTGTCAACACTTTAAATAATTTTTTTTACATTAAAACAATTATTAGTTGTTGTTGTTCTTTATTTCTCTTACAACTACAATTAGTGTCAGAAAAAAGCCAACCAATTGTAGAATGAAATAAAAACGTAAGAAAATTAAAAAGGCAAAGTGATCAGGGAGTTCTTGTTATGACTTTGATGTTTGTTCAGACTTCCCATTTATTAACGTGGAAGTTTAAAATAAACATCTCTAGTTATTCTAAGAAATGTTGGGTAAAGGTTCCCTGATGATCTGCATTAGCCCCCGTGAAAAGCGCATAGGAACTAGCTAAAACCCCTTAATTGAGCAATTTGAAATTTTAATAAATAACTTTTGGGAAAAAAGAATGAGCACGAAAACAAAAGTTAAAGAGTTAAAACGACGATTCCCAAAAATATGTAATAATTTAATTACCGAGTGCACGCGCTTAAACAATTTATGTTGTCAACACTTTAAATAAATTGTTTTTACATTAAAACAATTAATTATTAGTTCTTGTTGTTCTTTATTTCTCTTATAACTACAATTAGAGTTGGAAAAAAGCCAACCAATTGTAGAATGAAATAAAAACGTAAGAAAATTAAAAAGGCACAGTGATCAGTGAATTCTTGTTATGACTTTGATGTTTGTTTAGACTTCCCATTTATTAATTTGGAAGTTTAAAATAAACATCTCTAGTTATTCTAAGAAATGTTGGGTAAAGGTTCCCTGATGATCTGCATTAGCCCTAGTGAAATGCGCATAGGAACTAGCTAAAACCCCTCAATTGATCACTTTGAAATTTTAATAAATAACTTTTGGGAAAAAAGAAGGAGCACGAAAATAAAAGTTAAAGGGTTAAAACGACAATTCCCAAAAATATGTAATAATTTAATTAGCGGGTGCCCGCGCTTAAAATATTTATGTTGTCAACACTCTAAATAAATCGTTTTTACATTAAAACAATTATTAGTTGTTGGTGTTCTTTATTTCTCTTACAACTACAATTAAAGTCAGAAAAAAGCCAACCAATTGTAGAATGAAATAAAAACGTAAGAAAATTAAAAGGGCAAAGTGATCAGTGAGTTCTTGTTATGACTTTGATGTTTGTTCAGACTTCCCATTTATTAATGTGGAAGTTTAAAATAAACATCTCTATTTATTCTAAGAAATGTTGGGTAAAGGTTCCCTGATGATCTGCATAAGCCCCAGTGCAATGCGCATTGGAACTAGCTAAGACCTCTCAATTGATCACTTTGAAATTTTAATAAATAACTTTTGGGAAAAAAGAATAAGCACGAAAATAAAAGTTAAAGAGTTAAAACGACAATTCCCAAAAATATTTAATAATCGAGTGTCCGCTCTTAAGCAATTTAAGTTGTCAACACTTTAAATAAATTGTTTTTACATTAAAACAATTATTAGTTGTTGTTGTTCTTTATTTCTTTTACAACTACAATTAAAGTCGGAAAAAAGCCAAGCAATTGTAGAATGAAATAAAAACGTAAGAAAATTAAAAAGGCACAGTGATAAGTGAGTTCTTGTTATGACTTTGATGTTTGTTCAGACTTCCCATTTATTAATGTGGAAGTTTAAAATAAACATCTCTAGTTATTCTAAGAAATGTTGGGTAAAGGTTCCCCGATGACCTGTAACAGTCCTAGTGAAATGCGCATAGGAACTAGCTAAAACTCCTCAATTGATCACTTTGAAATTTTAATAAATAACATTTGGGAAAAAAATGAGCACGAAAATAAAGGTTAAAGAGTTAAAACGACAATTCCCAAAAATATGTAATAATTTAATTAGAGAGTGCCCGCGTTTAAACAATTTATGTTGTCAACACTTTAAATAATTTTTTTTACATTAAAACAATTATTAGTTGTTGTTGTTCTTTATTTCTCTTACAACTACAATTAGTGTCAGAAAAAAGCCAACCAATTGTAGAATGAAATAAAAACGTAAGAAAATTAAAAAGGCAAAGTGATCAGGGAGTTCTTGTTATGACTTTGATGTTTGTTCAGACTTCCCATTTATTAACGTGGAAGTTTAAAATAAACATCTCTAGTTATTCTAAGAAATGTTGGGTAAAGGTTCCCTGATGATCTGCATTAGCCCCCGTGAAAAGCGCATAGGAACTAGCTAAAACCCCTTAATTGAGCAATTTGAAATTTTAATAAATAACTTTTGGGAAAAAAGAATGAGCACGAAAACAAAAGTTAAAGAGTTAAAACGACGATTCCCAAAAATATGTAATAATTTAATTACCGAGTGCACGCGCTTAAACAATTTATGTTGTCAACACTTTAAATAAATTGTTTTTACATTAAAACAATTAATTATTAGTTCTTGTTGTTCTTTATTTCTCTTATAACTACAATTAGAGTTGGAAAAAAGCCAACCAATTGTAGAATGAAATAAAAACGTAAGAAAATTAAAAAGGCACAGTGATCAGTGAATTCTTGTTATGACTTTGATGTTTGTTTAGTCTTCCCATTTATTAATTTGGAAGTTTAAAATAAACATCTCTAGTTATTCTAAGAAATGTTGGGTAAAGGTTCCCTGATGATCTGCATTAGCCCTAGTGAAATGCGCATAGGAACTAGCTAAAACCCCTCAATTGATCACTTTGAAATTTTAATAAATAACTTTTGGGAAAAAAGAATGATCACGAAAATAAAAGTTAAAAAGTTAAAACGACAATTCCCAAAAATATGTAATAATTTAATTAGCGGGTGCCCGCGCTTAAAATATTTATGTTGTCAACACTCTAAATAAATTGTTTTTACATTAAAACAATTATTAGTTGTTGGTGTTCTTTATTTCTCTTACAACTACAATTAAAGTCAGAAAAAAGCCAACCAATTGTAGAATGAAATAAAAACGTAAGAAAATTAAAAGGGCAAAGTGATCAGTGAGTTCTTGTTATGACTTTGATGTTTGTTCAGACTTCCCATTTATTAATGTGGAAGTTTAAAATAAACATCTCTATTTATTCTAAGAAATGTTGGGTAAAGGTTCCCTGATGATCTGCATAAGCCCCAGTGCAATGCGCAATGGAACTAGCTAAGACCTCTGAAATTTTAATAAATAACTTTTGGGAAAAAAAAATAAGCACGAAAATAAAAGTTAAAGAGTTAAAACGACAATTCCCAAAAATATTTAATAAGCGAGTGCCCGCGCTTAAACAATTTAAGTTGTCAACACTTTAAATAAATTGTTTTTACATTAAAACAATTATTAGTTGTTGTTGTTCTTTATTTCTTTTACAACTACAATTAAAGTCGGAAAAAAGCCAACCAATTGTAGAATGAAATAAAAACGTAAGAAAATTAAAAAGGCACAGTGATAAGTGAGTTCTTGTTATGACTTTGATGTTTGTTCAGACTTCCCATTTATTGTGGAAGTTTAAAATAAACATCTCTAGTTATTCTAAGAAATGTTGGGTAAAGGTTCCCCGATGACCTGTAACAGTCCTAGTGAAATGCGCATAGGAACTAGCTAAAACTCCTCAATTGATCACTTTGAAATTTTAATAAATAACATTTGGGAAAAAAAATGAGCACGAAAATAAAGGTTAAAGAGTTAAAACGACAATTCCCAAAAATATGTAATAATTTAATTAGAGAGTGCCCGCGTTTTAACAATTTATGTTGTCAACACTCTAAATAATTTTTTTTTACATTAAAACAATTATTAGTTGTTGTTGTTCTTTATTTCTCTTACAACTACAATTAGAGTCAGAAAAAAGCCAACCAATTGTAGAATGAAATAAAAACGTAAGAAAATTAAAAAGGCAGAGTGATCAGGGAGTTCTTGTTATGACTTTGATGTTTGTTCAGACTTCCCATTTATTAATGTGGAAGTTTAAAATAAACATCTCTAGTTATTCTAAGAAATGTTGGATAAAGGTTCCCTGATGATCTGCATTAGCCCCAGTGAAATGCGCATAGAAACTAGCTAAATCCCCTCAATTGATCACTTTGAAATTTTAATAAATAACTTTTGGGAAAAAAGAGTGAGCACGAAAATAAAAGTTAAAGAGTTAAAACGACGATTCCCAAAAATATGTAATAATTTAATTACCGAGTGCACGCGCTTAACCAATTTATGTTGTCAACACTCTAAATATATTGTTTTTACATTAAAACAATTATTAGTTGTTGTTAATCTTTATTTCTCTTACAACTACAATTAGAGTCGAAAAAAAACCAACCAATTGTAGAATGAAATAAAAACGTAAGAAAATTAAAAAGGCAAAGTGATCAGTGAGTTCTTGTTATGACTTTGATGTTTGTTCAGACTTCCCATTTATTAATGTGGAAGTTTAAAATAAACATCTCTAGTTATTCTAAGAAATGTTGGATAAAGGTTCCCTGATGATCTGCATTAGCCCCAGTGAAATGCGCATAGAAACTAGCTAAAACCCCTCAATTGATCACTTTGAAATTTTAATAAATAACTTTTGGGAAAAAAGAGTGAGCACAAAAATAAAAGTTAAAGGGTTATAACGACAATTCCCAAAAATATGTAATAATTTAATTAGCGAGTGCCCGCGCTTAAACAATTTATGTTGTCAACACTTTAAATAAATTGTTTTTACATTAAAACAATTATTAGTTGTTGTTGTTCTTTATTTCTCTTACAAGTACAATTAGAGTCGGAAAAAAGCCAACCAATTGTAGAATGAAATAAAAACGTAAGAAAATTAAAAAGGCAAAGTGATCAGTGAGTTCTTGTTATGACTTTGATGTTTGTTCAGACTTCCCATTTATTAATGTGGAAGTTTAAAATAAACATCTCTAGTTATTCTAAGAAATGTTGGGTAAAGGTTCCCCGATGATCTGCAACAGCTCTAGTGAAATGCGCATAGGAAATAGCTAAAACTCCTCAATTGATCACTTTGAAATTTTAATAAATAACTTTTGGGAAAAAGAATGAGCACGAAAATAAAGGTTAAAGAGTTAAAACGACAGTTCCCAAAAATATGTAATAATTTAATTAGAGAGTGCCCGCGTTTAAACAATTTATGTTGTCAACACTCTAAATAATTTTTTTTTACATTAAAACAATTATTAATTGTTGTTGTTCTTTAATTCTATTACAACTACAATTAGAGTCAGAAAAAAGCCAACCAATTGTAGAATGAAATAAAAACGTAAGAAAATTAAAAAGGCAAAGTGATCAGGGAGTTCTTGTTATGACTTTGATGTTTGTTCAGACTTCCCATTTATTAACGTGGAAGTTTAAAATAAACATCTCTAGTTATTCTAAGAAATGTTGGGTAAAGGTTCCCTGATGATCTGCATTAGCCCCTGTGAAATGCGCATAGGAACTAGCTAAAACCCCTTAATTGAGCAATTTGAAATTTTAATAAATAACTTTTGGGAAAAAAGAATGAGCACGAAAATAAAAGTTAAAGAGTTAAAACGACGATTCCCAAAAATATGTAATAATTTAATTACCGAGTGCACGCGCTTAACCAATTTATGTTGTCAACACTCTAAATATATTGTTTTTACATTAAAACAATTATTAGTTGTTGTTAATCTTTATTTCTCTTACAACTACAATTAGAGTCGGAAAAAAACCAACCAATTGTAGAATGAAATAAAAACGTAAGAAAATTAAAAAGGCAAAGTGATCAGTGAGTTCTTGTTATGACTTTGATGTTTGTTCAGACTTCCCATTTATTAATGTGGAAGTTTAAAATAAACATCTCTAGTTATTCTAAGAAATGTTGGATAAAGGTTCCCTGATGATCTGCATTAGCCCCAGTGAAATGCGCATAGAAACTAGCTAAAACCCCTCAATTGATCACTTTGAAATTTTAATAAATAACTTTTGGGAAAAAAGAGTGAGTACGAAAATAAAAGTTAAAGGGTTAAAACGACAATTCCCAAAAATATGTAATAATTTAATTAGCGAGTGCCCGCGCTTAAACAATTTATGTTGTCAACACTTTAAATAAATTGTTTTTACATTAAAACAATTATTAGTTGTTGTTGTTCTTTATTTCTCTTACAAGTACAATTAGAGTCGGAAAAAAGCCAACCAATTGTAGAATGAAATAAAAACGTAAGAAAATTAAAAAGGCAAAGTGATCAGTGAGTTCTTGTTATGACTTTGATGTTTGTTCAGACTTCCCATTTATTAATGTGGAAGTTTAAAATAAACATCTTTAGTTATTCGAAGAAATGTTGGATAAAGGTTCCCTGATGATCCGCATTAGCCCCAGTGAAATGCGCATAGAAACTAGCTAAAACCCCTCAATTGATCACTTTGAAATTTTAATAAATAACTTTTGGGAAAAAAGAAGGAGCACGAAAATAAAAGTTAAAGGGTTAAAACGACAATTCCCAAAAATATGTAATAATTTAATTAGCGAGTGCCCGCGCTTAAACAATTTATGTTGTCAACACTTTAAATAAATAGTTTTTACATTAAAACAATTAATTATTAGTTCTTGTTGTTCTTTATTTCTCTTATAACTACAATTAGAGTTGGAAAAAAGCCAACCAATTGTAGAGTGAAATAAAAACGTAAGAAAATTAAAAAGGCACAGTGATCAGTGAATTCTTGTTATGACTTTGATGTTTGTTTAGACTTCCCATTTATTAATTTGGAAGTTTAAAATACACATCTCTAGTTATTCTAAGAAATGTTGGGTAAAGGCTCTCTGATGATCTGCATTAGCCCTAGTGAAATGCGCATAGGAACTAGCTAAAACCCCTCAATTGATCACTTTGAAATTTTAATAAATAACTTTTGGGAAAAAAAAAAATAAGCACGAAAATAAACGTTAAAGAGTTAAAACGACAATTCCCAAAAATATCTAATAATTTAATTAGCGAGTGCCCGCGCTTAAACAATTTATGTTGTGAACACTTTAAATAAATTTTTTTTACATTAAAACAATTATTAGTTGTTGTTGTTCTTTATTTCTCTACAACTACAATTAAAGTCGGAAAAAAGCCAACCAATTGTAGAATGAAATAAAAACGTAAGAAAATTAAAAAGGCAAAGTGATCAGTAAGTTCTTGTTATGACTTTGATGTTTGTTCAGACTTCCCATTTATTAATGTGGAAGTTTAAAATAAACATCTCTAGTTATTCTAAGAAATGTTGGGTAAAGGTTCCCCGATGATCTGCAACAGCTCTAGTGAAATGCGCATAGGAACTAGCTAAAACTCCTCAATTGATCACATTTGAAATTTTAATAAATAACTTTTGGGAAAAAGAATGAGCACGAAAATAAAGGTTAAAGAGTTAAAACGACAATTCCTAAAAATATGTAATAATTTAATTAGAGAGTGCCCGCGTTTAAACAATTTATGTTGTCAACACTCTAAATATTTTTTTTTACATTAAAACAATTATTAGTTCTTGTTGTTCTTTATTTCTCTTACAACTACAATTAGAGTCGGAAAAAAGCCAACCAATTGTAGAATGAAATAAAAACGTTAAAAAAATTAAAAAAGGCAAAGTGATCAGTGAGTTCTTGTTATGACTTTGATGTTTGTTCAGACTTCCCATTTATTAACGTGGAAGTTTAAAATAAACATCTCTAGTTATTCTAAGAAATGTTGGGTAAAGATTCCCTGAGGATCTGCATAAGCCCCAGTGGGCATAGGAACTAGCTAAAACCCCTCAATTTATCACTTTGAAATTTTAATAAATAACTTTTGGGAAAAAAGAAGGAGCACGAAAATAAAAGTTAAAGAGTTAAAACGACGATTCCCAAAAATATGTAATAATTTAATTAGCGAGTGCCCGCGCTTAAACAATTTATGTTGTCAACACTCTAAATATATTGTTTTTACATTAAAACAATTATTAGTTGTTGTTTTTCTTTATTTCTCTTACAACTACAATTAGAGTCGGAAAAAAGCCAACCAATTGTAGAATGAAATAAAAACGTAAGAAAATTAAAAAGGCAAAATGATCAGTGAGTTCTTGTTATGACCTTGTAATATGTAATAATATAATTAGCCTAATTAAATTATTACATTTTACTATTTATTACTAATTCTACAACCAATTGTAGAATGAAATAAAAACGTAAGAAAATTAAAAAGGCAAAGTGATCAGTGAGTTCTTGTTATGACTTTGATGTTTGTTCAGACTTCCCATTTATTAATGTGGAAGTTTAAAATAAACATCTCTAGTTATTCTAAGAAATGTTGGGTAAAGGTTCCCTGATGATCTGCATTAGCCCCCGTGAAATGCGCATAGGAACTAGCTAAAACTCCTCAATTGATCACATTTGAAATTTTAATAAATAACTTTTGGGAAAAAGAATGAGCACGAAAATAAAGGTTAAAGAGTTAAAACGACAATTCCCAAAAATATGTAATAATTTAATTAGAGAGTGCCCGCGTTTAAACAATTTATGTTGTCAACACTCTAAATAATTTTTTTTTACATTAAAACAATTATTAGTTGTTGTTGTTCTTTATTTCTCTTACAACTACAATTAGAGTCAGAAAAAAGCCAACCAATTGTAGAATGAAATAAAAACGTAAGAAAATTAAAAAGGCAAAGTGATCAGGGAGTTCTTGTTATGACTTTGATGTTTGTTCAGACTTCCCATTTATTAACGTGGAAGTTTAAAATAAACATCTCTAGTTATTCTAAGAAATGTTGGGTAAAGGTTCCCTGATGATCTGCATTAGCCCCCGTGAAATGCGCATAGGAACTAGCTAAAACCCCTTAATTGAGCAATTTGAAATTTTAATAAATAACTTTTGGGAAAAAAGAATGAGCACGAAAATAAAAGTTAAAGAGTTAAAACGACGATTCCCAAAAATATGTAATAATTTAATTACCGAGTGCACGCGCTTAACCAATTTATGTTGTCAACACTCTAAATATATTGTTTTTACATTAAAACAATTATTAGTTGTTGTTAATCTTTATTTCTCTTACAACTACAATTAGAGTCGGAAAAAAACCAACCAATTGTAGAATGAAATAAAAACGTAAGAAAATTAAAAAGGCAAAGTGATCAGTGAGTTCTTGTTATGACTTTGATGTTTGTTCAGACTTCCCATTTATTAATGTGGAAGTTTAAAATAAACATCTCTAGTTATTCTAAGAAATGTTGGATAAAGGTTCCCTGATGATCTGCATTAGCCCCAGTGAAATGCGCATAGAAACTAGCTAAAACCCCTCAATTGATCACTTTGAAATTTTAATAAATAACTTTTGGGAAAAAAGAGTGAGTACGAAAATAAAAGTTAAAGGGTTAAAACGACAATTCCCAAAAATATGTAATAATTTAATTAGCGAGTGCCCGCGCTTAAACAATTTATGTTGTCAACACTTTAAATAAATTGTTTTTACATTAAAACAATTATTAGTTGTTGTTGTTCTTTATTTCTCTTACAAGTACAATTAGAGTCGGAAAAAAGCCAACCAATTGTAGAATGAAATAAAAACGTAAGAAAATTAAAAAGGCAAAGTGATCAGTGAGTTCTTGTTATGACTTTGATGTTTGTTCAGACTTCCCATTTATTAATGTGGAAGTTTAAAATAAACATCTCTAGTTATTCTAAGAAATGTTGGGTAAAGGTTCCCCGATGATCTGCAACAGCTCTAGTGAAATGCGCATAGGAACTAGCTAAAACTCCTCAATTGATCACTTTGAAATTTTAATAAATAACTTTTGGGAAAAAGAATGAGCACGAAAATAAAGGTTAAAGAGTTAAAACGACAATTCCTAAAAATATGTAATAATTTAATTAGAGAGTGCCCGCGTCTAAACAATTTATGTTGTCAACACTCTAAATAATTTTTTTTTACATTAAAACAATTATTAGTTCTTGTTGTTCTTTATTTCTCTTACAACTACAATTAGAGTCGGAAAAAAGCCAACCAATTGTAGAATGAAATAAAAACGTAAGAAAATTAAAAAGGCAAAATGATCAGTGAGTTCTTGTTATGACCTTGATGTTTGTTCAGACTTCCCATTTATTAACGTGGAAGTTTAAAACAAACATCTCTAGGTATTCTAAGAAATGTTGGGTAAAGGTTCCCTGATGATCTGCATTAGCCCCAGTGAAATGCGCATAGGAACTAGCTAAAACCCCTTAATTGATCAATTTGAACTTTTAATAAATAACTTTTGGGAAAAAAGAAGGAGCACGAAAATAAAAGTTAAAGAGTTAAAACGATGATTCCCAAAAATATGTAATAATTTAATTAGCGAGTGCCCGCGCTTAAACAATTTATGTTGTGAGCACTCTAAATATATTGTTTTTACATTAAAACAATTATTAGTTGTTGTTGTTCTTTATTTCTCTTACAACTACAATTAGATTCGCAAAAAAACCAACCAATTGTAGAATGAAATAGAAACGTAAGAAAATTAAAAAGGCAAAATGATCAGTGAGTTCTTGTTATGACCTTGATGTTTGTTCAGACTTCCCATTTATTAACGTGGAAGTTTAAAACAAACATCTCTAGTTATTCTAAGAAATGTTGGGTAAAGGTTCCCTGATGATCTGCATTAGCCCTAGTGAAATGCGCATAGAAACTAGCTAAAACCCTTCAATTGATGACTTTGAAATTTTAATAAATAACTTTTGGGAAAAAAGAAGGAGTACGTAAATAAAATTTAAAGAGTTAAAACGACAATTCCCAAAAATATGTAATAATTTAATTAGCGAGTTCCCGTGCTTAAAAAATGTATGTTGTCAACACTCTAAATAAATTGTTTGTACATTAAAACAATTATTAGTTGTTGGTGTTCTTTATTTCTCTTACAACTACAATTAAAGTCAGAAAAAAGCCAACCAATTGTAGAATGAAATAAAAACGAAAGAAAATTAAAAGGGCAAAGTGATCAGTGAGTTCTTGTTACGACTTTGATGTTTGTTCAGACTTCCCATTTATTAATGTGGAAGTTTAAAATAAACATCTCTATTTATTCTAAGAAATGTTGGGTAAAGGTTCCCTGATGATCTGCATAAGCCCCAGTGCAATGCGCATTGGAACTAGCTAAAACCCCTCAATTGATCACTTTGAAATTTTAATAAATAACTTTTGGGAAAAAAGAATGAGCACGAAAATAAAGGTTAAAGAGTTAAAACGACAATTCCCAAAAATATGTAATAATTTAATTAGAGAGTGCCCGCGCTTAAACAATTTATCTTGTCAACACTCTAAATAAATTGTTTTTACATTAAAACAATTATTAGTTGTTGGTGTTCTTTATTTCTCTTACAACTACAATTAAAGTCGGAAAAAAGCCAACCAATTTTAGAATGAAATAAAAACGTAAGAAAACTAAAAAGGCAAAGTGATCAGTGAGTTCTTGTTATGACTTTGATGTTTGTTTAGACTTCCCATTTATTAATGTGGAAGTTTAAAATAAACATCTCTATTTATTCTAAGAAATGTTGGGTAAAGGTTCCCTGACGATCTGCATAAGCCCCAGTGCAATTCGCATTGGAACTAGCTAAAACCTCTCAATTGATCACTTTGAAATTTTAATAAATAACTTTTGGAAAAAAAGAATAAGCATGAAAATAAAAGTTAAAGAGTTAAAACGACAATTCCCAAAAATATGTAATAATTTAATTAGCGAGTGCCCGCTCTTAAACAATTTATGTTGTCAGCACTTTAAATAAATTGTTTTTACATTAAAACAATTATTAGTTGTTGTTGTTCTTTATTTCTCTTACAACTACAATTAGAGTCGGAAAAAAGCCAACCAATTGTAGAATGAAATAAAAACGTAAGAAAATTAAAAAGGCAAAGTGATCAGTGAGTTCTTGTTATGACTTTGATGTTTGTTTAGACTTCCCATTTATTAATGTGGAAGTTTAAAATAAACATCTCTAGTTATTCTAAGAAATGTTGGGTAAAGGTTCCCTGATGATCTGCAACAGCCCTAGTGAAATGCGCATAGGAACTAGCTAAAACCCCTCAATTGATCACTTTGAAATTTTAATAAATAACTTTTGGGAAAAAAGAATGAGCACGAAAATAAAGGTTAAAGAGTTAAAACGACAATTCCCAATAATAAATATGTTGTTGAATTGAGCAAAATAAAACAAACATTAGTGTTCTGGTAACTAATATCAAGTATGTTACTCTAAGTCAATGAAGGGGTTCGTTGAAACAACGTACATTTTCTTGATATCTAGCAAGTTTTTCTTGACCGTGGAATGCATAATGTAACGAATAAAATCTACGAAAGGAATCTATTTTCAACAATATTTACTTTGAAATTTATATCAATGAGCATGAGTTCATTGAATTAATGTAAAACGGGTTTTTCAGTTTACATAATACCTTGCAGTGGTGGGACCAAGTATCTCCTAATACTTGGACCAAGTAGCTAGCGCTTCAAACGATGGTGCGAAATGGTATGATGCTTGTTGCATAGAAAACACAAAAAGCTGTTGATATAGGTTTTTTTGAACATTTTGGTAAACAATATCAAATTTTTAGTAAGATTTTGCGAAAAAGAATATGTATGAATAAATAATAAAAAAATAAAAATAAAAAATGAAAGGGTATATTTAGGTTTAGAATTCCGTGTGCAATTTTTTCGATATTAATATGCGACCCCACAAAGTATATATATATATATATATATATATATATATATATATTCTGGATCCTTATGAATATCGATGGCGATTAACCGATGTCCGTATGTCTGTATGTGAAATCGGTTTTCCCAAGCCCCCAGAAAAGCTAGAGACTTCGTTCTTGGGCTGATCGCGTATTTCAATATTTCAGACATATCCGAAATACGGTTTCAGAGCTGGGAAGCTTACACCTATTTCTCGACGCAAAATTAACAGAAAACACATATTATTTTGTATGATTTTTGTTGTAAGCTAATAATGCCTTGGTTGTTATAATGACAATCGAAAATATAAATAGCTTAAAACTTAACATTGCAAATGCACTTACCTTCGAAGACTACACAATCTTTATAAACAAACAAGATGACAGGGGCAAATCTATAAACACACACATAAGAGATAAGCAAAACACAAAACTAAATATACTGAAAGAGAAGCAGTTTAGAATACATGGATTTATATACAACGAAAATTGGTTTGAAAATAAAACCAATACAGAAATCCCACTAGAGTCCAAATGGATATTATCTTTCGGTAAAAAATTTGGTCTTCCTGTAGATAAAAACAACTTCTCAGCACTACATATAATTGCGGACATGGAACAATGTATTTCGACAATGAATGATGACGAAGGACAAGAAAAGAAGTTAGCAAGGACTACATTAACCAATAATATTACACGATTTAAAAGAAAACTACAAAACACCCCAAAAGAAAAATTTATTCTGACCATATACAAAAAAAACGAAAAATTTCTTGAGAAAGCATAATAACATAATTTTTGTACAAGCTGATAAAGGGAACAGAACAGTGGCAATGTTTAAAGAAGAATGTCACCTCAAAATGGAAAAATTACTGGAAGAAAAAAGCACTTATAGAAAAATAAGAACAGATCCAAACCTAAAATTGCAAAAAGAAAACAACAAACTAATAGCAGAATTATATAAGGAGAATATAATCGATAATTGACAGAACCGAGGATCGAAGGAATACAATGTATTAAATTCGAATAGACGTAAAGAGCAAATTAAAAATATTAAAATAGAGCAAGGAAAAAAATTGATCTCACTAGATGTCGTTTCACTTTTCACCAACATCCCAGTGAACGAAGCAATAACTATAATTATGCAAAAATGGACTACCATCAAAAGCTACCCTAAAAAAATTCTAAAGTTTCGTCTCTGTGCAAATAATTATTTTATATATGAAAATGAAATCTTCAACCAGATATTTGGCATACCGATGGGAAATCCACTATCACCAACTATCGCAGATTTGGTACTTGACGATTTGTTAGACGAAACTCTAAAGAAACTTAGTGTAGAAAACATCCAACTAAAATACATAACAAAATATGTACATAGATGACTTATTAGCTATAGTAAAATCCAACGAAACAGAAAAAACTTTAAAAGTCTTCAATAGTTTTCATCCAAAAATACAATTCACCATAGAAACAGAGAAATATAATACAATCACCTATTTGGACACAAAAATACATAGAAAAAACTACGGACTAAACACAGACTGGTATCAAAAAGATACCGCTTGCGGCAGAATAATAAATTTTAATTCTACACAAATGAAACAATATAAAATTTAACATAGCAAAATAAAATGTTCGTTAAAATAATTACCATACAAATTCAAGCTAAGGCTTCAGCTACCAATGAAAATTGGAAAAACCGTTCACATATACTTAAGTATAAAATTCAAACCAAAAAAGTTTTACTTAGGTATAATGGAACAAAAAATTCAGAAAAATGGGACATGAAGAAAATAATTAAACGGTAACACGAGTATTAAAACAAAAACGTGTTAACATCAGGTTGATACAGTTCTCGGATTGTTTTTCACAATAAAATTTGTGTAAATAGAAAACTGTTATCACATTCAACTAAGCCACCTAAACAGTGGTGATAAACACAATATAAACATGAGCACTGAAGATGAAAGTGTAGCGAGTTTCGAAAACAGCTGTTCTGCTCTGCTGTGTAAGTTGAATAAAACTGATGTTGACTTCCTTTGTGCCTAGGAATATTTATCATCATGTCTTTCTGAGATTTTAACTAAGTTAGAACAATTTAGCCTATATAAATATTAATATAGCAAAATAAAAATGTTCAATAAAAATAAAATCACATACAATTTAAGCTTTGGCTTGAGCTACCAATGAAAATTGGAAAAACGTTCACATATACTTAAATATAAAATTCAAACCAAAAAAGTTTGACTTAATGTATAATGGAACAAAAATTCAGAAAAATGGGACATGAAGAAAATAATCAAATGGTAACACAGGTATTATAACACACAAGTGTTAACATCAGGTTGATACAGTTCTCGGATTGTTTTTCACAATAAAATTTGTGTAAATAGAAAACTGTTATCACATTCAACTAAGCCACCTAAACGGTGGTGATAAACACAATATACACATGATCACTGAAGATGAAAGTGTAGTGACTTTCGAAAACAGCTGTTCTGCTCTGCTGTGTAAGTTGAATAAAACTGATGTTGACTTCCTTTCTGCCTAGGAATATTTATTACCATGTCTTTCTGAGATTTCAACTAAGTTAGAACAATTTAGCCTATATAAATATTAATATAGCAAAATAAAAATTTTCAATAATAATAAAATCACAAAAAAAATTTTGGCTTTCATGAATGGGAAGTTTAAAGTTTTTTTGGCACCTTCGGTATTTTGTCGTGCACGTCAGAAAACGAAATTGTGTACAAGAAAATTTAATGTACACCCTCATTACATTGAAGACATTGCCTTTCTTTCGTTGTGTACACTTTTTTTGTGTACACTTTCGACCTGTACTTGTGTACACCTTCGGCCTGTACTTGTGTACACCTTCGGTCTCTACTTGTGTACATCTCCGTGTATATCGAGATGCCATATTTCATATATGTATATAGTGATGGAAATAATAATATCTTTTGAAATTCGTTTTCCTGGCAATTTTATAAGGATCGTTTTATTTATGAAAGTATACTTACCTCTTTCACATATAACTTCATTTGCAAAATGCAGCAAATTCTTGGAAAATAGCCGCGTTCCTGTTGTTTTCTGTATTGCTTACCAGAAAAATGAATATATCTTATTTGACCCTTTTTATTATGAGTGTATCTGTTTTTTGTGGTGTTGTTGTTATGTGTGCGTCTATTTAAAAACTCTTGGCGCCTTATAGTGCCACACATTAATTTTATAAAGATACAAAAACATATATAATGTTATCATCACCGCAAATTTGTATACGGACATAAAGTGAATTCAATGTTTTCAATGTCTTAAATTTTTTCAATGTCTTCAATGCACAGTCCTGTACACTCAAGATGTATTTGTGTATAAAGTGTGGAATGTATACATTTTTCAATGTCATTTTTTATGTTGTTGTTGTAAACTTGTGTACACAAAGGCTAAAAAAGTACACTATTTCATTCTCTGATGCACGTAAACACTAATATGTTTAAAAATTTAAAGTTTTTCTTTAATAAAACTGCTTTATACATCATGAAGATTTGCATTGGTAAGAAAAATCTGACGTTTTTTTTTTGCTAAATAAAACTTTTTTATAATTTCAGAGGAACAAATTTGGTATCAAAAACGAAAATACGCTTTTTCGAATCCAGGGTTGGGCAAGTGAATATATTATAGTACATAAAAGTGACTAATATGTTTAAAAATTTTAAACTTTTCTTATATAAAACATGAAGAGATGCATTGATAATAAAAACAAACAAAAAATTGAAATTTTACTGCCAGGGTTAGGAAAGTGGCTGGTAGCAACTTTCCATTTACAATTTACAGATAATATTTAATGTATATTTTTTATTTGGGGGATTTACACTCTAGTCATAGTCATAAAATAATAGCACGAAATATATGACAAGTGTGAAAAACCCGTCATAACTGGGTCTGCTAATAAATTTGTACATATAAACTCTAACAGCTGCTTTCTTGTTTTGAGCTGAATAAATTTTTCTTGCGGCGGAAACGGAAAAACGTTCAGTGGCTGCCAGCTACCTAAGATAAACGATAAATTTTTTCACTTGTATATTTTTAGTTTTTGCGATTTAGTACTCTTTTAATATTTTTATGTTATAAAAATGCGATTTAATGCACAGACATATAGGTATGAAAAATTTTTTAACCGTTGTTTAGTCGTGAATCACACATAAGTAACGGCGGCAAACATATACTATCGCTGTCTCGCCTAAAGATTTACAGCCGTTCGACTCAGATCTCTAGAGCATTCTATGACAACACAAGAACATACCTGAAAGAGTACTATTAATTTTTAAACTTTTTATATGCAGCACAACAACAACTTTTTTAAACTGGTCAAAAATTGTATGACAATATAACAAAATAGTACGAAGTGTGAATACCCCAATTGTGTGTCAATACCTCTAGCAATTACCGCCTACTTTTGAAATATTATTTAGATCGCGAAAAATTGTAGTGGCAACGACGCACTTGTTTTTACCTCTTGAAAATATATGCAGCTTTTGTTTGTGAAAATATAAGTTTGTGTTAAAAACAAGTAAAAGTGCTATATTAGGCTGTGCACAATCTTATATACCCTTCACTAACGTACGTCTACTTTCTAACTTATAAAATAGTTTCAGTTAGCAAAAAAAAAAAAACAACTTCAGTTGCGTTTTTCATGTTATACAAAATATTGCAGTATCCAACCCTGGAATCGAAATTTTTATTTTTTTTTTTCATTTTTAATACCAATTTTATTTTGCCGAAATAAAAAATAATTTTAACTTAAAAAAAACGACATTAATTGATTTTTGGTTATGTATTGTATAAAAAAATTTTAAATTTCGGAACCCTGGATGGGAACTTTAAATTTTTAAATCTATTTTTAATCGATGGAAATCTTCTTGATACCAAAAATGGTTTTATTTAAGAAAACCTTAAAATTTTTAAACATTTTAGTTACTATATGTACCACAAAATACCGAATTTGCCAAAAAAAAAAAATTCCCACCCCTGGAGACGAAAACTAAATTTTTTAAAATAATGTTTTACCAATGCAAGTCTTTATGATGTATAAAGCGATTTTATATAAGAAGAACTAAAAGTTGTAACAATTTTTGTCACTTTCATGTACTACAAAACATTGCATTATCCAACACTGAAAACGAAACTTTGATTTTTTAAAATATTTGATACCAAATTTGTTTTGCCAGAATAAAAAACAATTTTAACCAAGAAAAAACGACGTTAATTGAATTTTGGTTATGTTATTGTATTAAAAAATTCAAATTTCTTAACCCTGGATGGGAACTTTAAATTTAAAAACATTTTTTCATCCATGCAAATCTTCATATTACCAAAAACGGTTTTATGTAAGAAAAACTTAACATATTTATATATTTTAGTTATTATATGTACCACAAAATACCGAATGTGCCCAAAAAATATTTCAATTTTCGATCCCTGGAGGAGAAAATTAAAACTTTTTAAAATTATTTTTTACCAATGCAAGTCTTCATGATGTATAAACTGGTTTTATTTAAGAAATACTACAAATTTGTAACCATTTCTGTCACATTCATGTACTACAATATATCAGTTTTCGAGCCCTGGAATCGAAATTTGTTTTTTTGAATTTTTGATACCAATTCTGTTTTACCAGAACAAAAAATAATTTTAACTAGGATAAAACGACGTTTGTTAATTTTTAGTAATTTTAATGTGCAAAAAATATTAAAATTTCCTAACCCTGTATAAGAATTTTTAGTTTTTAAAATTTTTTTTCCATCTATGCAAATCTTCCTGATGTATAAAACGGTTTTATTTAAGAAAAACTTAAAATTCTTAAACATTTTAATTATTATATGTACCACAAAATACCGAATATGTCAAAAAAAATATTCAATTTCCGATCCCTGGAATCGAAAATTTTATTTTTTAAATTATTTGTTACCAATGGAAGTCTTCATGATGTATAAATCGGTTTTATTTAAGAAAAATTACAAATTTGTTACCACTTTCGTTACTTTCATGTACTACAAAATATTGCAGTACCGAACTCTGGAATCGAAATGTTGATTTTTTTTTTAATTTTTGATACCAATTTTGTTTGCCGAAATAAAAAGTAATTTTAACCAGAAAAAACGACGTCAGTTGATTTTTGGTTAGTTTATTGTATAAAAAAAATTTGAATTTCCTAACCCTGGATGGGAACTCTAAATTTTTTAATTTTTTTTTCATCTATGCAAATCTTCATTACACCAAAAACAATTTTATTTAAGAAAAACTTAAAATTTTTAAACATTTTAGTTATGATATGTACCACAAAATACCGAATATACCAAAAAAAAAAATTTCTAATATCCCATCCCTGCAAATTTTTTTTTTTTTTAGTTTTAAATGGAAAATTGAGGAGTCCCAAGGCATGAAATAGGTTCAATTTTCAAATACGCAAGAAAATAATAGGTTTTTGGTGTTAATTTTGCGTCGAAAAATAGGTGTAAGCTTCCCAGCTCTGGAACCGTCCTTCCGATTACCACTCTAAGTTAGCTCACTTCCAATCCATCAGTCCAAGAACGAAGTCTCTAGCTCTTCTGGGGGCTTGGGAAAACCGATTTCACGTACAGACAGACGGACATCGCTCAATCGTCATGGCTATTCATAAGGATCCGAAATATATATACTTTATGGGGTCGCATATTGATATCGAAGAAATTACACACGGAATGACAAGCCTAAATATACCCTTTCACATTTTTGTGAAGGGTATAATAAAACATGTCAGCATCTAAGGAAACAATCGTGCGAGCTGTGAGAAAGAAATTTGTTTGATGCTACCATGTTAATAAAAAGGAATATATGGTAATATAAACATAAATCCTCCTGGTAAAACAAAGTCGAACTTGCCTTTTATTTATTGCACAAACATATTTAAGTTAGAGGACAGTTGTAATAATAAAAATATATTTATCCGACCGATAAAATCTCACTTTAAGATAACACCAAGTTGTAATAAAGGCGTTTAAACTTTTTAAATAAAAGACTGTCGGGACCGCATGAGGAATGCAACTACACTTATTAAATTGCAATTTTGTAAAATTATTTGTAAAATATTTCGTCCCAATTTCGACTCCATCAATGTACAAGCTCCTTTAAATCTGCCGGTGTTCGAGGATGTTTTGTAAAATATGACATCTTGAATTTTTTCCAGCAAAGCTCATTTCTATAAAGTATCAAAAACTGCACTAGAAATTTCTTTCCTCGATACCCAAGGCATGTACGGAATGCCAGGAGCTGTTCTGTAAATCAAATTAGCTCCATTCGACAAATTCATATTAATAATACCCATATTAATAATTACCATATTTTCTACCAAAAATGTGACTTCTCATTGCACTAATTGATACATATGTAAGTAGATAAATAATATTTTTGTCATTTCATTTTAAACACGTTTAATGTAATTAACTGCTGGACAACAATTGATTTTGAATGTTATTGCTATGCAAAAAAGTTCAATCACGTTAGCTTTGACAAAAGCTAGCAGAGAATATAACGGCATTTCGAAATGTTGGCACAGAAGAACACATAATGTTTTGCACATACATACATACATACATATACTATGTACATACATATGTAAATGTTTTCAAGCTCAATGCGGGACGTATTAAGATATCAAGTTGAAATTTTTAAAGCATCATATGTTTTCTATAATTAATAGTTCAAAAGTTAGCTGCATTAAAAATTTATCGTCACATATGTATATGTATGTATGTATATATATATATGTATATATATATATGTATATATATATATATATATATATATATATGTATATATATATATATGTATATATATATATATATATATATATATATATATATATTTATATATATACATGCATATATATATATATATATATATATTTATATATATACATGCATATACAGTGAAGGACTTAAGTCTACATGCAGGCACAATTTTGCTTATTTTTAACAAAATATGCATGCAATGAAATAACAGAAAAACATTTTCGTTTTACATTTGGTTTTATCTGCAAAAACAACAAAAATAGATATTTTGATTTTTTTTTTGTCATGCAAAAAAACACAAAATATGAAAAAAATGAGAAGACAAAAGTCTACATGCAGCGAAAAGAAACAAACAAAGCAATGATAGAGTAGCTGTAAAGTATCGTTATTTATAATTTTTGCTAAACACATCATTGTAGTTATTATACGCAACATTTGAGTTTATGATTTGTTAGTGTGCAGACCGAATATATACCAAAATGTCGCAGAGAAAAGAAGTATCGATCGAAATTAGACAATTAGTGATGAAACACAGAAATGAAAATAAATCGTATGCTGAAATAGGAAAAATATTAAATCTGAGCCGTTCAACTGTGCAAACTATTGTTGAAAATTACACCAAAACAGGTTCCTTTAATAGCAAAGCTAGAACAGGTAGGCCAAAGAAGCTTTCCAGGAGAGACGTCCGTTGTATTTTAAAAGAAGTTACCCAAAATCCCAGAATTAGTGCTCCAAAACTAGCCGACCACATCGCAAATGTGTCCAATAAAATTGTTCATCCAAGATCTGTCGAAAGAGCTCTCAACAACAACGGATTTTTTAGCCGAACACTGCGTAAAAAGCCGCTAATATCCGAAAAAAACCGAATTCTGCGACTTGAGTTTGCACGTGCGCACATTAATAAAGGAATGGATTTCTGGTCCAGGGTTTTATTTTCGAACGAATCAAAATTTAACATATTCGGAAGTGATGGGCGTGCTAAGATATGGAGAAAAAGAAATGAGGCTCTGCAGATCAAGAACTTAATACCAACTGTAAAGCATGGCGGAGGGAGTGTTATGGTTTGGGGAGCCATAGCAGCGTCGGGTGCTGGAAAATTGGTTTTTATAGAAGGCACTATGGACCGCTACCATTATAAAAATATTTTAGAACAAAATTTGAAGCCATCTGTGGATTGCTGGGTCTTGGGGAAGGCTGGATTTTACAACAGGATAACGATCCCAAGCATACTGCTATGGTCGTCAAAGAATGGCTTTTATATTACGCTCCCAGACAACTCAATACACCTCCGCAAAGTTCCGATTTAAATCCTATAGAGCATGTCTGGGAACTTTTGGAGCGCAAAATTCGGCAAATTAAAATTACGGATGCCAAATCCTTAAAAAGAGCTTTAACAGAAGCATGGAGCAAAGTGACTCCGGAAGAGATGACCAATTTAGTATCATCAATGCCACGACGATTACAAGCAGTAATAGACAACGGTGGTGGACCAACCAAATACTAGTTATAAACAAAACATGATGTGTTGTGATATTATTAATAACTTTTTAAAAAGACTGAACTGCATGTACACTTTTGTCATACCATATTTTAGTTGTTTTCTGTTTTTTTTTTTATTAAAGTACAAGTGAATTAATTTAATTTTTATGTTTTTATAAATAAAAATAATTTTTGAAAAAAACGTATCCTTATTTTTTTTTATTAAATTATTATATTCTTCAGAATAGTGATATATGCTACTGCATGTAGACTTTAGTCCTTCACTGTATATATATATATATATATATATATATATATATAAATTAGTTGTCCTATGTTCATGAGCACATCCGTTGGAAAGTAGACCTTTCCAACCTTTTACTGATGGTTTATAAAAGAAAAAATCGCGCTATACGCGCTTTTATAATAATATGTTTTCCCTATATAAAATGTATAATTCATTTCCTTTGTATAATTCAATTGAGCATTGATATATATGGTGCGTATTGTATGTATGATATCATCTGTCATGTAATTACGAAATTTCATCTATAAAGCAGATGTACGAGCACGTGGTAGAACTGCTTTGGCACTTGCACCTTGTGGAATTGCTTTGAAAAGTTTTACAATAACATCTTTTTATTTACATTAAGTGCCCAATTATGCGTTTGACGTGAAATTTTTTATTATTGTTCCCTTATCCTATTTTAAACATCGTTCTGAATGAAACATGCTAAGTATTATACATTCTTTTAAAGTTTTTTTTAATAGTCTACAGCATAGCATACATTTTTTTTGCATTATTTTTATTGAAGTAAAAAATCGGCATTTGAATATTATCATGCCAAGTGCCAATTATACGCTTGAACTACTGTATACATATACATATGTAAAGTTTAGAAATAAAAGGCTACGGAAAGATTCGAAAATAAACATTACTTAAATAAGTATGTAGCTAATATTTCGGAAAAATTTAGTCAACACGTGTACATGTGTACATCTATAATATTGATAGGCAAACACATTTTTGGCAGAACCCTCTACGGGGGTACTAGTGCACCAATTTTGAGATGTGCACAAACTGAATATTGTTCAAATCAGTTTAGTTCTACTAAACCTTGTATATACAGTATTGGTACGCAATGATGAATGGTCAAGCTTTCTTTAAATCGGTGATTTGATAAATTGTGTATTCGTTAACCGGGGTACAACTGTAACATAAATACTTGCCTGGAACAATTGTGTTCATATCAATATACAGTATGTCCAGATATTGTTTTTACAATGAAAAGAAAATAGTTTGTTTTTAATAATTGTACAAAAATTGCTAAATTTTCAAAAATGTTTTCCGTTATATTTTATTTCTAGCATTCTTTTCTAAAGATAATTAGCAAAAAAATTTGATAATGCTTGTACTTAAGAAGAATAAGAAACAAAAATAAAACACTCATTTATTTAGCTGTAAAGAAATTGTTTTTACAATTAATTTTTGTTGCTATTTCATTGCAAAATTGGAATTTTTGAGAAGTATTTACAGTTAATAATATTTCATTGCGAAGCTTATAAACACATCATACAAAATTAAATGTTTTAGACTGTAAATAAACACATATGTATATTGATTGTGATAGACTTGCTACACTTAAAACATACCAGGCAAAAAAACTTCAATGGATGTAATCCAGGCCGCTAAATATTAAGAAAAGTGAAAGAAAATCCACAAATATCTACCAGAATCATTACAAAAGAACTTCAGGAAGAATGTGATGTCCGTGTTTCATACGAAAAACACTAAATAAAAACAAGTATACATCAAGAACTGCTAGAAAAAACCGTTTCTTTCAGTACAAAATGTTGAAAAATTATTGTCTTTCGCCATAATGCATGCAGATAAGCCTAGTGATTACTGGAACGACGTGATATTTTGTGATGAGACTAAAATCATGCTATATTCGAATGATGGACCAAACAGAGTATGGCGACAGCCTTTAAAAGCCTTAAAAAATAGAAACATTATTCCTACCGTAAAATTTGAAAAAATTTCTGTCATGGTGTGAGGCTGAATTTCCAGCAAAAAAGTTGGAGATTTGGTTTTTATCGAAAATGCCATGGATGCGCAACAATATTTGAATATATTGAGGGATCATTTAATACAAAGTGCAAATAAATTCTGGTTAATGCATGGCAACAAGCCAATATTGAAGTTATATCAAGGAAATGACCCGAAGCACAAGGAGCACACAGTGCGAACATGGCTACTGTACAAAATTGCAAAAACGTATTAGATACGCCAGCTCAGTCCTGACTTGAACTCCATAGAAAATATATGGGCATATTTGAAGAAAAAGGTTGCAAAGATGTATCCCAAAAACCGTATGTATCCCAAAAACCGCAAAGCGCTATGTTGGATGAATGGAATAAAATACCAAGTAAATATAACCTTGTGAAATTGAATAATCAATGAAAAAAAGATTACAAGCCGTTAGAAATGCCAGAAATTTGGCTATACCAAGTATTAAACCATAAAATATAATATATTTATACAGTTCATCTAAAAATGTAATAACAATTTCTGGACAGGGAGATATTGAAGTATTTTTAATTTTTGTTCTTTTCTTTATTCGTTTAAATCTTTATGTACTGTTTTTGTTTTGTTATATATTAGTAAATACATTATATAATCGATATGTGCTAAAAAATCTTTGATTAGTTAAATAAAATAAATTTTTTTTAAAGTGAATTAATGACAAGTTCTTGTTTTCTTTTAATGTAACAACATATTCTTGACATACTGTATATCATACCTATAAATTGATAAGTGTTATATACATACATATTTTCGTTTTGATAAGAATTCACCTGTCTGTATGTGAATCATTTTGTTTTGTTTCGTCTTAAACCACAAAAGAATATTATTGACAACAGTTCGATTTTTGCAAGTGATCGTTAAAGTTTAAAACCAAACTATAGTATTGCTGTTTCTACTTCAAAGCTAATAGACCAAATTAAAACTTTTTTATCAACATTAATACTTTTTGGGTAGAAATAATAAAAAAAATTGCCGAATAATCAAACATTGTGTTAAATAGGTTCGAAAAATCATGCTTTTCCCCTAGATAATACGTATTTTTGTAGGTACATTCATACATACATACATATGTATGTACATATGTGAATGCCTTTGCGTACGTATCTAGATAATCACATACTGCTCATTTACTACAGTTTTTTCATAACTCAAAATATGCATATTTGGTATTAATGGTAAAGAATTTTTTTCTACATATCGATCTAGTTATTGCTCAAAGATAAATTTTAAATATCTTATACATATACATACATAGTATGTACCTTATTTCTGAGAGAAAAACTAATTTTTAGATATCCATTACGTCGTTAGTAAATTGAAAACTTCAACTTCTGCAAATACACTTTTTTAGTTATGATACTGTTGAAGTAAATGAGCGATGTGTATTACACACGAAAATCTAGTTAAATATAAAGACTCTTCAAAATATCAATGCTTTTAAATAATATTGTATACACATTTTGACCGTCTGGACAATATTAACAACGAACCCACGCTATCGTTCTATGGAATTCTAAACAGAATGATCTCATTTGAGTTGTAATAGTATAGCAGGTATTCCACTTCCATATTTATTATTTCTTCAGAAGAAAAATAAAAGAAATTAGTTATTAGAACTCCACATTGCGTGATAATATGATATATTAATTTCATATTATGGAATTGTTAGCTGTGAAATTTAAATGACATACATCTACTTTTCAAAGCTCCGCGATAAAAATTATCAAAATATACATATGTACATTCATACGGCTGTTGTAAAATAATTTTAAATTCTTTACCAATATTTTTGTATAAGTATGCGCGCGAGTATAGCTGTGATTTTTTGTGCGAGTGAATAATAAACACAAGTAAAAGTTAGACCTCTGCACAAATGTATTTGAAAAAAAGTACAGCTAATATTAGAGCTATACCGAACTGAATAGAGCTGTACCGAACTGAATCAGTCTTAGACTCTTGATAAATCTACTTCAAAATAATTCAATGTGTGTTTTACAATTTTCAGAAGTTCAACTCCGCGGAAAATTTTAATCAAAACCATATACATACATATGTAGTAATCTTGAGGCTTCAAACAATTAGAAAAGTATTCAATAGTAGAGCTGTGCCGAACTGAATCAAACGCTCTCAAACGCTCGTTTTTAGAGGTTTCTTGTCAAAAACGAGCGTTTGAGAGCGTTTGATTCAGTTCGGCACAGCTCTATTCAATAGCAGTAAATCTAGAAAATAATAACATCATTATGAAATTTAACATTGCTGTTAAAGTATTTGAAGTACTACAAGTAGGAACATAGAATTTAAAGAACTTATTTTTCTTATGTTCTCATTTTTGTATGTTCCGTATTTACTGAACAAGTACGAAGTCAGCTACATACACGTTGGTATTCGTCCGTCAAACCTTCTCTTCATTAGTCGCGTTTTGTTCGAATGTCTTGACTTATCCGAAATCTTATTCGTTGCAGACCTTTAATTCCTACTCATAAAAAATAGCAATTAATGAAAATAAAAACACTAGAGCTGTACCGAACTGAATCAAACGCTCGTTTTTGACAAGAACATATAATCAAACCCATGTAATTTAAATGGGTTTGATAAGAGGTTCTTGTCAAAAACGAGCGTTTGAGAGCAGTTGATTCAGTTCGGTACAGCTCTAAAAAACACACAGAAAACAAATACAAAAATAAATGATTCTAACAGAAATGATGATTTTGTTTATGAAATTTTTAGTGATGAAAACATTGATAATTGCTTTATACCGAATACAAACACGAATACTACTGAAGAAAAGGCCATTTAACAACTGCGATGAAACACTAAATGTATCCCATATTCTAACAGCATCTCCAATTTCTAAAATGGATGGTCCATTGGAGGACATACTTGACTGTACCAGGTGTGAGAACGTACAGAAAATAAGATGTCTTAAGCGACACAGCATTCAAGATGTTTAGATTTATTCCAAGAATTATTGTTCATTATAATGATTAAAATTTTTGTTATATAGAATTTACATATACATATATGTAATAATAATTATTTTTGTTAAAACTGATCTTAACACGAGCACATATGGTCTGGTTACCGGCGCCTTTTTTGTTTGCATATATTTTATGAATTAATTTGTAAAGTATATTACTTATAATAACACTGCTCAGCAGCCAAATCCGCCTTTGAATAAAACTATGTGGACTATATGGATTTTGATGCGCTAAACTCGAATGCGTTTTCGGTTTTTTTCCATCAGGTCCAGATTTTTTTTATGAGCGTGGCAATTTTTTGCCCCTAAATTAGCCAGGTACGTAGACATATTTCACCCTAACTCGGGAACAAGTCATCCGATTTTTAAAAGTAAAGCACCAGAAGATGTGTAACAAAATTGTTTTTATTTTAGTCATACCTATACAGTTTTTCTTTATCTTGATTTGTAACAAATCTCCAAACTTATGTCTACGTACCTGGCTAATTTAGGGGAAAAAAATTTTCACGCCCATAAAAAAAAATCTGGACCTTGATAAATCTACTTCAAAATAATTCAATGTGTTTTTTACAATTTTCAGAAGTTCAACTCCGCCTCTATGTATTTACACATATATATATATATATATATATATATATATATGTGTATATATATATATATATATATATATATATATATATATATATTTAATATTTTTTAGCACAAAGATCCACTTAATTTTTTTATATAAAAAACTTCAAATTTTTTTTTGTTTTTTCCAGTATATCGCTACCAACAATTTGTAGCTTCAGGGATATTCAAAAAAAATTTTTACAAAAAATTATGTTTGAAAAATTATTTTCCGTTCAAATTCAGCAAAATCCGAAATACGTTTCCACTACTAGGAAGCTTACACCTATTTCTCGACGCAATGTTACCACCAACAACCAATTTTTCCAGGGATGGGATATTAAAAGTTGGTATTTTGTGGTACTTGTATAAAATTAAATGTTAAGCAATTTTAGGTTTTTCTAATATAAAACCGTTTTATAAGTCATGACGGTTTGCATTGAAAAAAAAACAGCAAAAAAAATTAATTTTCGCCTCCAGAGATGGAAAGTTTAATTTTTTTTATATATAAAGGTAACCAAAGAGACGACTAACGTCTTTTTATTTTTTTGGTCGTCAATACTATTTTTAAATTTATTCCAGGTTTGGATAACCACTTTTATGGTACATAAAAGTGACCAAAATGGTTACAAATTTTAAATTTATCTTAAATAAAACTATTTCATGCCTCATTAGAGTTGTATTGGTAAAAAAAAGGAGAAACAAAAAAAATTTTGATTCCAAGGATGGGAAATTGAAATTTTTTTTTAGCCCCTGCGGTATTTTTTGGCATACGTAACAACTAATGTGTTTAAACATTTTAAGTTTTTCTTAAATAAAACAGCTTTATACATAACGAAGATTTGCATTGGTAAAATATATAAAAACTTCGTTTTCAGCGGTGGAATTTTTTTTTAATATAAAAGTAACCAAAGAGGCAACTGACGTTATTTGACGTATATTCTACTGCACAACCGTATATAGTAGCACTTTTACTAAAGGTCTGCAACGAATAAGATTTCGGATAAGTCAAGACATTCGAACAAAACGCGACTAATGAAGAGAAGAGAAGGTTTGACGGACGAATACCAACGTGTATGTAGCTGACTTCGTACTTGTTTAGTAAATACGGAACATACAAAAATGAGAACATAAGAAAAATAAGTTCCTCAAATTCTATGTTCCTACATGTAGTAATTCAAATACTTTAACAGCAATGTTAAATTTCATAATGATGTTATTATTTTCTAGATTTACTGCTATTGAATACTTTTCTAATTGTTTGAAGCCTCAAGATTACTACATATATATGTATATTAGAGTGACCGCAACTTATATGGGGCAAAAAATCAATGTCGGAATCTTGTTCGTCTTAACCCCACAAAATGAATCCCCTTTCCAGATATTGGGATAGCCAAAATTTAAGCCCGATTAAACGAAGGTAACACGTGCCGCTCGAAAGGAAAGGGGATTCGTTTTGTGGGGTTAAGACGAACAAGATTCCGACATTGATTTTTTGCGGTCACTCTAATGTATATGGTTTTGATTAAAATTTTCCGCGGAGTTGAACTTCTGAAAATTGTAAAAAACACATTGAATATCAAGAGTCTAAAACTAAAAAATAAATATATTAATTGTTGTAGAAATATACATACCAATAAATGTTTATAACTGTGAATATGTAATTATATATGTACTTATACTTGCCTAGTTTATGTCCATTTTCTTAAATTAACCGCCTTACTATACAGACACATAGATTCAGACTAAAGGTTTTAGTCTAAAACTTAACATAAAAATCATTTCTTTTATCTGTAAACCTTCACGTAAAACTTATTGTACAATATGAAATTTGATCTTCAATTCTTACTCGACTTGTTTGATGAATGGCTCGAACATAATATTACGCAGTACTTTTATAATCGACCAAACAACAAAATTGTTCCTTGATGTTGTTATTTTAGAAAATAGGTACAACATTTTGTTGTAGAGCAGATTACAGTAGTAAAATATGTTCAAGCTTTGCCATATCAGGAGTACTTTTTTCTTCAAATACATTTGTGCAGAGGTCTAGCAGGAATCCGACACTGTTGATTGAATTATGTCTGCTGTCGTTTTTGCATTTGTCCATTCATTGTTAAATGTTTTTATTGAATGATGTCTATATATATTTTATATTTTTGAATTTGTTTCTTAATTCCTGTATATATATGCAGATTCTTGTTACCGGTGTTTAAAATTTGTGTGTAAGTGGGATATTGTTTACTACTTTTTGAAAAAGGTTTAAGCTTATTGAGGAAAGGATTTTCATTAAAAATCTTCCACGCATCCCGTGTCGTACATCTTCTTGGTATTCTTATATAGTTGACGGATTTGTGTTTCCAGAATGTAGAACATTCTGTATCATAAGAAGTATGGCTATTAATTTGGCAGTTAATACAATATTTACTTCTACAAACTTCATGCACCTCACTCTGACCACAATCACGGCAAAGCTGAACGTTTCTGCACCATTTTTTGGTGTGGCCTAGTTCTTAGCAATTTATGTACCTCATAGGGTTGGGGATGTATTCGGGGATGTATACTACAGTTCTTTCATAACTCAAAATATGCATATTTGGTATTAATGGTAAAGAATTTTTTTCTACATATCGATCTAGTTATTGCTCAAAGATAAATTTTAAATATCTTATACATATACATACATAGTATGTACCTTATTTCTGAGAGAAAAACTAATTTTTAGATATCCATTACGTCGTTAGTAAATTGAAAACTTCAACTTCTGCAAATACACTTTTTTAGTTATGATACTGTTAAAGTAAATGAGCGATGTGTATTACACACGAAAATCTAGTTAAATATAAAGACTCTTCAAAATATCAATGCTTTTAAATAATATTGTATACACATTTTGACCGTCTGGACAATATTAACAACGAACCCACGCTATCGTTCTATGGAATTCTAAACAGAATGATCTCATTTGAGTTGTAATAGTATAGCAGGTATTCCACTTCCATATTTATTATTTCTTCAGAAGAAAAATAAAAGAAATTAGTTATTAGAACTCCACATTGCGTGATAATATGATATATTAATTTCATATTATGGAATTGTTAGCTGTGAAATTTAAATGACATACATCTACTTTTCAAAGCTCCGCGATAAAAATTATCAAAATATACATATGTACATTCATACGGCTGTTGTAAAGTAATTTTAAATTCTTTACCAATATTTTTGTATAAGTATGCGCGCGAGTATAGCTGTGATTTTTTGTGCGAGTGAATAATAAACACAAGTAAAAGTTAGACCTCTGCACAAATGTATTTGAAAAAAAGTACAGCTAATATTAGAGCTATACCGAACTGAATAGAGCTGTACCGAACTGAATCAGTCTTAGACTCTTGATAAATCTACTTCAAAATAATTCAATGTGTGTTTTACAATTTTCAGAAGTTCAACTCCGCGGAAAATTTTAATCAAAACCATATACATACATATGTAGTAATCTTGAGGCTTCAAACAATTAGAAAAGTATTCAATAGCAGTAAATCTAGAAAATAATAACATCATTATGAAATTTAACATTGCTGTTAAAGTATTTGAAGTACTACAAGTAGGAACATAGAATTTAAAGAACTTATTTTTCTTATGTTCTCATTTTTGTATGTTCCGTATTTACTGAACAAGTACGAAGTCAGCTACATACACGTTGGTATTCGTCCGTCAAACCTTCTCTTCATTAGTCGCGTTTTGTTCGAATGTCTTGACTTATCCGAAATCTTATTCGTTGCAGACCTTTAATTCCTACTCAAAAAGAATAGCAATTAATGAAAATAAAAACACTAGAGCTGTACCGAACTGAATCAAACGCTCGTTTTTGACAAGAACATATAATCAAACCCATGTAATTTAAATGGGTTTGATAAGAGGTTCTTGTCAAAAACGAGCGTTTGAGAGCACTTGATTCAGTTCGGTACAGCTCTAAAAAACACACAGAAAACAAATACAAAAATAAATGATTCTAACAGAAACGATGATTTTGATTATGAAATTTTTAGTGATGAAAACATTGATAATTGCTTTATACCGAATACAAACACGAATACTACTGAAGAAAAGGCCATTTAACAACTGCGATGAAACACTAAATGTATCCCATATTCTAACAGCATCTCCAATTTCTAAAATGGATGGTCCATTGGAGGACATACTTGACTGTACCAGGTGTGAGAACGTACAGAAAATAAGATGTCTTAAGCGACACAGCATTCAAGATGTTTAGATTTATTCCAAGAATTATTGTTCATTATAATGATTAAAATTTTTGTTATATAGAATTTACATATACATATATGTAATAATAATTATTTTTGTTAAAACTGATCTTAACATGAGCACATATGGTCTGGTTACCGGCGCCTTTTTTGTTTGCATATATTTTATGAATTAATTTGTAAAGTATATTACTTATAATAACACTGCTCAGCAGCCAAATCCGCCTTTGAATAAAACTATGTGGACTATATGGATTTTGATGCGCTAAACTCGAATGCGTTTTCGGTTTTTTTCCATCAGGTCCAGATTTTTTTTATGAGCGTGGCAATTTTTTGCCCCTAAATTAGCCAGGTACGTAGACATATTTCACCCTAACTCGGGAACAAGTCATCCGATTTTTAAAAGTAAAGCACCAGAAGATGTGTAACAAAATTGTTTTTATTTTAGTCATACCTATACAGTTTTTCTTTATCTTGATTTGTAACAAATCTCCAAACTTATGTCTACGTACCTGGCTAATTTAGGGGAAAAAAATTTTCACGCCCATAAAAAAAAATCTGGACCTTGATAAATCTACTTCAAAATAATTCAATGTGTTTTTTACAATTTTCAGAAGTTCAACTCCGCCTCTATGTATTTACACATATATATATATATATATATATATATATATATATATATATATATATGTATATATATATATATATATATATATATATGTATATATATATATATATATATATATATATATTTAATATTTTTTAGCACAAAGATCCACTTAATTTTTTTATATAAAAAACTTCAAATTTTTTTTTGTTTTTTCCAGTATATCGCTACCAACAATTTGTAGCTTCAGGGATATTCAAAAAAAATTTTTACAAAAAATTATGTTTGAAAAATTATTTTCCGTTCAAATTCAGCAAAATCCGAAATACGTTTCCACTACTAGGAAGCTTACACCTATTTCTCGACGCAATGTTACCACCAACAACCAATTTTTCCAGGGATGGGATATTAAAAGTTGGTATTTTGTGGTACTTGTACAAAATTAAATGTTAAGCAATTTTAGTTTTTCTAATATAAAACCGTTTTATAAGTCATGACGGTTTGCATTGAAAAAAAAACAGCAAAAAAAATTAATTTTCGCCTCGAGAGATGGAAAGTTTAATTTTTTTATATATAAAGGTAACCAAAGAGACGACTAACGTCTTTTTATTTTTTTGGTCGTCAATACTATTTTTAAATTTATTCCAGGTTTGGATAACCACTTTTATGGTACATAAAAGTGACCAAAATGGTTACAAATTTTAAATTTATCTTAAATAAAACTATTTCATGCCTCATTAGAGTTGTATTGGTAAAAAAAAGGAGAAACAAAAAAAATTTTGATTCCAAGGATGGGAAATTGAAATTTTTTTTTTGCCCCTGCGGTATTTTTTGGCATACGTAACAACTAATGTGTTTAAACATTTTAAGTTTTTCTTAAATAAAACAGCTTTATACATAACGAAGATTTGCATTGGTAAAATATATAAAAACTTCGTTTTCAGCGGTGGAATTTTTTTTTTTATATAAAAGTAACCAAAGAGGCAACTGACGTTATTTGACGTATATTCTACTGCACAACCGTATATAGTAGCACTTTTACTAAAGGTCTGCAACGAATAAGATTTCGGATAAGTCAAGACATTCGAACAAAACGCGACTAATGAAGAGAAGAGAAGGTTTGACGGACGAATACCAACGTGTATGTAGCTGACTTCGTACTTGTTTAGTAAATACGGAACATACAAAAATGAGAACATAAGAAAAATAAGTTCCTCAAATTCTATGTTCCTACATGTAGTAATTCAAATACTTTAACAGCAATGTTAAATTTCATAATGATGTTATTATTTTCTAGATTTACTGCTATTGAATACTTTTCTAATTGTTTGAAGCCTCAAGATTACTACATATATATGTATATTAGAGTGACCGCAACTTATATGGGGCAAAAAATCAATGTCGGAATCTTGTTCGTCTTAACCCCACAAAACGAATCCCCTTTCCAGATATTGGGATAGCCAAAATTTAAGCCCGATTAAACGAAGGTAACACGTGCCGCTCGAAACGAAAGGGGATTCGTTTTGTGGGGTTAAGACGAACAAGATTCCGACATTGATTTTTTGCGGTCACTCTAATGTATATGGTTTTGATTAAAATTTTCCGCGGAGTTGAACTTCTGAAAATTGTAAAAAACACATTGAATATCAAGAGTCTAAAACTAAAAAATAAATATATTAATTGTTGTAGAAATATACATACCAATAAATGTTTATAACTGTGAATATGTAATTATATATGTACTTATACTTGCCTAGTTTATGTCCATTTTCTTAAATTAACCGCCTTACTATACAGACACATAGATTCAGACTAAAGGTTTTAGTCTAAAACTTAACATAAAAATCATTTCTTTTATCTGTAAACCTTCACGTAAAACTTATTGTACAATATGAAATTTGATCTTCAATTCTTACTCGACTTGTTTGATGAATGGCTCGAACATAATATTACGCAGTACTTTTATAATCGACCAAACAACAAAATTGTTCCTTGATGTTGTTATTTTAGAAAATAGGTACAACATTTTGTTGTAGAGCAGATTACAGTAGTAAAATATGTTCAAGCTTTGCCATATCAGGAGTACTTTTTTCTTCAAATACATTTGTGCAGAGGTCTAGCAGGAATCCGACACTGTTGATTGAATTATGTCTGCTGTCGTTTTTGCATTTGTCCATTCATTGTTAAATGTTTTTATTGAATGATGTCTATATATATTTTATATTTTTGAATTTGTTTCTTAATTCCTGTATATATATGCAGATTCTTGTTACCGGTGTTTAAAATTTGTGTGTAAGTGGGATATTGTTTACTACTTTTTGAAAAAGGTTTAAGCTTATTGAGGAAAGGATTTTCATTAAAAATCTTCCACGCATCCCGTGTCGTACATCTTCTTGGTATTCTTATATAGTTGACGGATTTGTGTTTCCAGAATGTAGAACATTCTGTATCATAAGAAGTATGGCTATTAATTTGGCAGTTAATACAATATTTACTTCTACAAACTTCATGCACCTCACTCTGACCACAATCACGGCAAAGCTGAACGTTTCTGCACCATTTTTTGGTGTGGCCTAGTTCTTAGCAATTTATGTACCTCATAGGGTTGGGGATGTATTCGGGGATGTATACTACAGTTCTTTCATAACTCAAAATATGCATATTTGGTATTAATGGTAAAGAATTTTTTTCTACATATCGATCTAGTTATTGCTCAAAGATAAATTTTAAATATCTTATACATATACATACATAGTATGTACCTTATTTCTGAGAGAAAAACTAATTTTTAGATATCCATTACGTCGTTAGTAAATTGAAAACTTCAACTTCTGCAAATACACTTTTTTAGTTATGATACTGTTAAAGTAAATGAGCGATGTGTATTACACACGAAAATCTAGTTAAATATAAAGACTCTTCAAAATATCAATGCTTTTAAATAATATTGTATACACATTTTGACCGTCTGGACAATATTAACAACGAACCCACGCTATCGTTCTATGGAATCCTAAACAGAATGATCTCATTTGAGTTGTAATAGTATAGCAGGTATTCCACTTCCATATTTATTATTTCTTCAGAAGAAAAATAAAAGAAATTAGTTATTAGAACTCCACATTGCGTGATAATATGATATATTAATTTCATATTATGGAATTGTTAGCTGTGAAATTTAAATGACATACATCTACTTTTCAAAGCTCCGCGATAAAAATTATCAAAATATACATATGTACATTCATACGGCTGTTGTAAAGTAATTTTAAATTCTTTACCAATATTTTTGTATAAGTATGCGCGCGAGTATAGCTGTGATTTTTTGTGCGAGTGAATAATAAACACAAGTAAAAGTTAGACCTCTGCACAAATGTATTTGAAAAAAAAGTACAGCTAATATTAGAGCTATACCGAACTGAATAGAGCTGTACCGAACTGAATCAAACGCTCTCAAACACTCTCAAACGCTCGTTTTTGACAAGAACCTCTAAACAAACCCATGTAATTTAAATGGGTTTGATTAGAGGTTATTGTCAAAAACGAGCGTTTGAGAGCGTTTGATTCAGTTCGGTATAGCTCTACTATTGAATACTTTTCTAATTGTTTGAAGCCTCAAGATTACTACATATGTATGTGTATGGTTTAAGTTTGATATTGTACAATAAGTTCTACGTGAAGGGTTACAGATAAAAGAAATGATTTTTATGTTAAGTTTTAGACTAAAACCTTTAGTCTGAATCTATGTGTCTGTATAGTAAGGCGGTTAATTTAAGAAAATGGAAATTAATTAGGCAAGTATAAGTACATATATAATTACATATTCACAGTTGTAAATATTTATTGGTATGTATATTTCTACAGCAATTAATTCATTTATTTTTTAGTCTTAGACTCTTGATAAATCTACTTCAAAATAATTCAATGTGTGTTTTACAATTTTCAGAAGTTCAACTCCGCGGAAAATTTTAATCAAAACCATATACATACATATGTAGTAATCTTGAGGCTTCAAACAATTAGAAAAGTATTCAATAGTAGAGCTGTGCCGAACTGAATCAAACGCTCGTTTTTGACAAGAACCTCTAATCAAACCCATTTAAATTACATGGGTTTGATTAGAGGTTCTTGTCAAAAACGAGCGTTTGAGAGCGTTTGATTCAGTTCGGCACAGCTCTATTCAATAGCAGTAAATCTAGAAAATAATAACATCATTATGAAATTTAATATTGCTGTTAAAGTATTTGAAGTACTACAAGTAGGAACATAGAATTTAAAGAACTTATTTTTCTTATGTTCTCATTTTTGTATGTTCCGTATTTACTGAACAAGTACGAAGTCAGCTACATACACGTTGGTATTCGTCCGTCAAACCTTCTCTTCATTAGTCGCGTTTTGTTCGAATGTCTTGACTTATCCGAAATCTTATTCGTTGCAGACCTTTAATTCCTACTCAAAAAGAATAGCAATTAATGAAAATAAAAACACTAGAGCTGTACCGAACTGAATCAAACGCTCGTTTTTGACAAGAACATATAATCAAACCCATGTAATTTAAATGGGTTTGATAAGAGGTTCTTGTCAAAAACGAGCGTTTGAGAGCAGTTAATTCAGTTCGGTACAGCTCTAAAAAACACACAGAAAACAAATACAAAAATAAATGATTCTAACAGAAATGATGATTTTGTTTATGAAATTTTTAGTGATGAAAACATTGATAATTGCTTTATACCGAATACAAACACGAATACTACTGAAGAAAAGGCCATTTAACAACTGCGATGAAACACTAAATGTATCCCATATTCTAACAGCATCTCCAATTTCTAAAATGGATGGTCCATTGGAGGACATACTTGACTGTACCAGGTGTGAGAACGTACAGAAAATAAGATGTCTTAAGCGACACAGCATTCAAGATGTTTAGATTTATTCCAAGAATTATTGTTCATTATAATGATTAAAATTTTTGTTATATAGAATTTACATATACATATATGTAATAATAATTATTTTTGTTAAAACTGATCTTAACACGAGCACATATGGTCTGGTTACCGGCGCCTTTTTTGTTTGCATATATTTTATGAATTAATTTGTAAAGTATATTACTTATAATAACACTGCTCAGCAGCCAAATCCGCCTTTGAATAAAACTATGTGGACTATATGGATTTTGATGCGCTAAACTCGAATGCGTTTTCGGTTTTTTTCCATCAGGTCCAGATTTTTTTTATGAGCGTGGCAATTTTTTGCCCCTAAATTAGCCAGGTACGTAGACATATTTCACCCTAACTCGGGAACAAGTCATCCGATTTTTAAAAGTAAAGCACCAGAAGATGTGTAACAAAATTGTTTTTATTTTAGTCATACCTATACAGTTTTTCTTTATCTTGATTTGTAACAAATCTCCAAACTTATGTCTACGTACCTGGCTAATTTAGGGGAAAAAAATTTTCACGCCCATAAAAAAAAATCTGGACCTTGATAAATCTACTTCAAAATAATTCAATGTGTTTTTTACAATTTTCAGAAGTTCAACTCCGCCTCTATGTATTTACACACATATATATATATATATATATATATATATATATATATGTATATATATATATATATATATATATATATATATATATATGTATATATATATATATATATATATATATATATATATTTAATATTTTTTAGCACAAAGATCCACTTAATTTTTTTATATAAAAAACTTCAAATTTTTTTTTGTTTTTTCCAGTATATCGCTACCAACAATTTGTAGCTTCAGGGATATTCAAAAAAAATTTTTACAAAAAATTATGTTTGAAAAATTATTTTCCGTTCAAATTCAGCAAAATCCGAAATACGTTTCCACTACTAGGAAGCTTACACCTATTTCTCGACGCAATGTTACCACCAACAACCAATTTTTCCAGGGATGGGATATTAAAAGTTGGTATTTTGTGGTACTTGTATAAAATTAAATGTTAAGCAATTTTAGGTTTTTCTAATATAAAACCGTTTTATAAGTCATGACGGTTTGCATTGAAAAAAAACAGCAAAAAAAATTAATTTTCGCCTCGAGAGATGGAAAGTTTAATTTTTTTATATATAAAGGTAACCAAAGAGACGACTAACGTCTTTTTATTTTTTTGGTCGTCAATACTATTTTTAAATTTATTCCAGGTTTGGATAACCACTTTTATGGTACATAAAAGTGACCAAAATGGTTACAAATTTTAAATTTATCTTAAATAAAACTATTTCATGCCTCATTAGAGTTGTATTGGTAAAAAAAAGGAGAAACAAAAAAAAATTTTGATTCCAAGGATGGGAAATTGAAATTTTTTTTAGCCCCTTCGGTATTTTTTGGCATACGTAACAACTAATGTGTTTAAACATTTTAAGTTTTTCTTAAATAAAACAGCTTTATACATAACGAAGATTTGCATTGGTAAAATATATAAAAACTTCGTTTTCAGCGGTGGAATTTTTTTTTTAATATAAAAGTAACCAAAGAGGCAACTGACGTTATTTGACGTATATTCTACTGCACAACCGTATATAGTAGCACTTTTACTAAAGGTCTGCAACGAATAAGATTTCGGATAAGTCAAGACATTCGAACAAAACGCGACTAATGAAGAGAAGAGAAGGTTTGACGGACGAATACCAACGTGTATGTAGCTGACTTCGTACTTGTTTAGTAAATACGGAACATACAAAAATGAGAACATAAGAAAAATAAGTTCCTCAAATTCTATGTTCCTACATGTAGTAATTCAAATACTTTAACAGCAATGTTAAATTTCATAATGATGTTATTATTTTCTAGATTTACTGCTATTGAATACTTTTCTAATTGTTTGAAGCCTCAAGATTACTACATATATATGTATATTAGAGTGACCGCAACTTATATGGGGCAAAAAATCAATGTCGGAATCTTGTTCGTCTTAACCCCACAAAACGAATCCCCTTTCCAGATATTGGGATAGCCAAAATTTAAGCCCGATTAAACGACGGTAACACGTGCCGCTCGAAAGGAAAGGGGATTCGTTTTGTGGGGTTAAGACGAACAAGATTCCGACATTGATTTTTTGCGGTCACTCTAATGTATATGGTTTTGATTAAAATTTTCCGCGGAGTTGAACTTCTGAAAATTGTAAAAAACACATTGAATATCAAGAGTCTAAAACTAAAAAATAAATATATTAATTGTTGTAGAAATATACATACCAATAAATGTTTATAACTGTGAATATGTAATTATATATGTACTTATACTTGCCTAGTTTATGTCCATTTTCTTAAATTAACCGCCTTACTATACAGACACATAGATTCAGACTAAAGGTTTTAGTCTAAAACTTAACATAAAAATCATTTCTTTTATCTGTAAACCTTCACGTAAAACTTATTGTACAATATGAAATTTGATCTTCAATTCTTACTCGACTTGTTTGATGAATGGCTCGAACATAATATTACGCAGTACTTTTATAATCGACCAAACAACAAAATTGTTCCTTGATGTTGTTATTTTAGAAAATAGGTACAACATTTTGTTGTAGAGCAGATTACAGTAGTAAAATATGTTCAAGCTTTGCCATATCAGGAGTACTTTTTTCTTCAAATACATTTGTGCAGAGGTCTAGCAGGAATCCGACACTGTTGATTGAATTATGTCTGCTGTCGTTTTTGCATTTGTCCATTCATTGTTAAATGTTTTTATTGAATGATGTCTATATATATTTTATATTTTTGAATTTGTTTCTTAATTCCTGTATATATATGCAGATTCTTGTCACCGGTGTTTAAAATTTGTGTGTAAGTGGGATATTGTTTACTACTTTTTGAAAAAGGTTTAAGCTTATTGAGGAAAGGATTTTCATTAAAAATCTTCCACGCATCCCGTGTCGTACATCTTTTTGGTATTCTTATATAGTTGACGGATTTGTGTTTCCAGAATGTAGAACATTCTGTATCATAAGAAGTATGGCTATTAATTTGGCAGTTAATACAATATTTACTTCTACAAACTTCATGCACCTCACTCTGACCACAATCACGGCAAAGCTGAACGTTTCTGCACCATTTTTTGGTGTGGCCTAGTTCTTAGCAATTTATGTACCTCATAGGGTTGGGGATGTATTCGGGGATGTATACTACAGTTCTTTCATAACTCAAAATATGCATATTTGGTATTAATGGTAAAGAATTTTTTTCTACATATCGATCTAGTTATTGCTCAAAGATAAATTTTAAATATCTTATACATATACATACATAGTATGTACCTTATTTCTGAGAGAAAAACTAATTTTTAGATATCCATTACGTCGTTAGTAAATTGAAAACTTCAACTTCTGCAAATACACTTTTTTAGTTATGATACTGTTAAAGTAAATGAGCGATGTGTATTACACACGAAAATCTAGTTAAATATAAAGACTCTTCAAAATATCAATGCTTTTAAATAATATTGTATACACATTTTGACCGTCTGGACAATATTAACAACGAACCCACGCTATCGTTCTATGGAATTCTAAACAGAATGATCTCATTTGAGTTGTAATAGTATAGCAGGTATTCCACTTCCATATTTATTATTTCTTCAGAAGAAAAATAAAAGAAATTAGTTATTAGAACTCCACATTGCGTGATAATATGATATATTAATTTCATATTATGGAATTGTTAGCTGTGAAATTTAAATGACATACATCTACTTTTCAAAGCTCCGCGATAAAAATTATCAAAATATACATATGTACATTCATACGGCTGTTGTAAAGTAATTTTAAATTCTTTACCAATATTTTTGTATAAGTATGCGCGCGAGTATAGCTGTGATTTTTTGTGCGAGTGAATAATAAACACAAGTAAAAGTTAGACCTCTGCACAAATGTATTTGAAAAAAAGTACAGCTAATATTAGAGCTATACCGAACTGAATAGAGCTGTACCGAACTGAATCAAACGCTCTCAAACACTCTCAAACGCTCGTTTTTGACAAGAACCTCTAAACAAACCCATGTAATTTAAATGGGTTTGATTAGAGGTTATTGTCAAAAACGAGCGTTTGAGAGCGTTTGATTCAGTTCGGTATAGCTCTACTATTGAATACTTTTCTAATTGTTTGAAGCCTCAAGATTACTACATATGTATGTGTATGGTTTAAGTTTGATATTGTACAATAAGTTCTACGTGAAGGGTTACAGATAAAAGAAATGATTTTTATGTTAAGTTTTAGACTAAAACCTTTAGTCTGAATCTATGTGTCTGTATAGTAAGGCGGTTAATTTAAGAAAATGGAAATTAATTAGGCAAGTATAAGTACATATATAATTACATATTCACAGTTGTAAATATTTATTGGTATGTATATTTCTACAGCAATTAATTCATTTATTTTTTAGTCTTAGACTCTTGATAAATCTACTTCAAAATAATTCAATGTGTGTTTTACAATTTTCAGAAGTTCAACTCCGCGGAAAATTTTAATCAAAACCATATACATACATATGTAGTAATCTTGAGGCTTCAAACAATTAGAAAAGTATTCAATAGTAGAGCTGTGCCGAACTGAATCAAACGCTCTCAAACGCTCGTTTTTGACAAGAACCTCTAATCAAACCCATTTAAATTACATGGGTTTGATTAGAGGTTCTTGTCAAAAACGAGCGTTTGAGAGCGTTTGATTCAGTTCGGCACAGCTCTAGTAAGAATTGAAGATCAAATTTCATATTGTACAATAAGTTTTACGTGAAGGTTTACAGATAAAAGAAATGATTTTTATGTTAAGTTTTAGACTAAAACCTTTAGTCTGAATCTATGTGTCTGTATAGTAAGGCGGTTAATTTAAGAAAATGGACATAAACTAGGCAAGTATAAGTACATATATAATTACATATTCACAGTTATAAACATTTATTGGTATGTATATTTCTACAACAATTAATATATTTATTTTTTAGTTTTAGACTCTTGATATTCAATGTGTTTTTTACAATTTTCAGAAGTTCAACTCCGCGGAAAATTTTAATCAAAACCATATACATTAGAGTGACCGCAAAAAATCAATGTCGGAATCTTGTTCGTCTTAACCCCACAAAACGAATCCCCTTTCCTTTCGAGCGGCACGTGTTACCGTCGTTTAATCGGGCTTAAATTTTGGCTATCCCAATATCTGGAAAGGGGATTCGTTTTGTGGGGTTAAGACGAACAAGATTCCGACATTGATTTTTTGCCCCATATAAGTTGCGGTCACTCTAATATACATATATATGTAGTAATCTTGAGGCTTCAAACAATTAGAAAAGTATTCAATAGCAGTAAATCTAGAAAATAATAACATCATTATGAAATTTAACATTGCTGTTAAAGTATTTGAATTACTACATGTAGGAACATAGAATTTGAGGAACTTATTTTTCTTATGTTCTCATTTTTGTATGTTCCGTATTTACTAAACAAGTACGAAGTCAGCTACATACACGTTGGTATTCGTCCGTCAAACCTTCTCTTCTCTTCATTAGTCGCGTTTTGTTCGAATGTCTTGACTTATCCGAAATCTTATTCGTTGCAGACCTTTAGTAAAAGTGCTACTATATACGGTTGTGCAGTAGAATATACGTCAAATAACGTCAGTTGCCTCTTTGGTTACTTTTATATTAAAAAAAAAATTCCACCGCTGAAAACGAAGTTTTTATATATTTTACCAATGCAAATCTTCGTTATGTATAAAGCTGTTTTATTTAAGAAAAACTTAAAATGTTTAAACACATTAGTTGTTACGTATGCCAAAAAATACCGAAGGGGCTAAAAAAAATTTCAATTTCCCATCCTTGGAATCAAAATTTTTTTTTGTTTCTCCTTTTTTTTACCAATACAACTCTAATGAGGCATGAAATAGTTTTATTTAAGATAAATTTAAAATTTGTAACCATTTTGGTCACTTTTATGTACCATAAAAGTGGTTATCCAAACCTGGAATAAATTTAAAAATAGTATTGACGACCAAAAAAATAAAAAGACGTTAGTCGTCTCTTTGGTTACCTTTATATATAAAAAAATTAAACTTTCCATCTCTCGAGGCGAAAATTAATTTTTTTTGCTGTTTTTTTTTCAATGCAAACCGTCATGACTTATAAAACGGTTTTATATTAGAAAAACCTAAAATTGCTTAACATTTAATTTTATACAAGTACCACAAAATACCAACTTTTAATATCCCATCCCTGGAAAAATTGGTTGTTGGTGGTAACATTGCGTCGAGAAATAGGTGTAAGCTTCCTAGTAGTGGAAACGTATTTCGGATTTTGCTGAATTTGAACGGAAAATAATTTTTCAAACATAATTTTTTGTAAAAATTTTTTTTGAATATCCCTGAAGCTACAAATTGTTGGTAGCGATATACTGGAAAAAACAAAAAAAAATTTGAAGTTTTTTATATAAAAAAATTAAGTGGATCTTTGTGCTAAAAAATATTAAATATATATATATATATATATATATATATATATATATATATACATATATATATATATATATATATATATATATATATACATATATATATATGTGTAAATACATAGGGGCGTAGTTGAACTTCTGAAAATTGTAAAAAACACATTGAATTATTTTGAAGTAGATTTATCAAGGTCCAATTTTTTTTTATGGGCGTGAAAATTTTTTTCCCCTAAATTAGCCAGGTACGTAGACATAAGTTTGGAGATTTGTTACAAATCAAGATAAAGAAAAACTGTATAGGTATGACTAAAATAAAAACAATTTTGTTACACATCTTCTGGTGCTTTACTTTTAAAAATCGGATGACTTGTTCCCGAGTTAGGGTGAAATATGTCTTCGTACCTGGCTAATTTAGGGGCAAAAAATTGCCACGCTCATAAAAAAAATCTGGACCTGATGGAAAAAAACCGAAAACGCATTCGAGTTTAGCGCATCAAAATCCATATAGTCCACATAGTTTTATTCAAAGGCGGATTTGGCTGCTGAGCAGTGTTATTATAAGTAATATACTTTACAAATTAATTCATAATATATATGCAAACAAAAAAGGCGCCGGTAACCAGACCATATGTGCTCGTGTTAAGATCAGTTTTAACAAAAATAATTATTATTACATATATGTATATGTAAATTCTATATAACAAAAATTTTAATCATTATAATGAACAATAATTCTTGGAATAAATCTAAACATCTTGAATGCTGTGTCGCTTAAGACATCTTATTTTCTGTACGTTCTCACACCTGGTACAGTCAAGTATGTCCTCCAATGGACCATCCATTTTAGAAATTGGAGATGCTGTTAGAATATGGGATACATTTAGTGTTTCATCGCAGTTGTTAAATGGCCTTTTCTTCAGTAGTATTCGTGTTTGTATTCGGTATAAAGCAATTATCAATGTTTTCATCACTAAAAATTTCATAATCAAAATCATCATTTCTGTTAGAATCATTTATTTTTGTATTTGTTTTCTGTGTGTTTTTTAGAGCTGTACCGAACTGAATCAACTGCTCTCAAACGCTCGTTTTTGACAAGAACCTCTTATCAAACCCATTTAAATTACATGGGTTTGATTATATGTTCTTGTCAAAAACGAGCGTTTGATTCAGTTCGGTACAGCTCTAGTGTTTTTATTTTCATTAATTGCTATTCTTTTTGAGTAGGAATTAAAGGTCTGCAACGAATAAGATTTCGGATAAGTCAAGACATTCGAACAAAACGCGACTAATGAAGAGAAGGTTTGACGGACGAATACCAACGTGTATGTAGCTGACTTCGTACTTGTTCAGTAAATACGGAACATACAAAAATGAGAACATAAGAAAAATAAGTTCTTTAAATTCTATGTTCCTACTTGTAGTACTTCAAATACTTTAACAGCAATGTTAAATTTCATAATGATGTTATTATTTTCTAGATTTACTGCTATTGAATACTTTTCTAATTGTTTGAAGCCTCAAGATTACTACATATATATGTATATTAGAGTGACCGCAACTTATATGGGGCAAAAAATCAATGTCGGAATCTTGTTCGTCTTAACCCCACAAAACGAATCCCCTTTCCAGATATTGGGATAGCCAAAATTTAAGCCCGATTAAACGACGGTAACACGTGCCGCTCGAAAGGGAAGGGGATTCGTTTTGTGGGGTTAAGACGAACAAGATTCCGACATTGATTTTTTGCGGTCACTCTAATGTATATGGTTTTGATTAAAATTTTCCGCGGAGTTGAACTTCTGAAAATTGTAAAAAACACATTGAATATCAAGAGTCTAAAACTAAAAAATAAATATATTAATTGTTGTAGAAATATACATACCAATAAATGTTTATAACTGTGAATATGTAATTATATATGTACTTATACTTGCCTAGTTTATGTCCATTTTCTTAAATTAACCGCCTTACTATACAGACACATAGATTCAGACTAAAGGTTTTAGTCTAAAACTTAACATAAAAATCATTTCTTTTATCTGTAAACCTTCACGTAAAACTTATTGTACAATATGAAATTTGATCTTCAATTCTTACTCGACTTGTTTGATGAATGGCTCGAACATAATATTACGCAGTACTTTTATAATCGACCAAACAACAAAATTGTTCCTTGATGTTGTTATTTTAGAAAATAGGTACAACATTTTGTTGTAGAGCAGATTACAGTAGTAAAATATGTTCAAGCTTTGCCATATCAGGAGTACTTTTTTCTTCAAATACATTTGTGCAGAGGTCTAGCAGGAATCCGACACTGTTGATTGAATTATGTCTGCTGTCGTTTTTGCATTTGTCCATTCATTGTTAAATGTTTTTATTGAATGATGTCTATATATATTTTATATTTTTGAATTTGTTTCTTAATTCCTGTATATATATGCAGATTCTTGTTACCGGTGTTTAAAATTTGTGTGTAAGTGGGATATTGTTTACTACTTTTTGAAAAAGGTTTAAGCTTATTGAGGAAAGGATTTTCATTAAAAATCTTCCACGCATCCCGTGTCGTACATCTTCTTGGTATTCTTATATAGTTGACGGATTTGTGTTTCCAGAATGTAGAACATTCTGTATCATAAGAAGTATGGCTATTAATTTGGCAGTTAATACAATATTTACTTCTACAAACTTCATGCACCTCACTCTGACCACAATCACGGCAAAGCTGAACGTTTCTGCACCATTTTTTGGTGTGGCCTAGTTCTTAGCAATTTATGTACCTCATAGGGTTGGGGATGTATTCGGGGATGTATACTACAGTTCTTTCATAACTCAAAATATGCATATTTGGTATTAATGGTAAAGAATTTTTTTCTACATATCGATCTAGTTATTGCTCAAAGATAAATTTTAAATATCTTATACATATACATACATAGTATGTACCTTATTTCTGAGAGAAAAACTAATTTTTAGATATCCATTACGTCGTTAGTAAATTGAAAACTTCAACTTCTGCAAATACACTTTTTTAGTTATGATACTGTTAAAGTAAATGAGCGATGTGTATTACACACGAAAATCTAGTTAAATATAAAGACTCTTCAAAATATCAATGCTTTTAAATAATATTGTATACACATTTTGACCGTCTGGACAATATTAACAACGAACCCACGCTATCGTTCTATGGAATTCTAAACAGAATGATCTCATTTGAGTTGTAATAGTATAGCAGGTATTCCACTTCCATATTTATTATTTCTTCAGAAGAAAAATAAAAGAAATTAGTTATTAGAACTCCACATTGCGTGATAATATGATATATTAATTTCATATTATGGAATTGTTAGCTGTGAAATTTAAATGACATACATCTACTTTTCAAAGCTCCGCGATAAAAATTATCAAAATATACATATGTACATTCATACGGCTGTTGTAAAGTAATTTTAAATTCTTTACCAATATTTTTGTATAAGTATGCGCGCGAGTATAGCTGTGATTTTTTGTGCGAGTGAATAATAAACACAAGTAAAAGTTAGACCTCTGCACAAATGTATTTGAAAAAAAAGTACAGCTAATATTAGAGCTATACCGAACTGAATAGAGCTGTACCGAACTGAATCAAACGCTCTCAAACACTCTCAAACGCTCGTTTTTGACAAGAACCTCTAAACAAACCCATGTAATTTAAATGGGTTTGATTAGAGGTTATTGTCAAAAACGAGCGTTTGAGAGCGTTTGATTCAGTTCGGTATAGCTCTACTATTGAATACTTTTCTAATTGTTTGAAGCCTCAAGATTACTACATATGTATGTGTATGGTTTAAGTTTGATATTGTACAATAAGTTCTACGTGAAGGGTTACAGATAAAAGAAATGATTTTTATGTTAAGTTTTAGACTAAAACCTTTAGTCTGAATCTATGTGTCTGTATAGTAAGGCGGTTAATTTAAGAAAATGGAAATTAATTAGGCAAGTATAAGTACATATATAATTACATATTCACAGTTGTAAATATTTATTGGTATGTATATTTCTACAGCAATTAATTCATTTATTTTTTAGTCTTAGACTCTTGATAAATCTACTTCAAAATAATTCAATGTGTGTTTTACAATTTTCAGAAGTTCAACTCCGCGGAAAATTTTAATCAAAACCATATACATACATATGTAGCAATCTTGAGGCTTCAAACAATTAGAAAAGTATTCAATAGTAGAGCTGTGCCGAACTGAATCAAACGCTCTCAAACGCTCGTTTTTGACAAGAACCTCTAATCAAACCCATTTAAATTACATGGGTTTGATTAGAGGTTCTTGTCAAAAACGAGCGTTTGAGAGCGTTTGATTCAGTTCGGCACAGCTCTATTCAATAGCAGTAAATCTAGAAAATAATAACATCATTATGAAATTTAACATTGCTGTTAAAGTATTTGAAGTACTACAGTAGGAACATAGAATTTAAAGAACTTATTTTTCTTATGTTCTCATTTTTGTATGTTCCGTAATCAGTTGAAATCCCCGTTAGATTAGATAGCTGGTACTCCACAAGTCCAGCAGCCAAAGGTACTAAGCTAAGAGTCCGCTATGCATTCACTACAGAACGTCACTACGTCTTCAATGAATGATTCCCGGGTTTCGGCACCAATGTTTGAGATGAGTAATTCAGTTTAAGAATTAGTAGGTGTTTTACTTCAGAACACTTATTTCAATTAATGTTTAAGATGATTAATTCTGTTTAAGAATTAGTATGTGTTTTGCTTTAAACACTTCTATCAACTTTTACAAATAAAGTAACAGTATAGCAGGTATCAATTCTTTAATTTCTTTATTTAGGGCAGCTAGGCAGATTTGCAATGATTGACGATCAATTCAACAATGATCAAAAATATGCATAAAATATTATAAGAAAAGAATATTGATAAGCAATCAAACCTGATTAAATAATTGCATTTATGTACATATGTAATAAAAATGAACTTAATAATGAGCAATAAAATATAACGTTACATGTGCAGAGTGCAATATTAATATGCGAATTTTTTTTTTCTCTATTCAAAATACACAAAGTTTCTTTTCTTATTCAGAACTTGTTTTTATGATAAATATGCACTGTGGTTTAACACGAACAAATATAAGCAAAATATAAGTAGCATGAAATATTATAAAAAATAAGTGTAGTTGTTCACCAACACTTGTATTCAAGTATTCGCTGCTAATAAAGCAAAACAGGTTCACAAGTATACACAGCCACATACACATAGCAGAAAAAGAAACAAAACCACACAACACACAGAACACTCATACATACAACTTCACATAGTTACAATAAGCAAAACACACAAGCCAGCATTGTCATGTATACAAATACACATATATAGCTACATGTTAAGTAAAGTACAACCAACAACAACCATGCCCAGAAGCTTCGCGAAGTTACCAGACGACGTCACTTTGCTATATAAAGACGCTGCCAGAGCTCACACGGTGATTTCAAATATAGACGTGTTAACATCGCTAAATGTTTAGTAGTACAAATACTCGTGTTAATAAAGTAATAAATAAAGTGTTGCCGCATTATGTTTCTAAAATTATTTTTTCTGTTTTAATTTGATGCAATTAAACGAATCCTTGAGGGATAAGTAAAAAAACCGTTTTTACGAAAAGGTCTAAAAACGTAACAATATATATATACATATATATATATATATATATATATATATATATCATTCCAAAAAAGTTCATAGCAAACTGTCTTATCTCTGCTGAAAATTATTTAAAAAAATGTTTTTCTTTCAAAATATACATTTTTAATTTATAAAAATAAATTAATCTTCATTAATCTGTTTTGATAAATTTGTTTTTCAAATAGTCTTGTCTATTAATTTTTTTTGTGGAGTGAAATTTAATATTTTAATAAACTTTATTACAAAACGATAATATGAACAGGGTTCATCGCCCGGACTACAACCGATTTAGGGAGCTTGCCTCCTCATCCGGAAAGGCAAAACAAATAGAAACAAAGACCTCGAGAAAAAGATTTTATACCCCTACCTGAAATAGTAGATAATCAACTCAACCTCCCTCGTTATTTGGTTGCATCAACAGTGTCCTTGGACTAAAATGTTGAGGTTCTCCCGTTAGCGTCGCATAACGTATTTCAGGTGGAAGGAGGACTGGACTGTATATCTTGTGACCGAATTGAAGTTAAGGATATGCGAAGTGGCGATTTACTCCAAGGTACCAGACAATAAAACTCCCGAAAAGTTCTTAAAAGCTAAATATATTGACCGTATCGCAGTCAAAATTTCAATGCACAAAGCGTTAAAGACTGTATAAGGCAGAATTTTCTCGAGAAAATTAAGGACATATCTCAAGAGGAACTACAAAAATTGCTACAGGATCAAAAAGTAGTAGAGGATCGCAAAATAACTAAGAAAGAAAATGATCCAGTTGTGGCAACAGGTGCACCTATAATTACATTTCATCTCATTTATCGTCCAGACTTTTTGAAACTTGGTTTGGAGAGAGTTCCAGTCGCCGAATACATCCCCAACCCTATGAGGTACATAAATTGCTAAGAACTAGGCCACACCAAAAAATGGTGCAGAAACGTTCAGCTTTGCCGTGATTGTGGTCAGAGTGAGGTGCATGAAGTTTGTAGAAGTAAATATTGTATTAACTGCCAAATTAATAGCCATACTTCTTATGATACAGAATGTTCTACATTCTGGAAACACAAATCCGTCAACTATATAAGAATACCAAGAAGATGTACGACACGGGATGCGTGGAAGATTTTTAATGAAAATCCTTTCCTCAATAAGCTTAAACCTTTTTCAAAAAGTAGTAAACAATATCCCACTTACACACAAATTTTAAACACCGGTAACAAGAATCTGCATATATATACAGGAATTAAGAAACAAATTCAAAAATATAAAATATATATAGACATCATTCAATAAAAACATTTAACAATGAATGGACAAATGCAAAAACGACAGCAGACATAATTCAATCAACAGTGTCGGATTCCTGCTAGACCTCTGCACAAATGTATTTGAAGAAAAAAGTACTCCTGATATGGCAAATCTTGAACATATTTTACTACTGTAATCTGCTCTACAACAAAATGTTGTACCTATTTTCTAAAATAACAACATCAAGGAACAATTTTGTTGTTTGGTCGATTATAAAAGTACTGCGTAATATTATGTTCGAGCCATTCATCAAACAAGTCGAGTAAGAATTGAAGATCAAATTTCATATTGTACAATAAGTTTTACGTGAAGGTTTACAGATAAAAGAAATGATTTTTATGTTAAGTTTTAGACTAAAACCTTTAGTCTGAATCTATGTGTCTGTATAGTAAGGCGGTTAATTTAAGAAAATGGACATAAACTAGGCAAGTATAAGTACATATATAATTACATATTCACAGTTATAAACATTTATTGGTATGTATATTTCTACAACAATTAATATATTTATTTTTTAGTTTTAGACTCTTGATATTCAATGTGTTTTTTACAATTTTCAGAAGTTCAACTCCGCGGAAAATTTTAATCAAAACCATATACATTAGAGTGACCGCAAAAAATCAATGTCGGAATCTTGTTCGTCTTAACCCCACAAAACGAATCCCCTTTCCTTTCGAGCGGCACGTGTTACCGTCGTTTAATCGGGCTTAAATTTTGGCTATCCCAATATCTGGAAAGGGGATTCGTTTTGTGGGGTTAAGACGAACAAGATTCCGACATTGATTTTTTGCCCCATATAAGTTGCGGTCACTCTAATATACATATATATGTAGTAATCTTGAGGCTTCAAACAATTAGAAAAGTATTCAATAGCAGTAAATCTAGAAAATAATAACATCATTATGAAATTTAACATTGCTGTTAAAGTATTTGAAGTACTACAAGTAGGAACATAGAATTTAAAGAACTTATTTTTCTTATGTTCTCATTTTTGTATGTTCCGTATTTACTGAACAAGTACGAAGTCAGCTACATACACGTTGGTATTCGTCCGTCAAACCTTCTCTTCATTAGTCGCGTTTTGTTCGAATGTCTTGACTTATCCGAAATCTTATTCGTTGCAGACCTTTAATTCCTACTCAAAAGAATAGCAATTAATGAAAATAAAAACACTAGAGCTGTACCGAACTGAATCAAACGCTCGTTTTTGACAAGAACATATAATCAAACCCATGTAATTTAAATGGGTTTGATAAGAGGTTCTTGTCAAAAACGAGCGTTTGAGAGCAGTTGATTCAGTTCGGTACAGCTCTAAAAAACACACAGAAAACAAATACAAAAATAAATGATTCTAACAGAAATGATGATTTTGATTATGAAATTTTTAGTGATGAAAACATTGATAATTGCTTTATACCGAATACAAACACGAATACTACTGAAGAAAAGGCCATTTAACAACTGCGATGAAACACTAAATGTATCCCATATTCTAACAGCATCTCCAATTTCTAAAATGGATGGTCCATTGGAGGACATACTTGACTGTACCAGGTGTGAGAACGTACAGAAAATAAGATGTCTTAAGCGACACAGCATTCAAGATGTTTAGATTTATTCCAAGAATTATTGTTCATTATAATGATTAAAATTTTTGTTATATAGAATTTACATATACATATATGTAATAATAATTATTTTTGTTAAAACTGATCTTAACACGAGCACATATGGTCTGGTTACCGGCGCCTTTTTTGTTTGCATATATTTTATGAATTAATTTGTAAAGTATATTACTTATAATAACACTGCTCAGCAGCCAAATCCGCCTTTGAATAAAACTATGTGGACTATATGGATTTTGATGCGCTAAACTCGAATGCGTTTTCGGTTTTTTTCCATCAGGTCCAGATTTTTTTTATGAGCGTGGCAATTTTTTGCCCCTAAATTAGCCAGGTACGTAGACATATTTCACCCTAACTCGGGAACAAGTCATCCGATTTTTAAAAGTAAAGCACCAGAAGATGTGTAACAAAATTGTTTTTATTTTAGTCATACCTATACAGTTTTTCTTTATCTTGATTTGTAACAAATCTCCAAACTTATGTCTACGTACCTGGCTAATTTAGGGGAAAAAAATTTTCACGCCCATAAAAAAAAATCTGGACCTTGATAAATCTACTTCAAAATAATTCAATGTGTTTTTTACAATTTTCAGAAGTTCAACTCCGCCTCTATGTATTTACACATATATATATATATATATATATATATATATATGTATATATATATATATATATATATATATATATATATATATATATATTTAATATTTTTTAGCACAAAGATCCACTTAATTTTTTTATATAAAAAACTTCAATTTTTTTTTTGTTTTTTCCAGTATATCGCTACCAACAATTTGTAGCTTCAGGGATATTCAAAAAAAATTTTTACAAAAAATTATGTTTGAAAAATTATTTTCCGTTCAAATTCAGCAAAATCCGAAATACGTTTCCACTACTAGGAAGCTTACACCTATTTCTCGACGCAATGTTACCACCAACAACCAATTTTTCCAGGGATGGGATATTAAAAGTTGGTATTTTGTGGTACTTGTATAAAATTAAATGTTAAGCAATTTTAGGTTTTTCTAATATAAAACCGTTTTATAAGTCATGACGGTTTGCATTGAAAAAAAAACAGCAAAAAAAATTAATTTTCGCCTCCAGAGATGGAAAGTTTAATTTTTTTTATATATAAAGGTAACCAAAGAGACGACTAACGTCTTTTATGGTACATAAAAGTGACCAAAATGGTTACAAATTTTAAATTTATCTTAAATAAAACTATTTCATGCCTCATTAGAGTTGTATTGGTAAAAAAAAGGAGAAACAAAAAAAATTTTGATTCCAAGGATGGGAAATTGAAATTTTTTTTTAGCCCCTGCGGTATTTTTTGGCATACGTAACAACTAATGTGTTTAAACATTTTAAGTTTTTCTTAAATAAAACAGCTTTATACATAACGAAGATTTGCATTGGTAAAATATATAAAAACTTCGTTTTCAGCGGTGGAATTTTTTTTTAATATAAAAGTAACCAAAGAGGCAACTGACGTTATTTGACGTATATTCTACTGCACAACCGTATATAGTAGCACTTTTACTAAAGGTCTGCAACGAATAAGATTTCGGATAAGTCAAGACATTCGAACAAAACGCGACTAATGAAGAGAAGAGAAGGTTTGACGGACGAATACCAACGTGTATGTAGCTGACTTCGTACTTGTTTAGTAAATACGGAACATACAAAAATGAGAACATAAGAAAAATAAGTTCCTCAAATTCTATGTTCCTACATGTAGTAATTCAAATACTTTAACAGCAATGTTAAATTTCATAATGATGTTATTATTTTCTAGATTTACTGCTATTGAATACTTTTCTAATTGTTTGAAGCCTCAAGATTACTACATATATATGTATATTAGAGTGACCGCAACTTATATGGGGCAAAAAATCAATGTCGGAATCTTGTTCGTCTTAACCCCACAAAACGAATCCCCTTTCCAGATATTGGGATAGCCAAAATTTAAGCCCGATTAAACGAAGGTAACACGTGCCGCTCGAAAGGAAAGGGGATTCGTTTTGTGGGGTTAAGATGTCTATATATATTTTATATTTTTGAATTTGTTTCTTAATTCCTGTATATATATGCAGATTCTTGTTACCGGTGTTTAAAATTTGTGTGTAAGTGGGATATTGTTTACTACTTTTTGAAAAAGGTTTAAGCTTATTGAGGAAAGGATTTTCATTAAAAATCTTCCACGCATCCCGTGTCGTACATCTTCTTGGTATTCTTATATAGTTGACGGATTTGTGTTTCCAGAATGTAGAACATTCTGTATCATAAGAAGTATGGCTATTAATTTGGCAGTTAATACAATATTTACTTCTACAAACTTCATGCACCTCACTCTGACCACAATCACGGCAAAGCTGAACGTTTCTGCACCATTTTTTGGTGTGGCCTAGTTCTTAGCAATTTATGTACCTCATAGGGTTGGGGATGTATTCGGCGACTGGAACTCTCTCCAAACCAAGTTTCAAAAAGTCTGGACGATAAATGAGATGAAATGTAATTATAGGTGCACCTGTTGCCACAACTGGATCATTTTCTTTCTTAGTTATTTTGCGATCCTCTACTACTTTTTGATCCTGTAGCAATTTTTGTAGTTCCTCTTGAGATATGTCCTTAATTTTTCTCGAGAAAATTCTCCCTTATACAGTCTTTAACGCTTTGTGCATTGAAATTTTGACTGCGATACGGTCAATATATTTAGCTTTTAAGAACTTTTCGGGAGTTTTATTGTCTGGTACCTTGGAGTAAATCGCCACTTCGCATATCCTTAACTTCAATTCGGTCACAAGATATACAGTCCAGTCCTCCTTCCACCTGAAATACGTTATGCGACGCTAACGGGAGAACCTCAACATTTTAGTCCAAGGACACTGTTGATGCAACCAAATAACGAGGGAGGTTGAGTTGATTATCTACTATTTCAGGTAGGGGTATAAAATCTTTTTCTCGAGGTCTTTGTTTCTATTTGTTTTGCCTTTCCGGATGAGGAGGCAAGCTCCCTAAATCGGTTGTAGTCCGGGCGATGAACCCTGTTCATATTATCGTTTTGTAATAAAGTTTATTAAAATATTAAATTTCACTCCACAAAAAAAATTAATAGACAAGACTATTTGAAAAACAAATTTATCAAAACAGATTAATGAAGATTAATTTATTTTTATAAATTAAAAATGTATATTTTGAAAGAAAAACATTTTTTTAAATAATTTTCAGCAGAGATAAAACAGTTTGCTATGAACTTTTTTGGAATGATATATATATATATATATATATATATATATATATATATTGTTACGTTTTTAGACCTTTTCGTAAAAACGGTTTTTTTACTTATCCCTCAAGGATTCGTTTAATTGCATCAAATTAAAACAGAAAAAATAATTTTAGAAACATAATGCGGCAACACTTTATTTATTACTTTATTAACACGAGTATTTGTACTACTAAACATTTAGCGATGTTAACACGTCTATATTTGAAATCACCGTGTGAGCTCTGGCAGCGTCTTTATATAGCAAAGTGACGTCGTCTGGTAACTTCGCGAAGCTTCTGGGCATGGTTGTTGTTGGTTGTACTTTACTTAACATGTAGCTATATATGTGTATTTGTATACATGACAATGCTGGCTTGTGTGTTTTGCTTATTGTAACTATGTGAAGTTGTATGTATGAGTGTTCTGTGTGTTGTGTGGTTTTGTTTCTTTTTCTGCTATGTGTATGTGGCTGTGTATACTTGTGAACCTGTTTTGCTTTATTAGCAGCGAATACTTGAATACAAGTGTTGGTGAACAACTACACTTATTTTTTATAATATTTCATGCTACTTATATTTTGCTTATATTTGTTCGTGTTAAACCACAGTGCATATTTATCATAAAAACAAGTTCTGAATAAGAAAAGAAACTTTGTGTATTTTGAATAGAGAAAAAAAAAATTCGCATATTAATATTGCACTCTGCACATGTAACGTTATATTTTATTGCTCATTATTAAGTTCATTTTTATTACATATGTACATATATGCAATTATTTAATCAGGTTTGATTGCTTATCAATATTCTTTTCTTATAATATTTTATGCATATTTTTGATCATTGTTGAATTGATCGTCAATCATTGCAAATCTGCCTAGCTGCCCTAAATAAAGAAATTAAAGAATTGATACCTGCTATACTGTTACTTTATTTGTAAAAGTTGATAGAAGTGTTTAAAGCAAAACACATACTAATTCTTAAACAGAATTAATCATCTTAAACATTAATTGAAATAAGTGTTCTGAAGTAAAACACCTACTAATTCTTAAACTGAATTACTCATCTCAAACATTGGTGCCGAAACCCGGGAATCATTCATTGAAGACGTAGTGACGTTCTGTAGTGAATGCATAGCGGACTCTTAGCTTAGTACCTTTGGCTGCTGGACTTGTGGAGTACCAGCTATCTAATCTAACGGGGATTTCAACTGATTAACTTGTGAAGATATCTCCTCGAATTGGGTATTTTAGTTTATGTAATTAGCTGAAATAATTGGTTTGATATTAACCTGCGTTACTATTGCTTATATCTTGTGATTAAAACGTATAGTATAATTAAAATCAAACAAACTTTTGTGCTACTATATCGAGTTTTTTAAAATAATGGCAGATATTTCTCACATCATTGAAGGACAACGAATGTTGTTCACAATTTTGGAAAAAACAATGCAAACTGTCACATCAAAGACGAATATAACACGTGGCTACGCCGAAAGTGTATTAGAAGAAATCGAAGCATCCTTTAAATTATTTAAAGATGTTCATAGTCAACTCGCAGAAATGGTTCACGAAAATTCTATAAATATTTCTCAAGTACCTTACTTTTTGGAAGATTTATAGTATGCCTTTCAGGACTTATTTTTGTCCGTGAAAGGTAAATTAATAGACACGTTAACGGAACAATCTAACTCTCAGTCGCCTGGCTTTCATTCAAGTACATTTGCAACAGTACCTTCTAATAGAAATAAAACAATGATCGCTGAGGCTCGTCTGCCAAAAATAGACATACCAGTGTTCTCAGGAGAGTACTTATCGTGGATTTCATATAAAGACATGTTTACTTCCTTGGTTCATAACAATCAAGCATTAAGCAATGTACAAAAGTACTACTTTTTAAAAGGTTCATGTTCTGGAACTCCACTAGATATTATAAACGAATACCCAGCTTCAGATGCCAGTTATGTTTTAGCTTGGCAAGCTTTAAATAATCGCTTCCACAACAAAAGAAAAATTGTAGACACTCTTATGAAGAAGTTGTTTTCAATAGCACCCTCTAACGGCTCTGCTCAGAGCATTCAAACTATTTTAGATACTACACGCAATTGTCTTGCGTTATTACGCACTCTTGAGATAAGTTCCGATGGATGGGACGCAATTCTGATTTACATGACTGTAAATAAACTAGATAATCAGACTCGCAAAGAATGGGACCAGTCGCTAAAGGCATCTACAGAAATTCCCCCAATTAATACACTTTTTGAGTTCCTAGAAACGTCATTTAGAACATTAAAAACTATCTCCGAGCCTCAACACTCACAGCTAAGCTTTAGTAAGTCATCTCGAGCTTCATATCAGTCTAGAAACAAGAATAGTTTCCGACGGAATGTACATGTCTCTGTCGCCACCAATGATATTAATTGCCCCTGCTGCGACAAACGTCACCTTTTGTTCAAATGCTTTAAATTTGCTGCAATGTCGTCTGAACATAAACGTGCCTTTATAGATGAAAAGACAATCTGTCGAAACTGTCATAGTACAGGCCACTTTAGCAGCAATTGTCATTTAACATCACGTTGTCAAATATGTCACCAGAATCACCACACCACTGTGCATAAAGAATATGCAATTACAAAAGACATCTTTACCAAATCTGAACAATTACACATTGGCCGATCCATATTTCACTGAACGTGGAAAAATCGACATTTTGTTGGGTGGAGATGTCTATGGGGATATTGTTTTACCCCAGCAGAGAAAATTAAACGGCAGCTTGCTGCTGCAGCTTACTCATTTTGGTTGGGCAGTATCTGGGCCGACAGCTCCAATCTCTCACTATCACAATAATATATTTGTAAATATTTGTTCATTAGAACTGCAATTACGAGCATTCTGGGAGCAGGAAGAAATAATAGAAAAACGACAGTTGATGGACGAAGAAGAACTCTGTGAAAAGTATTTCCAAAAAACTACAACGCGTGACAGTAATGGTCGTTATACAGTATCTTTGCCTTTCAAAGCTGCGTTAAAAGGCCTTTCTTTACCACTATTTCGACATACTGATTACAGTGCTCTTTCAAGACTAAAAAGTGTTGAGGCGAAGTGTAAAAATAATCGTAAATTTGGCGACTTATATTTCAATTTTATGAAAGATTACGAAAGTCTTGGGCATATGTCTAAAATGGGGAAATATCCGGCTGATCTAAGCAAAAATGGCTATTTTTTACCACATCATGGTGTTTTTAGAGATAGTAGCTCCACTACTAAGTTAAGAGTAGTTTTTGACGGTAGTTCAAAAACACCAAATCAAACTTCCCTAAATGATGAGCTTGCCGCAGGTCCACCCTTACAAAACGATCTTCCAACAATTATAACACGATGGAGGCGATTCGGTGTTGGCTTTAGGGCAGACTTAGAAAAAATGTTTCGACAAATAAATGTGGTTAAAGAGCATCAGAAATACCAACAAATCCTATGGCGAAATCCTGGCTCAGATAGTATTTTCATATATAATCTCTCTACTGTCACTTATGGCACTAAGCCAGCCCCATTTCTTTCGATAAGAGTTTTGCAACAACTATCTACAGATGAAAATGATGCATTTCCTATGGCTTGTAAGGTACTCCACAGTGATACTTATGGTGACGACGTCATTTCTGGCGCCGATGATTTTGAGCAAGCCGTAAAACTGTATTCTGACCTTTGTGAATTACTGAAAAATTTAATTTACGCAAGTGGACTTCGAACTCAAAAGAGCTCTTGGCATGCATTGCACCTGAACTAAGAGAACATTCAAATATTTATGAAATAAATGACGATCATTATGTAAAAGCACTTGGCCTTGAATGGAACACTTGTTCGGACTACTTTTCTTTTAGAATTGATCTTAAAACTGGTGATAATAATGTTACCAAACGAAGCTTGCTGTCAGATGCAGCAAAACTGTATGATCCGCTCGGATGGTTGTCGCCCACGACTGTGGTTGCAAAAATCGAGTTCCAAAACTTATGGTTACTAGGCTTACAATGGAATGATTTTCTACCAGATGCTTTAAATAAACGATGGTTAGATTACAGAAATAATTTAAAGAAGCTTAGGAGCATTAAAATACCTAGATGGATAGGCCTATCAAAGAATAAAAAACTTGAACTTCACGGGTTCTCCGACTCCTTCAAACTTTGCCGCTGTAGTCCACTCTAAAACTACCCTAGATGATGGTTGTGTAATAATAAGCAAGCTTACTGCAAGCAAAAACTAAAGTTGGACCACTGAAACGTCTTACTATACCCAGAATGGAGTTATGTGGAGCTACGTTACTGGTTAATCTCATTAGTAAAATAACCTCAACAATAGATTGTGAAATAGACGACATATATTATTGGACTGATAGCACAACTGTCTTATCCTGGATAAGAGGACAATCATCCAGATGGCCAGTTTACGTCGGAAATAGAGTAGCGGAAATTCAACGAAAATCAAATAATACTCAGTGGAGATATGTTTCAACTACAGACAATCCAGCTGATTGCGCGTCTCGAGGAGTTTCAGCTGAAGAACTTGCAAGTCATGAGCTTTGGTGGAATGGACCTAATTGGCTTAAGAATGTTAAAGAGAAATGGCCTAGACAGCCTAAATTTAATTTTGAAACCGCAGAAGAAGTATTACCGAATTCAAATTTATGCGCTAACTCGACTGTATGTGAAGTCAAGGAATATCCTGAAATTCTCAAGCATTTTTCATCTCTTACCAAGCTAGTTCGAGTAATTGCATACGTAGTCCGTTTTAAAAATAATTCGTTGCTTAGTAGAAAATCACAAATAGACTGTAATAGTAAGATGACAGGTTTTCTTACCAGTACTGAGCTGAAATATGCTCTGTTAAAAATTGTTAAGATTTCATAGCGAATTGATTTTCCAATTGAAGTTGTTAAGAAAAAAAGTAAGAATTACATAAATCAATCAATACTTAGATTATGCCCTTTTATTGATAGCTCTGAAATTCTCAGAGTTGGAGGACGAATTCAGAATTCAAATTTGAGTTATCATTCGAAGCATCAAATTATACTTTCAAAACGAAATCCTCTATCCTTTTTAATATTTTTAGACGCTCACATCAAAACCTTACATGGTGGCTTAATACAGATGCAGTCATATGTTGCGAGAGAATATTGGATTCTGTCAGCAAGAAATCTAGCAAAAAGAGTTTTACTCCAATGTATTGTTTGCTTCAGGTACAATACAACTGCTGGACAACAAGTCATGGGAAATCTACCCAGCGTTCGTCTCAAGCCTACCCGTCCATTCAAGCATAGTGGTGTTGACTATGCTGGACCTATAACGATAAAGCAGTCAACAGCTAGAAATTCCATTACAACTAAAGGCTACATATGTTTATTTATTTGTATGGTAACTAAGGCCTTACACTTAGAGGCAGTATCAAGTTTGTCCACGGACTCCTTTTTAGCAGCGTTTAGACGTTTCGTGGCCCGACGTGGCAATTGCACTGATATATATTCTGATTGCGGCACGAATTTCGTTGGAGCAAACAGGGAGCTCGAAATTCTTCACTTCAAGAACAAAGTTCTCCTCTCAGACGATCTCGGAGAAATCCTTGCCTCCGATGGAGTTACTTGGCACTTCATACCACCAGCCTCACCAAATTTCGGAGGACTTTGGGAGGCAGGAGTTAAGTCTACGAAGCACCATTTACGTAGAGTTATGCAGAATCGTATTTTGACGTTTGAAGAGCTATGTACGCTTTTGACACAAATTGAAAGTTGTCTGAACTCTAGGCCACTTTACCCCTTAAGCTCTGAGCCATCAGATTGCAATGCACTAACTCCAGCACACTTTTTGATTGGAGAGCCATCGGTATGTATACCTGAGGAAGATATTCTTCAAGCTAATATTGACCGTTTGTCAAGATGGAGAGTTGTTGAGAAGTTAAAACAACATTTTTGGCATCGTTGGTCAACCGAATGGCTTAGCCGAATGCAATCAAGACCTAAGTGGCTAAAGACTACGAGAAATGCTGAAGTCGGCAACTTGGTAATAATATTGGATGAGCGCTTCCCACCTGAACAGTGGCCTCTAGCCCGTATTCAAGCTATTCATCCTGGCAAGGATGGTTGCGTTAGAGTAGTTACACTTTTCTCAAATGGAAAACTAGTTAAACGACCTATTTCTAAGATAGCATTTCTGCCAAGTAGAGATCCTCTACAAGATAATCTTGATTTAGCTGAAGTTCCCATACGTACATAAACTAAGAACTGTTGTTCTTAGTGGGGGAGAATGTTGGTGAACAACTACACTTATTTTTTATAATATTTCATGCTACTTATATTTTGCTTATATTTGTTCGTGTTAAACCACAGTGCATATTTATCATAAAAACAAGTTCTGAATAAGAAAAGAAAATTTGTGTATTTTGAATAGAGACTAAAAAATTCGCATATTAATATTGCACTCTGCACATGTAACGTTATATTTTATTGCTCATTATTAAGTTCATTTTTATTACATATGTACATAAATGCAATTATTTTATCAGGTTTGATTGCTTATCAATATTCTTTTTTTATAATATTTTATGCATATTTTTGAACATTGTTGAATTGATCGTCAATCATTGCAAATCTGCCTAGCTGCGCTAAATAAAGAAATTAAAGAATTGATACCTGCTATACTGTTACTTTATTTGTAAAAGTTGATAGAAGTGTTTAAAGCAAAACACATACTAATTCTTAAACGGAATTAATCATCTTAAACATTAATGGAAATAAGTGTTCTGAAGTAAAACACCTACTAATTCTTAAACTGAATTACTCATCTCAAACGTTGGTGCCGAAACCTGGGAATCATTCATTGAAGACGTAGTGACGTTCTGTAGTGAATGCATAGCGGACTCTTAGCTTAGTACCTTTGGCTGCTGGACTTGTGCAGTACCAGCTATCTAATCTAACGTGGATTTCAACTGGTTAACTTGTGAAGATATCTCCTCGAATTGGGCTAAGTATTTTAATTTATGTAATTAGCTGAAATAATTGGTTTGATATTAACCTGCGTTACTATTGCTTATATCTTGTGATTAAAACGTATAGTATAATTAAAATCAAACAAACTTTTGTGCTACTATATCGAGTTTTTTAAAATAATGGCAGATATTTCTCACATCATTGAAGGACAACGAATGTTGTTCACAATTTTGGAAAAAACAATGCAAATTGTCACATCAAAGACGAATATAAAACGTGGATACGCCGAAAGTGTATTAGAAGAAATCGAAGCATCCTTTAAATTATTTATCGAATACGAAAAAAGATTTTGAAATAATTTGTAAGGCTTTTATTTTGCCAAAGATAACTGCTTATCAACCTCGGATAATAGCTAAAACATCTTTACCAAATCTGAACAATTACTCATTGGCCGATCCGTATTTCACTGAACGTGGAAAAATCGACATTTTGTTGGGTGGAGATGTCTATGGGGATATTGTTTTACCCTTGCAGCTTGCTGCTGCAGCTTACTCATTTTGGTTGGGCAGTATCCCGGGTTTCGGCACCAATGTTTGAGATGAGTAATTCTGTTTAAGAATTAGTAGGTGTTTTGCTTCAAAACACTTATTTCAATTAATGTTTAAGATGATTAATTCTGTTTAAGAATTAGTATGTGTTTTGCTTTAAACACTTCTATCAACTTTTACAAATAAAGTAACAGTATAGCAGGTATCAATTCTTTAATTTCTTTATTTAGCGCAGCTAGGCAGATTTGCAATGATTGACGATCAATTCAACAATGTTCAAAAATATGCATAAAATATTATAAGAAAAGAATATTGATAATCAATCAAACCTGATAAAATAATTGCATTTATGTACATATGTAATAAAAATGAACTTAATAATGAGCAATAAAATATAACGTTACATGTGCAGAGTGCAATATTAATATGCGAATTTTTTAGTCTCTATTCAAAATACACAAATTTTCTTTTCTTATTCAGAACTTGTTTTTATGATAAATATGCACTGTGGTTTAACACGAACAAATATAAGCAAAATATAAGTAGCATGAAATATTATAAAAAATAAGTGTAGTTGTTCACCAACATTCTCCCCCACTAAGAACAACAGTTCTTAGTTTATGTACGTATGGGAACTTCAGCTAAATCAAGATTATCTTGTAGAGGATCTCTACTTGGCAGAAATGCTATCTTAGAAATAGGTCGTTTAACTAGTTTTCCATTTGAGAAAAGTGTAACTACTCTAACGCAACCATCCTTGCCAGGATGAATAGCTTGAATACGGGCTAGAGGCCACTGTCCAGGTGGGAAGCGCTCATCCAATATTATTACCAAGTCGCCGACTTCAGCATTTCTCGTAGTCTTTAGCCACTTAGGTCTTGATTGCATTCGGCTAAGCCATTCGCATTGCAATCTGATGGCTCAGAGCTTAAGGGGCAAAGTGGCCTAGAGTTCAGACAACTTTCAATTTGTGTCAAAAGCGTACATAGCTCTTCAAACGTCAAAATACGATTCTGCATAACTCTACGTAAATGGTGCTTCGTAGACTTAACTCCTGCCTCCCAAAGTCCTCCGAAATTTGGTGAGGCTGGTGGTATGAAGTGCCAAGTAACTCCATCGGAGGCAAGGATTTCTCCGAGATCGTCTGAGAGGAGAACTTTGTTCTTGAAGTGAAGAATTTCGAGCTCCCTGTTTGCTCCAACGAAATTCGTGCCGCAATCAGAATATATATCAGTGCAATTGCCACGTCGGGCCACGAAACGTCTAAACGCTGCTAAAAAGGAGTCCGTGGACAAACTTGATACTGCCTCTAAGTGTAAGGCCTTAGTTACCATACAAATAAATAAACATATGTAGCCTTTAGTTGTAATGGAATTTCTAGCTGTTGACTGCTTTATCGTTATAGGTCCAGCATAGTCAACACCACTATGCTTGAATGGACGGGTAGGCTTGAAACGAACGCTGGGTAGATTTCCCATGACTTGTTGTCCAGCAGTTGTATTGTACCTGAAGCAAACAATACATTGGCGTAAAACTCTTTTTGCTAGATTTCTTGCTGACAGAATCCAATATTCTCTCGCAACATATGACTGCATCTGTATTAAGCCACCATGTAAGGTTTTGATGTGAGCGTCTAAAAATATTAAAAAGGATAGAGGATTTCGTTTTGAAAGTATAATTTGATGCTTCGAATGATAACTCAAATTTGAATTCTGAATTCGTCCTCCAACTCTGAGAATTTCAGAGCTATCAATAAAAGGGCATAATCTAAGTATTGATTGATTTATGTAATTCTTACTTTTTTTCTTAACAACTTCAATTGGAAAATCAATTCGCTATGAAATCTTAACAATTTTTAACAGAGCATATTTCAGCTCAGTACTGGTAAGAAAACCTGTCATCTTACTATTACAGTCTATTTGTGATTTTCTACTAAGCAACGAATTATTTTTAAAACGGACTACGTATGCAATTACTCGAACTAGCTTGGTAAGAGATGAAAAACGCTTGAGAATTTCAGGATATTCCTTGACTTCACATACAGTCCAGTTAGCGCATAAATTTGAATTCGGTAATACTTCTTCAGCGGTTTCAAAATTAAATTTAGGCTGTCTAGGCTATTTCTCTTTAACTTCCTTAAGCCAATTAGGTCCATTCCACCAAAGCTCATGACTTGCAAGTTCTTCAGCTGAAACTCCTCGAGACGCGCAATCAGCTGGATTGTCTGTAGTTGAAACATATCTCCACTGAGTATTATTTGATTTTCGTTGAATTTCCGCTACTCTATTTCCGACGTAAGCTGGCCATCTGGATGATTGTCCTCTTATCCAGGATAAGACAGTTGTGCTTTCAGTCCAATAATATATGTCGTCTATTTCACAATCTATTGTTGAGGTTATTTTACTAATGAGATTAACCAGTAACGTAGCTCCACATAACTCCATTCTGGGTATAGTAAGACGTTTCAGTGGTCCAACTTTAGTTTTTGCTTGCAGTAAGCTTATTATTACACAACCATAATCTAGGGTAGTTTTAGAGTAGACTAAAGCGGCAAAGGCGAGTTTGGAGGAGTCGGAGAATCCGTGAAGTTCAAGTTTTTTATTCTTTGATAGGCCTATCCATCTAGGTATTTTAATGCTCCTAAGCTTCTTTAAATTATTTCTGTAATCTAACCATCGTTTATTTAAAGCATCTGGTGGAAAATCATTCCATTGTAAGCCTAGTAACCATAAGTTTTGGAACTCGATTTTTGCAACCACAGTCGTGGGCGACAACCATCCGAGCGGATCATACAGTTTTGCTGCATCTGACAGCAAGCTTCGTTTGGTAACATTATTATCACCAGTTTTAAAATCAATTCTAAAAGAAAAGTATTCCGAACAAGTGTTCCATTCAAGGCTAAGTGCTTTTACATAATGATCGTCATTTATTTCATAAATATTTGAATGTTCTCTTAGTTCAGGTGCAATACATGCCAAGAGCTCTTTTGAGTTCGAAGTCCACTTGCGTAAATTAAATTTTCCTCGTTTCAGTAATTCACAAAGGTCAGAATACAGTTTTACGGCTTGCTCAAAATCATCGGCGCCAGAAATGATGTCATCACTATGGAGTACCTTACAAGCCATTGGAAATACATCATTTTCATCTGTAGATAGTTGTTGCAAAACTCTTATCGAAAGAAATGGGGCTGGCTTAGTGCCATAAGTGACAGTAGAGAGATTATATATGAAAATACTATCTGAGCCAGGATTTCGCCATAGGATTTGTTGGTATTTCTGATGCTCTTTAACCACATTTATTTGTCGAAACATTTTTTCTAAGTCTGCCCTAAAGCCAACACCGAATCGCCTCCATCGTGTTATAATTGTTTGGAAGATCGTTTTGTAAGGGTGGACCTGCGGCAAGCTCATCATTTAGGGAAGTTTGATTTGGTGTTTTTGAACTACCGTCAAAAACTACTCTTAACTTAGTAGTGGAGCTACTATCTCTAAAAACACCATGATGTGGTAAAAAATAGCCATTTTTGCTTAGATCAGCCGGATATTTCCCCATTTTAGACATATGCCCAAGACTTTCGTAATCTTTCATAAAATTGAAATATAAGTCGCCAAATTTACGATTATTTTTACACTTCGCCTTAACACTTTTTAGTCTTGAAAGAGCACTATAATCAGTATGTCGAAATAGTGGTAAAGAAAGGCCTTTTAACGCAGCTTTGAAAGGCAAAGATACTGTATAACGACCATTACTGTCACGCGTTGTAGTTTTTTGGAAATACTTTTCATAGAGTTCTTCTTCGTCCGTCAACTGTCGTTTTTCTATTATTTCTTCCTGCTCCCAGAAAGCTCGTAATTGCAGTTCTAATGAACAAATATTTACAAATATATTATTGTGATAGTGAGAGATTGGAGCTGTCGGCCCAGATACTGCCCAACCAAAATGAGTAAGCTGCAGCAGCAAGCTGCCGTTTAATTTTCTCTGCTGGGGTAAAACAATATCCCCATAGACATCTCCACCCAACAAAATGTCGATTTTTCCACGTTCAGTGAAATACGGATCGGCCAATGTGTAATTGTTCAGATTTGGTAAAGATGTTTTAGATATTATCCGAGGTTGATAAGCAGTTATCTTTGGCAAAATAAAAGCCTTATAAATTATTTCAAAATCTTTTTCCGTATTCGATAATAATCTAAGGTGAACTAATCTCTTGGAGATGTAATCATTACCACCGACACCGCTAATTTGAACATGAGTTTTGATCATCGGAAGTTTTAGAATTTCAACTGCGTTTTTAGTTATAAACGATGCTTGCGCACACTGGTCTAGAATAGCCCTTAAGTTAAAAACTCCATATTCAGTTCTAATCACTACACGTATCGTAGCTAGGAGTACTTGAGGCTGTTCAAGTAAACTGTTGCAATTGCATACTATGTTTGCAACAACATTCTCGTTCGACTGCGAGATAACCGAACTCAATGACGCGTTAGTTTGTGTGTTGTTACTGTTGTCTTTTGTAATTGCATATTCTTTATGCACAGTGGTGTGGTGCTTCTGGTGACATATTTGACAATGTGATGTTAAATGACAATTGCTGCTAAAGTGGCCTGTACTAAGACAGTTTCGACAGATTGTCTTTTCATTTATAAAGGTACGTTTATGTTCAGACGACATTGCAGCAAATTTAAAGCATTTGAACGCAGCAGGGGCAATTAATATCATTGCTGGCGACAGAGAACTATACATTCCGTCGGAAACTATTCTTGTTTCTAGACTGATATGAAGCTCGAGATGACTTACTAAAGCTTAGCTGTGAGTGTTGAAGCTCGGAGATAGTTTCTAATGTTCTAAATGACGTTTCTAGGAACTCAAAATTGTATTAATTGGGGGAATTTCTGTAGATGCCTTTAGCGACTGTTCCCATTCTTTGCGAGTCTGATTATCTAGTTTATTTACAGTCATGTCATCGGAACTTACATCAAGAGTGCGTAATAACGCAAGACAATTGCGTGTAGTATCTAAAATAGTTTGAATGCTCTGAGCAGAGCCGTTAGAGGGTGATATTGAAAACAACTTGTTCATAAGAGTGTCTACAATTTTTCTTTTGTTGTGGAAGCGATTATTTAAAGCTTGCCAAGCTAAAACATAACTGGCATCTGAAGCTGGGTAGTCGTTTATAATATCTAGTGGAGTTCCAGAACATGAACCTTTTAAAAAGTAGTACTTTTGTACATTGATTAATGCTTAATTGTTATGAACCAAGGAAGTAAACATGTCTTTATATGAAATCCACGATAAGTAGTCTCCTGAGAACACTGGTATGTCTATTTTCGGCAGACGAGCCTCAGCGATCATTGCTTCATTTCTATTAGAAGGTACTGTTGCAAATGTACTTGAATGAAAGCCAGGCGACTGAGAGTTAGATTGTTCCGTTAACATGTCTATTAATTTACCTTTCACGGACAAAAATAAGTCCTGAAAGGCATAATATAAATCTTCCGAAAAGTAAGGTACTTGAGAAATATTTATAGAATTTTCGTGAACCATTTCTACGAGTTGACTATGAACATCTTTAAACTATCTAGCAAAAAGAGTTTTACGCCAATGTATTGTTTGCTTCAGGTACAATGCAACTGCTGGACAACAAGTCATGGGAAATCTACCCAGCGTTCGTCTCAAGCCTACGCGTCCATTCAAGCATAGTGGTGTTGACTATGCTGGACTTATAACGATAAAGCAGTCAACAGCTAGAAATTCCATTACAACTAAAGGCTACATATGTTTATTTATTTGTATGGTAACTAAGGCTTAGAGGTAGTATCAAGTTTGTCCACGGACTCCTTTTTAGCAGCGTTTAGACGTTTCGTGGCCCGACGTGGCAATTGCACTGATATATATTCTGATTGCGGCACGAATTTCGTTGGAGCAAACATGGAGCTCGAAATTCTTCACTTTAAGAACAAAGTTCTTCTCTCAGACGATCTCGGAGAAACCCTTGCCTCCGATGGAGTTACTTGGCACTTCATACCACCAGCCTCACCAAATTTCGGAGGACTTTGGGAGGCAGGAGTTAAGTCTTCGAAGCACCATTTACGTAGAGTTATGCAGAATCGTATTTTGACGTTTGAAGAGCTATGTACGCTTTTCACACAAATTGAAAGTTGTCTGAACTCTAGGCCACTTTGCCCCTTAGGCTTTGAGCCATCAGATTGCAATGCACTAACTCCAGCACACTTTTTGATTGGAGAGCAATCGGTATGTATATCTGAGGAAGATATTCTTCAAGCTGATATTGACCGTTTGTCAAGATGGAAAGTTGTTGAGAAGTTAAAACAACATTTTTGGCATCGTTGGTAAACCGAATGGCTTAGCCGAATGCAATCAAGACCTAAGTGGCTAAAGACTACGAGAAATGCTGAAGTTGGCGACTTGGTAATAATATTGGATGAGCGCTTCCCACCTGCACTGTGGCCTCTAGCCCGTATCCACGCTATTCATTCTGGCAAGGATGGTTGCGTTAGAGTAGTTACACTTCTCTCAAATGGAAAACTAGTTAAAGGACCTATTTCTAAGATAGCATTTCTGCCAAGTAGAGATCCTCTACAAGATAATCTTGATTTAGCTGAAGTTCCCATACGTACATAAACTAAGAACTGTTGTTCTTAGTGGGGGAGAATGTTGGTGAACAACTACACTTATTTTTTATAATATTTCATGCTATTTATATTTTGCTTATATTTGTTCGTGTTAAACCACAGTGCATATTTATCATAAAAACAAGTTCTGAATAAAAAAAGAAAATTTGTGTATTTTGAATAGAGACTAAAAAATTCGCATATTAATATTGCACTCTGTACATGTAACGTTATATTTTATTGCTCATTATTAAGTTCATTTTTATTACATATGTACATAAATGCAATTATTTAATCAGGTTGGTATTTTTGGGGACAATCCTTTCTTCCGTTGTGGGTTATAAAGTAAAACCAATTGTCCTTCCATAAATCCCTCCGAATGTGTTGCACGGTCATACCTAGCCTTTATTTTGTCACTGACCATTTTGATTCTATTACGCCCGAACTCATGCAGTTCGTGAAATTCCTCCTTCTCTTGGTACGTAATAGCTCCTGAGTTGTACTGTTGTAGCTGTGTCCGGTTTCTTCTTACTGGGCCTTTGGCTGCTATGCACTGTGGGCAGTTTCTATCCAGTCGGCTTGTTGACATCTAACCCAATGAAAACGCTGCTTCAGTTTCTCAAGTGTTTTTGTTACTCCAAGATGACCGCCACTGGGTCCATTATGAAACTCCTGTAAAACTTCACTTATCTTGGAGTATGGCACAACTATTAAATTTGAAGTTGTTTTACCATCTACACTTTCCCATACGCGGTATAAACACCCTTTTATTACCTTAAGGCTGTTCCACTGAGCCCAATAAGATTTGGCGAGTGGGCTTTCAGCCGAAATTTTATTCCGGGATAGTCGTCTGTCTTTTTCTTTGGCCGCTATAATTTTCCTTAGTATATCATCGTCCCTCTGTGCCGCTGACCAGTCTTCATCAGGGCCGATGTGCATTAGCCGAACATCCACAACACCTTCCTTTTGCTCGGTTCTAACACAATGTTTACACTCTAAGCAGCACGGGTCTTCTCGAAAGAGCATCCGCATTGTTATGCTTTGTGCCCCTTCTATGCTCAATGCTCTTTCTTGGTGGCAAAACAGATCTACCTCTTTTCCTTGATGCTTTGCAGGTGCGCTGAAAATGACCGATCTTTCCGCAGTTAAAGCACTTAGGCTTTTCTTTGATAGCCTTTTCTGCCAGCAGTTGTCGCATTGCCTCCTTTAAGCTAGCAACTAGGTTGTTATCCTCCTCAGACAAAACCTCCACATTCCGCACGCTACGTCTCTTCCTTGATGCTTTGCAACTGCGCGGAAAATGATCGTTCTTTCCGCAGTTAAAGCACTTAGGCTTTTCTTTGGTAGCACTTTCTGCTAGCAGTTGTCGCATTGCCTCCTTAAAGCTAGCAACTAGGTTGTTATCCTCCTCAGACAAAACCTCCACATTCCGCACTTTACATATCTGTGGCTTGAAAGCCATCCTTGCAGTCTCTTGAGCCAGCGCAAATGAAACAGTTTCATCGAAAGTTGATTTCTGCGCAGCGCACACTACCGGTTTAACATCAGAGTCGCTACTGCCGTTAACGAAAGCCTCAGTTTTAAAGTGGTCCAGGAACGGGTGACTCTCGCCTGGATATATGAGCTGAACTAAACGCTCGATTTCCATTACGAAATCTTGCTGAGATTCGTTAGGCTTCTGAACTCTACGTCGCAATTCTATTCCACCATACTTGCGCTGCAATGCTGCCATTATTTCATTATAGTTGTTTCTGCGGCTTACTGGCACAGTCTCAAGTACCTCTGCGGCTGTACCCTTTAAGGACAAAAACAACTCTATGACCTTTTCTTCAGCATCCCATCCATTTCTGCTAGCAACCGTCTCGAACTGGAATTTGAAGATGCCTAACAGTACGCTGCCGTCGAATTATGGCGCTTTTATCCGTGCAGAAACCTCCGCAACTGCTCGTACTGGCCCGCCACTGCACTACAGGTTATGCATTTTATCCTCTAGAGCATGCAATTTCTCTTCGAACTCCTTTGCATGCTGTTCCTGACCACCACCGCTTTCTAGATGTTGGACTCTATCCGCCAGCTCTGAGAATTTATTCTCAATAAAATCCATCCTCCTGTTAATGGCTTCAGAAACCTCTACCAGGATCTCGTTCGTGGGTTTATTTGACTCCTGTATCTGGTTGAAATTCTGTTTTATTTCAGTTATTTTGGCTACAAGCTTGTCACTGCTGATGCTTGATGCCTCCTGCATCTGCTGAGAGTTTTGTTTTATATCATTTATTTCGCCTACAAGCTTTTCCTGCATCTGCTGAGAGTTCTGTTTTGTTTAAGTTATTTCGGCTACAAGCTTGTCACTGCTGATTTTTGATGCAGTTTGTGCATCACTGATTCCTTTTATCTGGATCATCATAGCAGCGAACATTGAATTTATGTCCATGCTGCTGGTCGTGGCAGGAGGGCATACCTGCACATCGTCTTTGTCCTCAAACTCGTATGTCCCGATGTCCATGCCACGATTCTTAAACTCATCTATCAGCCTCTTCTACAGTTCAGCCTTGTTACCTGCAGTTGGCAATTACCGAGCTCCTTTTTCAGCTGTTCAACTTTTAGCTCATCAAATTTCATGATTATTTATTTTAATTAATAATTTTTTTTCTTTAATGTCCTTTTTTTTCTTAAATTGCAATGTCCTTTTAATTATTTTTGCAATCCCACTTCTGACACCAATTGTTACGTTTTCAGACCTTTTCGTAAAAACGGTTTTTTTACTTATTCTTCAAGGATTTGTTTAATTGCATCAAATTAAAACAGACAAATTAATTTTAGAAATATAATGCGGCAACACTTTATTTATTATTTATTAACACGAGTATTTGTACTACTAAACACTTAGCGATGTTAACACGTCTATATTTGAAATCACACTCTGACTCTCTGAGCTCTGGCAGCGTCTTTATATAGCAAAGTGACGTCGTCTGGTAACTTCGCGAAGCTTCTGGGCATGGTTGTTGTTGGTTGTACTTTACTTAACATATAGCCATATATGTGTGTTTGTATACATGAAAATGCTGACTTGTGTGTTCTGCTTATGGTAACTATATGAAGTTGTATGTATGAGTGTTCTGTCTGTTGTGTAGTTTTGTTTCTTCTTCTGCTATGTATACTTGTGAACCTGTTTAGCTTTATTAGCAGCGAATACTTGCGTACAAGATCATTAAGAATAACATCTCTTAGCATTTATGTAGCTAGGTTTTTCGTTGTTGTTATTTACACTTATTATTGGCACAGCCTCGAATGATCTTGTATATTCCAGAGTATTCCATTTCCGTTAATTTGAATATTATCTATATATTGTGTTGACCAGGGTTTTAATATTTTGACAACTAGATATTAATTGGCAGTGGTGCCAAGTACATGTAACCACATTGTCGTTTTATTTAAATCTATTTTTAATTTTTGTAACAATATATATATTTAATAAATTAACTATTTGACATTCTGTCACTGTACTATTATAATATGAAATTTATTTGTTGGGTGGTTAAGCAATGTCTATATGCATTTCATTGGCGCTTTTTACCAGATCGTCAGTAGACTTCAACCACAATTTGGAAAAGTTTCAAACCTCTCAACTTATTAAAAGACTTTTATAAACCATCTAAGAATTATGTTAATAAATTAAATATAAAAATTCACAAATGATTTCAACAAATCACATTATAATAAGTGTAGCAGGCTATGAAACTTATACAAACCAAACCCAACAAACAACTTTTATTCGATATGACTCTATTTTATTTGTCTATATCTTTATAAAATAAGAAATCCTTTGGATAACAATGAAAGTATTTATAAGGCGAAATGAAAAATTAAATCTCAATTTAATTGTTAATAAATTAACTATTTGACATAATGTCATTGTAGTATTATAATATATATATATATATATATATATATATATATGTTTATATATATATATATATATATATATATATATATACATATATATATATATATATATATATATATATATATATATATATGTCTACATATATTTATATAAATATATATATATATATATATATATATATATATATATATATTTATATATATATATATGTCTATGTATATATATATATATATATATATATATATATATATGAACATATTTTTATATATATACATATATATATATATATATATATATATATATATATACAAATATATACACATATATATATATATATATATATATATATATATGTATATATATATATATATATATATATATATATCCATATATGTATATACATATATATATATATATATATATACATATATATATATATATATATATATATATATATATACATATATATACATATTTATATATATATATATATATATATATATATATATATGTATATGTACATATATGTATATATATATATATATATATATATATATATATATATATATTGTTACGTTTTTAGACCTTTTCGTAAAAACGGTTTTATTATTTATCCTAAAAGGATTCGTTTTATTGCATCAAATTAAAACACGGACAAATTAATTTTGGAAATATAATGCGGCAACACTTTATTTATTACTTTATATATATATATATATATATATATATATATATGTTTATATATATATATATATATATATATATATACATATATATATATATATATATATATATATATATATATACATATATATATATATATATATATATATATATATATATATGTCTACATATATTTATATATATATATATATATATATATATATATATATATATATATTTATATATATATATGTCTATATATATATATATATATATATATATATATATATATATGAACATATTTTTATATATATACATATATATATATATATATATATATATATATATATATATATATATATACAAATATATACACATATATATATATATATATATATATATATATATATGTATATATATATATATATATATATATATATATATCCATATATGTATATACATATATATATATATATATATATATATACATATATATATATATATATATATATATATATACATATATATATACATATTTATATATATATGTATATGTATATATACATATATGTACATACACATATATATATATATATATATATATATATATATATATATATGTATATGTACATATATGTATATATATATATATATATATATATATATATATATTGTTACGTTTTTAGACCTTTTCGTAAAAACGGTTTTATTATTTATCCTAAAAGGATTCGTTTTATTGCATCAAATTAAAACACGGACAAATTAATTTTGGAAATATAATGCGGCAACACTTTATTTATTACTTTATTTACACGAGTATTTGTACTACTCAAGATTTAGCGATGTTAACACGTCTATAATTGAAATCACACTGATTCTCGCTGAGCTCTGGCAGCGCCTTTATATAGCAAAAATGACGTCGTCTGGTAACCTCGCGAAAGTTCTGGGTATGGTGGTTGTATTTTACTTAACATGTGTGTGTTTGTATACATGACAATGCTGACTTGTTTGGTTTGCTTATGGTAACTATGTGTGGTTGAATGTATGAGTGTTCTGTGTGTTTTGCCTATGGTAACTATGAGTGGTTGTATGAATGAGTGTGTGGTTTTGTTTCTTCTACGTGTATATGGCTGTGTATACTTGTGAATCTATTTAGCTTTATTAGCAGCGAATACTTGCATACAAGATCATTAAGAATAACATCTCTTAGCATTTATGTTGCTATGTTTGTTGTTGTTGTGGTTTACTCTTATTGGAACAGCCTTGAATGATCTTGTATATTCTGGAGTATTCCATTTCCGTTAATTTGAATATTATCTATATAATGTTGACCAGAGTTGTAACATTTTGACAACTATAGATTAATTGGCAGTGCTGCCAATTACATATAGCAACATTGTCGTTTTATTTAAATCTATTTCTAATCTTTGTAACACTGCCGCCCACTTAAGCCTGTTCAATCCGAATAGGCATACAATCACCTCTTCCATAGTGCGCCAATCGTTCGAGATGTACTATCTTCATTTTCGACCTTGGGCTATTGTGCTTCTGTATCCGGTATACAATGTCATTCACTCTCTTAATGACTTTATACGGGCCATCCCAGTGAGTCTGTAATTTTGGGGACAATCTTTCTTCCGTTGTGGGTTATACAGTAAAACCAATTCTCCTTCCATAAATCCCTACGAGTTTCCTGCGCGGTCATACCTAGCCTTCATCTTGTCACTGACCATCTTGATTCTATTTCGCACGAACTCATGCAGTTCGTTTAAGTCCTCCTTCTCCTGGGACGTAATAGCTCCTTCCTCTACAATTGGCTTAACACCAAATTCCAAATCACCACGTAGTTTTAATTCCGTCCCGAAGATAATTTTGGCTGGCGTTCTCGATGTTGAGTCGTGTACAGCTGACCTATATGCCGTCAAAAATTTGGGGATGTGCTCGTCCCAATCCCTCTGATGGGTGCTTACTACTTTTCGTAGGTACTCTTCTAAGGTGCGATTGAACCTTTCTACCATGCCATCAGACTGTGGATGCAGCGGCGTCGTTCTGGTTTTCTTTATCCCATATAACTCGCACATTTGCCTGAATATGGCAGACTCGAAATTCCTTCCTTGGTCGGAATGTAATTCTATTGGGACACCATAGCGACATACCCAGTTGTTGACGAATGCATTTACAATTGTCTTTGCTTCCTGGTTAGGTATAGCATATACCTCTGGCCATTTACTGAAATAGTCCATTACCACAAGTACATAACGATTTCCGGCTTCGGAGACAGGAAAGGGACCTGCTACATCCATTGCGATCCGCTCGAATGGTGCTCCTGAGTTGTATTGTTGCAGCTGTCCCCGGCTTCTTCTTACTGGGCCTTTTGCTACTATGCACTGTGGGCACTTTTCTATCCAGTCAGCTACGGCTTATTGACATCCAACCCAATAAAAACGCTGCTTCAGTTTCTCAAGTGTTTTGTTACTCCAAGATGACCACCACTGGGTCCATTATGAAACTCCTGTAAAACTTCACTTATCTTGAAGTATGGCACAACTATTAATTTTGAAGTTGTTTTGCCATCTACACTTTCCCATACGCGGTATAAACACCCTTTTATTACCTTAAGGCTGTTCCACTGAGCCCAATAAGATTTGGCGAGTGGGCTTTCAGCCGAAATTTCATTCCGGGATGGTCGTCTGTCTTCTTCTTTGGCCGCTATAATTTTCCTTAGTATATCGTCGTCCCTCTGTGCCGCTGACCAGTCTTCATCAGGGCCGATGTGCATTAGCCGAACATCCACAACACCTTCCTTTTGCTCGGTTCTAACACAATGTTTACACTCTAAGCAGCAAGGTCTTCTCGAAAGAGCATCCGCATTGTTATACTTTGTGCCCCTTCTATGCTCTATGCTGAAGTCGTAGCTCTGCAGGCGCTCAATCCACCTTGCCAGTTGCCCTTCAGGGTTTTAAACTGCAATAGCCATCTCAGTGCAGAATGATCGGTCCTTAGTGTAAAGTGTTGACCATACAGGTACTTATGGTAATGTTTAATGCATTCCAATACCGCCAAAAGCTCACGTCGTGTCACACAGTAGTTCCTCTCAGGTTTTGAGAGTACACGGCTATAGTACCCTATGACCTTCTCAGTGCCACTTACTACTTGGGATAGCACAGCCCCTATGCCATAGTCGCTCGCATCAGTATCCAGCACAAATTTTTTTCCAGCTATGGGATACGCTAGCACTGGTGACGTACATAATAATTCTTTGAGTTTCTGGAAGGATTTTTCGTGTGGCTCGCCCCAATGGTATGGTCTTGACTTCTTTGTCAGCTCATGCAAGGTTGCAGCTACACTGGCAAAATTCGGCATAAAACGTCTGTAGTATGTGCAAAGGCCCAAAAAGCTGCGCAATTCATGAAGATTTTTAGGTTGGTGCCAGTCCCTTACTGCTTTTATTTTATCTTCATCTGTTGAGATTCCGTCTGCTGTAACACGGTGCCCCAAATACTTTACTTCTTTCTGGAACAATGCACATTTCTTCAAGCTGAGTTTCAATCCAGCTGATGATATCCGTTGAAGAACTTCTGCCATGTTTTTGGGTTTTCATCAAAAGTTTTCCCCATCACGATTATGTCATCGAGATATACCAAGCATGTCTTCCAGTGAAGTCCTATCAGTACCTTCTCCATTAGGCGTTCAAATGCGGCCGGAGCATTGCAGAGACCAAATGGCATGACTTTGAACTGCCATAATCCGTTGCCGACACTGACGGCAGTTTTCTCCTTGTCTTTCTCTGCGATCTCCACTTGCCAATATCCGCTTCGCAAGTTCAGCGTAGAGAACCATTTGGTTGGCTCTATCTTCTTCTCGCAGTTTATTATTGCCTCTGCTGGAGTACACCGGCCAACATCGAAATTTTCTTTGATGACTTTTTCATGGTCTGACAAGTTAAGCACTCTTATAGGGACTATTCCTCCTTTACTAGTTTTCACTAGAGCTTTCGCTGTTATAAGCTCTCTCTTTAGATCTGCCGGTTCTACAACCCACAAGGGATTGTCCTCACAATCTCCCTTCATCTGCGCCCATATGACTGTTTCAGACTGCGGCGGTATTATTTGACTCTCAATAGCAAATACTCTTGTTACTTGCGGTTTGTTGTCATATCCAACATCAAGGGGTATTTTCACATTACGCCAAATCATCAGCTGTTGTCTCATATGTAGATTAATGCCATGATTAATCATTAAATCGGCTCCAATAACAACCTCATCGACATTATCGGCAACAATAAACACATGTCTCACGTTGATGTTGGCTATAGTCACCTTCATCTCAATCTCACCATAGACAGTGGCAGGCTCTCCAGTAGCTGTTCGTAGCTGTATATTGCTTAACCGCTCGCATTTTCCCTTTACTATATCGGGCCTTATTATTGACTGCGATGCCCCTGTGTCTATGGTAAGTACGTGCTTTTCCCCGTTGATGTGTCCGGACGCAGTGAGGTTGCTATTTTTCTGCTGCATCACTGATATGGAGATTGTGGGGCCCTGTTTGTGAGAGCCAGCTTTTGCCCCTTAGTGCTAGTTCGTTTTAGTTTAACGGGGACTCGTGGGATGTTCTTTGGTTCACCCGCTTGCAGTTTCTTGGTGGCGAAACAGATATACCTCTCTTCCTTTGTGCCTTGCAGCTGCGCTAAAAATGACCGATTTTTCCGCAGTTAAAGCACTTAGGCTTTTCTTTGATAGCCTTTTCTGCCAGCAGTTGTCGCATTGCCTCCTTAACGCTAGCCACTAGGTTGTTATCCTCCTCAGACAAAACCTCCACATTCCGCACCTTACATATCTGTGGCTTGAAAACCATCCTGGCAGTCTCTTGAGCCAGCGCAAATGACACAGTTTCAGCGAAAGTGGATTTCTGCGTAGCGCACACCGCCAGTTTAAAATCAGAGTCGCGAATGCCGTTAACGAAAGCCTCAGTTTTAAAATGGTCCAGGAACTGGTGACTCTCGCCTGGATATGTGAGCTGCACTAAACGCTCGATTTCCATTTCGAAATCTTGTAGAGATTCGTTAGGCTTCTGAGCTTTACATCGCAACTCCATTCTGTATAAATCGCGCTTGTGCTCACTACCATACTTGCGCTGCAATGCTGCTATTATTTCATTATAGTTGTTTCTGCAGCTTACTGGCACCGTCTCAAGTACATCTGCGGCTGTACCCTTTAAGGACAAGATCAACTCTATGGCCTTTTCTTCAGCATCCCATCCATTTCTGCTAGCAACCGTCTCGAACTGGATTTTGAAGATGCCTAATAGTACGCTGCCGTCGAAGCATGGCGCTTTTATCCGTGCAGAAACCTCCGCAACTGCTCGTACTGGCCCGCCACTGCACTCCAGGTTATGCACTTTATTCTCTAGAGCATGCAATTTCTCTTCGAACTGCTTTGCATGCTGTTTCTGGCCACCACCGCTTCCTAGATGTTGGACTCTATCCGCCAGCTCTGAGAATTTATTCTCAATAAAATCCATCCTCCTGTTAATGGCTTCAGAAATCTCTACCAGGATCTCGTTCGTGGGTTTATTTGACTCCTGTATCTGGTTGAAATTCTGTTTTATTTCAGTTATTTTGGCTACAAGCTTGTCACTGCTGATGCTTGATGCATCCTGCATCTGCTGAGAGTTTTGTTTTATATCGCTTATTTCGCCAACAAGCTTCTTTGCTCGGTTCTATCCCAATATTTACACTCTGAACAGCAGGATCTTCTTGAAAGCGCATCCGCATTGTTATGCTTTGTGCCCCTTCTATGCTGAATGCTCTTTCTTGGTGGCAAAACAGATCTACCTCTCTTCCTTGATGCTTTGCAGCTGCGCTGAAAATGACCGATCCTTCCGCAGTTGAAGCACTTAGGCTTTTCTTTGATACCACTTTCTGCTTGCAGTTGTCGCATTGCCTCCTTAAAGCTGGCAATTAGGTTGTTATCTTCCTTAGACAAAACCTCCACATTCCGCATTCTACTTATCTTCCTTGATGCTTTGCAGGTGCGCTGAAAATTACAGATCTTTCCGCAGTTAAAGCACTTAGGCTTTTCTTTGATAGCCTTCTCTGCCAGCAGTTGTCGCATTGCCTTCTTAACGCCAGCCACTAGGTTGTTATCCTCCTCAGACAAAACCTCCACATTCTGCACTTTACATATCTGTGGCTTGAAAACTATCCTTGCAGTCTCTTGAGCCAGCGCAAATGAAACAGTTTCAGCGAAAGTGGATTTCTGCGTAGCGCATACTACCGGTTTAACATCAGAGTCGCTACTGCCGTTAACGAAAGCCTCAGTTTTAAAGTGGTCCAGGAACGGGTGACTCTCGCCTGGATATATGAGCTGAACTGAACGCTCCATTTCCATTACGAAATCTTGTTGCGATTCGTTAGGCTTCTGAACTCTACGTCGCAATTCCATTATACCATACTTGCGCTGCAATGCTGCCATTATTTCATTATAGTTGTTTCTGCGGCTTACTGGCACAGTCTCAAGTACCTCTGCGGCTGTACCTTTTAAGGACAAAATCAACTCTATGGCCTTTTCTTCAGCATCCCATCCATTTCTGCTAGCAACCGTCTCGAACTGGAATTTGAAGATGCCTAACAGTACGCTGCCGTCGAAGCATGGCACTTTTATCCGTGCAGAAACCTCCGCAACTGCTCGTACTGGCCCGCCACTGCACTACAGGTTATGCACTTTATCCTCTAGAGCATGCAATTTCTCTTCGAACTCCTTTGCATGCTGTTCCTGGCCACCACCTCTTTCTAGATGTTGGACTCTATCCGCCAGCTCTGAGAATTTATTCTCAATAGCATCCACCCTCCTGTTAATGGCTTCAGAATCCTCTACCAGGGTCTCGTTCGTGGCTTTATTTGACTCCTGTATTTCGGCTACAAGCTTTTCCTGCATCTGCTGAGAATTCTGCTTTATTTCAGTTATTCCGGCAACAAGCTTGTCCAGCATCTGCTGAGAGTTTTGTTTTATTTCACTTATTTCGGCTACAAGCTTGTCACTGCTGATCCTTGATGCCTCATGCATCTGCTCAGAGTTTTGTTTTATCTCACTTATTTCGGCAACAAGCTTTTTCTGCATCTGCTGAGAGTTCTGTTTTATTTGGATCATCATAGCAGCGAACATTGAATTTATGTCCATTCTGCTGGTCGTGACAGGAGGGTATACCTGCACATCGTCTTTGTCCTCAAACTCGTATGTCCCGATGTCCATGCCGCGATTCCTAAACTTATTTATTAGCCTCTTCTGCAGTTCAGCCTTGTTACCTGCAGTTGGCAATTCCAGCTTACTGAGCTCCGTTTTCAGCCGTTCAACTTTTAGCTCATCAAATTTCATGATTATTTATTTTAGTTTTATAATATCCTTTTTTTTCCTTAAATTGCATTGTCCTTTTAATTATTTTTGCAATCCCACTTCTGACACCAATTGTTACATTTATACACCTTTTCGTAAAAACCGTTTTATTATTTATCCATCAAGGATTCGTTTTATTGCATCAAATCAAAACACGGACAAGTTAATTTTAGAAATATAATGCGGCAACACTTTATTTATTACTTTATTTACACGAGTATTTGTACTACTCAAGACTTAGCGATGTTAACACGTCTATATTTGAAATCACACTGATTCTCGCTGAGTTCTGGCAGCGCCTTTATATAGCAAGAATTACGTCGTCTGGTAACCTCGCGAAAGTTCTGGGTATGGTGGTTGTATTTTACTTGACATGTGTGTGTTTGTATACATGACAATGCTGACTTGTTTGGTTTGCTTATGGTAACTATGTGTGGTTGAATGCATGAGTGTTCTGTGTGTTTTACCTATGGTAACTATTAGTGGTTGTATGAATGAGTGTGTGGTTTTGTTTCTTCTACGTGTATATGGCTGTGTATACTTGTGAATCTATTTAGCTTTATTAGCAGCGAATACTTGCATACAAGATCATTAAGAATAACATCTCTTAGCATTTATGTTGCTATGTTTGTTGTTGTTGTGGTTTACTCTTATTGGAACAGCCTTGAATGATCTTGTATATTCTGGAGTATTCCATTTCCGTTAATTTGAATATTATCTATATAATGTTGACCAGAGTTGTAACATTTTGACAACTATAGATTAATTGGCAGTGCTGCCAATTACATATAGCAACATTGTCGTTTTATTTAAATCTATTTCTAATCTTTGTAACACTGCCGCCCACTTAAGCCTGTTCAATCCGAATAGGCATACAATCACCTCTTCCATAGTGCGCCAATCGTTCGAGATGTACTATCTTCATTTTCGACCTTGGGCTATTGTGCTTCTGTATCCGGTATACAATGTCATTCACTCTCTTAATGACTTTATACGGGCCATCCCAGTGAGTCTGTAATTTTGGGGACAATCTTTCTTCCGTTGTGGGTTATACAGTAAAACCAATTCTCCTTCCATAAATCCCTACGAGTTTCCTGCGCGGTCATACCTAGCCTTCATCTTGTCACTGACCATCTTGATTCTATTTCGCACGAACTCATGCAGTTCATTTAAGTCCTCCTTCTCCTGGGACGTAATAGCTCCTTCCTCTACAATTGGCTTAACACCAAATTCCAAATCACCACGTAGTTTTAATTCCGTCCCGAAGATAATTTTGGCTGGCGTTCTCGATGTTGAGTCGTGTACAGCTGACCTATATGCCGTCAAAAATTTGGGGATGTGCTCGTCCCAATCCCTCTGATGGGTGCTTACTACTTTTCGTAGGTACTCTTCTAAGGTGCGATTGAACCTTTCTACCATGCCATCAGACTGTGGATGCAGCGGCGTCGTTCTGGTTTTCTTTATCCCATATAACTCGCACATTTGCCTGAATATGGCAGACTCGAAATTCCTTCCTTGGTCGGTATGTAATTCTATTGGGACACCATAGCGACATACCCAGTTGTTGACGAATGCATTTACAATTGTCTTTGCTTCCTGGTTAGGTATAGCATATACCTCTGGCCATTTACTGAAATAGTCCATTACCACAAGTACATAACGATTTCCGGCTTCGAAGACAGGAAAGGGACCTGCTACATCCATTGCGATCCGCTCGAATGGTGCTCCTGAGTTGTATTGTTGCAGCTGTCCCCGGCTTCTTCTTGCTGGACCTTTGGCTGCTATGCACTGTGGGCACTTTGCTATCCAGTCAGCTACGGCTTATTGACATCCAACCCAATAAAAACGCTGCTTCAATTTCTCAAGTGTTTTTGTTACTCCAAGATGACCGCCACTGGGTCAATTATGAAACTCCTGTAAAACTTCACTTATCTTGAAGTATGGCACAACTATTAATTTTGAAGTTGTTTTGCCATCTACATTTTCCCATACGCGGTATAAACACCCTTTTATTACCTTAAGGCTGTTCCACTGAGCCCAATAAGATTTGGCGAGTGGGCTTTCAGCCGAAATTTCATTCCGGGATGGTCGTCTGTCTTCTTCTTTGGCCGCTATAATTTTCCTTAGTATATCGTCGTCCCTCTGTGCCGCTGACCAGTCTTCATCAGGGCCGATGTGCATTAGCCGAACATCCACAACACCTTCCTTTTGCTCGGTTCTAACACAATGTTTACACTCTAAGCAGCAAGGTCTTCTCGAAAGAGCATCCGCATTGTTATGCTTTGTGCCCCTTCTATGCTCAATGCTGAAGTCGTAGCTCTGCAGGCGCTCAATCCTCCTTGCCAGTTGCCCTTCAGGGTTCTTAAACTGCAATAGCCATCTCAGTGCAGAATGATCGGTCCTTAGTGTAAAGTGTTGACCATACAGGTACTTATGGTAATGTTTAATGCATTCCAATACCGCCAAAAGCTCACGTCGTGTCACACAGTAGTTCCTCTCAGGTTTTGAGAGTACACGGCTATAGTACCCTATAACCTTCTCAGTGCCACTTACTACTTGGGATAGCACAGCCCCTATGCCATAGTCGCTCGCATCAGTATCCAGCACAAATTTTTTTCCAGCTATGGGATACGCTAGCACTGGTGACGTACATAATAATTCTTTGAGTTTCTGGAAGGATTTTTCGTGTGGCTCGCCCCAATGGTATGGTCTTGACTTCTTTGTCAGCTCATGCAAGGTTGCAGCTACACTGGCAAAATTCGGCATAAAACGTCTGTAGTATGTGCAAAGGCCCAAAAAGCTGCGCAATTCATGAAGATTTTTAGGTTGGTGCCAGTCCCTTACTGCTTTTATTTTATCTTCATCTGTTGAGATTCCATCTGCTGTAACACGGTGCCCCAAATACTTTACTTCTTTCTGGAACAATGCACATCTCTTCAAGCTGAGTTTCAATCCAGCTGATGATATCCGTTGAAGAACTTCTGCCATGTTTTTGAGGTGTTCATCAAAAGTTTTCCCCATCACGATTATGTCATCGAGATATACCAAGCATGTCTTCCAGTGAAGTCCTATCAGTACCTTCTCCATTAGGCGTTCAAATGCGGCCGGAGCATTGCAGAGACCAAATGGCATGACTTTGAACTGCCATAATCCGTTGCCGACACTGAAGGCAGTTTTCTCCTTGTCTTTCTCTGCGATCTCCACTTGCCAATATCCGCTTCGCAAGTCCAGCGTAGAGAACCATTCGGTACCAGCTAGCGTGTCCAAAGTGTCATCGATCCTGGGGAGCGGATAACTGTCCTTCTTGGTGATGTCATTGAGCTTCCTGTAGTCTACGCAGAATCTAGTACTGCCATCTTTCTCTTTAACTAAGACTACAGACGAACTCCAAGGACCAGAAGATGGCTCAATTACGCCATCACGCTCCATTTCACTTACAAGCTCTTTTACTTTATCTCGCTTTGCTAGGGGAACGCTTCTGGGTGGCCTGTGTTAATTTCATGTTTAACCAATGCAGTTCTACCCTGGCTTTGGCTTCCCATGGCGAAGATACTGACATGCCTTTTTAGTAACTGTTTGGCTTTATTTTTATCTGTCGCTGATAGACCTGCTACCCATTTCTCTACGTATTCCTCAAATTGTTCACGTTCTTTTGCGGAAAAATTAGTAGGCTCTATCTTCTTCTCGCAGTTTATAATTGCCTCTGCTGGAGTACACCGGCCAACATCGAAATTTTCTTTGATGACTTTTTCATGGTCTGACAAGTTAAGCACTCTTATAGGAACTATTCCTCCTTTACTAGTTTTCACTAGAGCTTTCGCTGTTATAAGCTCTCTCTTTAGATCTGCCGGTTCTACAACCCACAACGGATTGTCCTCACAATCTCCCTTCATCTGCGCCCATATGACTGTTTCAGAGTGCGGCGGTATTGTCTGACTCTCAATAGCAAATACTCTTGTTACTTGCGGTTTGTTGTCATATCCAACATCAAGGGGTATTTTCACATTACGCCAAATCATCAGCTGTTGTCTCATATGTAGATTAATGCCATGATTAATCATTAAATCGGCTCCAATAACAACCTCATCGACATTATCGGCAACAATAAACACATGTCTCACGTTGATGTTGGCTATAGTCACCTTCATCTCAATCTCACCATAGACAGTGGCAGGCTCTCCAGTAGCTGTTCGTAGCTGTATATTGCTTAACCGCTCGCATTTTCCCTTTACTATATCGGGCCTTATTATTGACTGCGATGCCCCTGTGTCTATGGTAAGTACGTGCTTTTCCCCGTTGATGTGTCCGGACGCAGTGAGGTTGCTATTTTTCTGCTGCATCACTGATATGGAGATTGTGGGGCCCTGTTTGTGAGAGCCAGCTTTTGCCCCTTAGTGCTAGTTCGTTTTAGTTTAACGGGGACTCTTGGGTTGTTCTTTGTTTCACCCGCTTGCAGTTTCTTGGTGGCGAAACAGATATACCTCTCTTCCTTTGTGCTTTGCAGCTGCGCTAAAAATGACCGATTTTTCCGCAGTTAAAGCACTTAGGCTTTTCTTTGATAGCCTTTTCTGCCAGCAGTTGTCGCATTGCCTCCTTAACGCTAGCCACTAGGTTGTTATCCTCCTCAGACAAAACCTCCACATTCCGCACCTTACATATCTGTGGCTTGAAAACCATCCTGGCAGTCTCTTGAGCTAGCGCAAATGACACAGTTTCAGCGAAAGTGGATTTCTGCGTAGCGCACACCGCCAGTTTAAAATCAGAGTCGCGAATGCCGTTAACGAAAGCCTCAGTTTTAAAATGGTCCAGGAACTGGTGACTCTCGCCTGGATATGTGAGCTGCACTAAACGCTCGATTTCCATTACGAAATCTTGTAGAGATTCGTTAGGCTTCTGAGCTTTACATCGCAACTCCATTCTGTATAAATCGCGCTTGTGCTCACTACCATACTTGCGCTGCAATGCTGCTATTATTTCATTATAGTTGTTTCTGCAGCTTACTGGCACCGTCTCAAGTACATCTGCGGCTGTACCCTTTAAGGACAAGATCAACTCTATGGCCTTTTCTTCAGCATCCCATCCATTTCTGCTAGCAACCGTCTCGAACTGGATTTTGAAGATGCCTAATAGTACGCTGCCGTCGAAGCATGGCGCTTTTATCCGTGCAGAAACCTCCGCAACTGCTCGTACTGGCCCGCCACTGCACTCCAGGTTATGCACTTTATTCTCTAGAGCATGCAATTTCTCTTCGAACTGCTTTGCATGCTGTTTCTGGCCACCACCGCTTTCTAGATGTTGGACTCTATCCGCCAGCTCTGAGAATTTATTCTCAATAAAATCCATCCTCCTGTTAATGGCTTCAGAAACCTCTAGCAGGATATCGTTCGTGGGTTTATTTGACTCCTGTATCTGGTTGAAATTCTGTTTTATTTCAGTTATTTTGGCTACAAGCTTGTCACTGCTGATGCTTGATGCATCCTGCATCTGCTGAGAGTTTTGTTTTATATCGCTTATTTCGCCTACAAGCTTCTTTGCTCGGTTCTATCCCAATATTTACACTCTGAACAGCAGGATCTTCTTGAGAGAGCATCCGCATTGTTATGCTTTGTGCCCCTTCTATGCTGAATGCTCTTTCTTGGTGGCAAAACAGATCTACCTCTCTTCCTTGATGCTTTGCAGCTGCGCTGAAAATGACCGATCCTTCCGCAGTTGAAGCACTTAGGCTTTTCTTTGATACCACTTTCTGCTTGCAGTTGTCGCATTGCCTCCTTAAAGCTGGCAATTAGGTTGTTATCTTCCTTAGACAAAACCTCCACATTCCGCATTCTACTTATCTTCCTTGATGCTTTGCAGGTGCGCTGAAAATTACAGATCTTTCCGCAGTTAAAGCACTTAGGCTTTTCTTTGATAGCCTTCTCTGCCAGCAGTTGTCGCATTGCCTTCTTAACGCCAGCCACCCAACCCTGGAATCGAAATTTTAATTTGTCTTAATTCTTGATACTAATTTTATTTTGGCTGAATCAAAAAATTGTTCTAATTAATAAAAAAAACAACGATAGTGGCCTTCTTGGTGTCCTTTTTGTATTAAAAAAATCAAATTTCCCATTCCTGGAAGATTTTGTTTTTACCAATGCAACTCTAAATAAGGCATGATAGTTTTATTTCAGAGAAACCTACAATTTTTAACCATTTTGGTCTCTTTCATGTCCTACAATATATGGTATGTTTGTAACTACAAAAAAAACTTTCAACTTCCCACCAATGCAACTCTTAGTGAAGCATGAATTAGTTTTATTTAAGAAATATATATTACCATTAAGAAAATATATATTACAATTTTGGTCACTTTCATGTACTATAAAATATTGCAGTTATCCAACCCTGGAATCGAATTTTTTTTATTTCTTTGTTTTTGATACCAATTTTTTTTATAAATTAAAAAATAGTTTTTTCACGTATAGAAAAACTTAAAAAAAAATTATCCCTTGAGGCGAAAATTCCATTTTGTTGCAAATCTGAATCTGAAAAAAATTACGAACTTTGCACGAAAAAAAATTTTTTTCTCGAATAATTTCTGAATAATTCCAAAACCATAAAAGATAAAGAAAAACTGTATTTGACTAAAATAAAAAGAATTTTGTTACATATCGTCTTGTGCTTTACTTTTTTAAAATCGAATGACCCGTTCCCAAGTTATTGCGAAATATGTCTTCGTACCTGGCTAAGTTGGGGCGAAAAATTGCCACGCGCATAAAAAAAATCTGGACCTGATGGAAAAACACCGAAAACGGATATGAGTATAGCGCATCAAAATCCATATAGTGCATATAGTTTTATTTAAAGGAGAGACAAAAAGATATTTTTTGCAGAGCAGTGTAATTAATTATCACCGTAATTACAAAAGCATAGGAATTTATAACTCCTTGAGAAAAATGATATATCAATGAAGAGATAGTTACTCGTAATATTTTAAAATTTATAACTATATTGAAAAGAATTTGAAATTAATAACCCGATAACTGTTTTCTAAAAATGTTAAGAAATAAGAGTGCTATAACTAGCAGAAACTTTTAAATTAATTAGGCGGTAGTCGTCTTGGAAAATTAAAAAATTTATAAAGGGTGCACTACTTTGTGAAATACAAGGAACTAATTTTGAATTTATAACCCTCATACATATCTACTATATATTATAATCATAATATCGAGCCATAACCGCAGATATTGTGTAACTCTCATAATTAGAATTTTACAGGAGAGGCTTTGAAATTTAAAGTGTAAATTTTATTTTGTATGACATATTTAATTAAATAATTTTAATTAGAAATTTGCATTATATCGGTTGCTTTTGTTGGTTAAATTTTTTTCTCTGTCCTGGCAACCTACTACTAAAATATATGTGTGGGTTAATTAATTTTAAGAATATGATTTTATGATCTAGGTTTATTTAACTTTCATAACTTTTTCGGTAAAATTAAATTAGATTTCACTCTTTAAATAAAAATTAAGTATTTCGGTGTATTTTACCTAAAACTAACACAGTAAATCCGTTTCCTACGCTGAGGTCCGTAAACTCAATCTTCTGAGCGTGTGTCACATGCGTCATTACCGAAATTAGCAAAGTTAACCAGATTGTCTTCAAGTGTGTCAGCAATATTGTACGATCAACCAGAACATCCAAAGAAATGAAAGTATCCTTAGCTCGAATTAACTGATCCCTGTAAACATGCTGATTCTTATATCTTTTTTCAGTAATCTTCTGCAAAGCAACCTTTTCTGTCTTACGTGCTCTAAAATCCATTTTAAAACTCTCATTTACCTTGTGATCTTTTCTATTTCTATTTAAGTATGTTAAGTCTTTCGTCTTTCTTGACTCAATTACATCATTAATTTTTTCGTTTTCCATGGCATTATCCTGAAAATGAATTTGTATTGCTTTCTTACGAGTTGTTAAATGAAAGATGTTGTTGTAAATAAAATTCGCTTGCACCGGCAAATCTATACTCTAAGCCATGTTAGATGTTTCTTCTCTTTTTTTAAGATCCTGATATTCTAATTCAGGATACTATGAAATCGCTCAACATCTGAATTACCTGTGTGACGGTAAGGAGTAGTAAAGTGATATTCTACATAATTTTTTTCTAGAAAATCCTTAAACAGTGTCGAATTAAAGCCGGGTTCATTGTCCAGAATAAATTTTTGTTGTGTTCACGTCAAATTAAAAAGTATAGTAAAGTGTTTAATGAATTTAAGTGGAGTTCTCTCTTCAATCTTTTGTATAAGAGCATATTTCGAGAATTTAGCTATCATCGTTGTATATGGGTCTTTTGCATCTAAAAACCATATATCGGCATGGTATATTCCATAAGGTGCACTAGGGGTTTCTGTCTTCTCGAAAAGAAGTTCAACAGGATTCCTTTCTATTTTATAATTGCAAATTTCACAATTACTTATAATTCTATTTATTTCTTCTCTTATGTTGGGGTAATAATATTTTCATTTCAATTCATAGTATGTTTTGTCAATTCCAGGGTGATTATTTTCATACTTATGATGCCTCATAATAACTTCTAACAATTTCTCTTTTTCTACATTCTGTAGTAGTGTATAAGTTCTATATATCCTCATCTTTTTTATGTTCTTTAATCCAATAATCCGATTCTGAATCATATCGTATAATTCTTCAATATCACCAAATGTTCTTCCTTTTCAATTATTCTGAATATTTTTTTCAAAATTATTTTGTAGTCATTTGAGTTGACTTCGAATTTATATAACTATTTACCAAATTGAAGATTTTCTTCAAACGCATCTTTTTCGTGCCTTTGAATTAAGATTTGTTTATTTGCAAATTGCAAACGTCTTTATGTTATCCCGATATGATCTAATCCATCATCTTGAGCGCTGTGTGCTCTTGGTACCGGAGAATTTTGTCTCTCTTCTCTTTTCGTCTTTGTGGTTCTAAGTTAAACAGTATTTTTATCCACAATTTTAAAATCAAGTTTTTCTCTTTTGTGTATTCTTTGAAAATGTCTCTTTAAACCTACCTTGCTCTCAAAATTACCATTGCAAAGTTGATATTGTGTACCATGCTTATGCTTTACGTGCTGATTCAAAACTTATTTCCTTTTATACGTTTTTTGCATGTTTTACATTGAAATATATTCAATTCTGCATTTTTCTTTACCCATGATAAAGCATCCGCGACTTTATTTTCTTTTCCCTGCAAGTGGTCTATATCAAACTCATATTCGTTGAGCCTGATTTTCCACTGAATCATCTTGGAATTTGGTTCGTTCAAACTAGACAACCAAATTAGTGGTTTATGATCTGTATGCAATTTAAACTTTCTTCCATACAAATAATGTCTGTATTTACCACAAGCCCAAGCAATAGCTAGTAGTTTTTTCTCTACTACATTGTGATTGATTTCGTGCTTATTAAGAGTTCTCGAAGCAAAAGCAATAGGACTATTTTTCTGAGACAGCACAGCACCTAATGCAAAGTTGCTGGCGTCTGTTGTAAGCGTAAAATCCTCTTTAAAATCAGGATATCGCAATACCCTATCTGAAGTTAATATCATTCGCGATTTCTCAAAGGACTTTCTATAATCGGTGTCATTTTCGTTGATCTCCCCGTCTTTTTTAGTCTCAGAGTTAAAGGCTTTGCTATCTGTTCTCGGAATAGGAAAATTTTTTATGTACTCTATTTTTTTGGATCTGCCTTTGTTCCATCTGATGTCACAATGTGACCCAGGAAATTTGTTTCCGATTTCAAAACCTCACTTTTATTTAGTGATAATTTTGAATTAGCTTGCTTTAATGCTTGGAATACCTTTGTCAAATTATCTATATGCTCCTGAAGGGAAGTATCGAAAATCTATATATCATCTAAATAGATGACACATATTTTATGAATATATTTTCTAAGCACATTATTCATCATTCTTTGGAATGATGTTGGGGTATATTCTAGCCCAAATGGCATATGCCTAAATTCGTAGTGGCCATCGTTAGTAGAAAATCTAGTTTTTCTGGATCATTTTCATCCACCTCTATCTGCAAGAATCCCTTGGTCAAGTTCAATGTAGTAAAGTAATTCGCTCGTCCCAAGCTATCTAGTACATCGTGAATAATAGGTATGGGGTATTTATCCTTCCTTGTCTCAAGGTTAAACTTTCCATAATCGACCACTATCCTCCAATCCTTTTGTCCAATTTTATCCTCTGTCTTTGGTACCACCCAAATTGGGGAATTATAGGGTGAATCACTTGGAGAGATTATACTGGATACCGGTACGATTTGGTGCAAACCGGTCTATTATTATTAGTAGGGATCCTGTGTTTACTTCATTGGTGAAAGTCAAGTCAGTTCGTCACCCTTTTTATAAAATATATCTGAAAATTTACTCACTAATTTCTTGACCGTCATTGCTTCCTCCCTGTTCAAATGTTCCAGTCTCAATTGTTCTTCTATACTTAATTCATCAAGATAATGTAATTCGGGCAAATTTTTTTTTTACCCTCAAACCAAAGTTAGTTCTCTCGTTATAATTTTCTTCACTTTCTCCTTCAAAATACAAAGGAAATTTCTGTTAATTTACTATTAAAACTTTATTTTCATAATATATTATGGAATTATTATCACTCAATAATTTAGATCCAAATATTCTATCGAATATGGGATGAAAATTAGATATTCTAAATATTACATCGTTCCTAAGACGCACCTGTAGACCATTCTTCGGAACCTCATTTTGTATAATCCAAAACCCTGCTGCCGTTTTTATCTTCATTGCTTGTGCCAAAAAAGTCTTGGACAATGACTTTCTCTAATCAGCTTGTCGGTAGAACCCGTATCAATTAAGATTCTGGTTGCATTGCCGCCTCGATAAATTGGACATAAGGCAATCCACATTCGGTGGATCACCCATGTTGGAGGTCATTTACCGAAAATTTTGAGGTTTTTGTTTTTTATTCATATAATGATTCTGTTTTTGTGTCTGTCCGCTAATCTCCATTCGTTCCGGCCTCGGATAATCGCTTCGTCCTAAACACCTATTCTCAGTGGCGTTAAAACCATTATGTTCATAACTCTTTTTTTGATTGTAATTTTTAGTTTGATAATTTTTTGGGATTTTGGAATCAGGATTAGGAAAGGGTTTAAAATTCTTATTTTGATTACAATATTTAAATTTTTCCTTATTATTAATTTTTACAATAATGTGTGCTTGTCCAAGTTCATGGAGGGCAACCTCCAAAGAAGTTGGTTTAATAGCACAAAGCACTGTTCTTAAATGTAATGACAATTTATTTATAAAAACTTTTAAAGCTACTCTATTATTATACTTTATTTCTATCAAGTTACCATCCAACGTTTGTCTTTCATTAAGTAAAGACAATTAGGTTGTATAAAATTATAAAACTGTAATACATCACCTCTGTATTGAGCACCTCTCAGCTCATACAATAATTCGGCTGAGGTTAAACCCCCGAAATTCAATTCAATCCTTTTTCGCAGGATATTTTTATTTTTATCCTTTTTCACAGAATATTTTATTTTTGTAATTTTTCGTAGGATATCTTCAACGACTGCACCAATTTTAATGACGTGACCGTATTTATTTATTAAAATTAAAATAATGCGTAAGTTCTAAACTTAAATTATTGTTTTCTATTCTAAATGAAGCAATCGTTGGTTGCACTTATGTGATCAACGATTACTCACGATCTCAAATAATTTCTCTTAAAACTATGAACCAACGAATGTTGAAAATAATGTTCTTTCACTTAAATCAATTATGAAAAATTCAGATTGTATGAGTTAAAATTGTAAGTATGATAAGATTCATACTACAGTTGATATTATAAGATTCATATAGCATGAGCCGAATTAGTAAGTTTAATTATATATGAAATATTCACATTACAATAGTTTTTATAAGATTCATATAACAATGGGACACTTAGTCACAATAACAATGTTGGGTAAAACTTATATATATATATATATATATATATATAAATATACATATATACATATATATATATATATATATACATATATAATTATTTTTTTGTATGTAATGATAGCAACTAAGAATAGTGACCCCACGACACTTCATTTGCAATACCCTGGAACAGTTTGGACATTTTGTCAAGGTGGGTAGTTTTATCAGTATTATTCCTACGTCATTCTTAGTTTATAAGGAAGTTAGGAACTGATGCGCATAATCCATCGTTAGTTACTAACGAATTCTAAAACGTGTTAATTCTTCTACGAATCTGTTCTAATCTGTGAAGTTCTATTAGAACTAGCTGTCAGCCATAACCTTATGTCGGGTATTATTCATGATTTATAAATCGATTGGGACCATACCTGTAATTATAAAAGCACCTTAGTCGACACTGTTCGAATTGCACTATATACTCTCAAAGCAAATAGCCTACACAAAGGGGATACTAATCATACATATGTGGAGTATCTAAGTAAACCTGACCACAGCAGATTTTTGATTCTTTGGATGATATATATCGTAAGAGCTCACGAAAAGATGAACGTATATTTCAGAAATGTCTTTGATTGTATACAACAGGTGCCAACATTCAGGGTAATAGTTACCATAACTTTACAGGTACTAATCAAAACCGCTTCGGTTTTATGATCAGCTAGTGTTAATCCCATTGATTGATCTGGATCTGTACTATTTGTACACTGGCGTTAGCAATTGTTTCTGCCTCTTCTTCTTTGGCTTCACACATTAACGCTATGTCGTCTGCGAATCCTAATATATTCGATCTCAGTTATTGTAACAGAGGGAAAGTCTAAAGTTTCGCAAGGAGGGTTGTGTTCCCATATCTTCAGCTGAATCATTTGAATCATATCCTGCATACAGATTACAAAAATGTCCTTTTTTAATGTTACTGACTGCAGCATACATAATATCAATAACTGGTTCATCATTTTCTCTTCTGAATGCTTTTTCATCTCCAAAGTTGAAGAGTAAATATCAAGTACAGAAAGGGCTTCCACTAGAATCTTGACTCTTGCATTTGGCGAGGGACAACCCTATTCAACAGCACACGCATTGAAATCTCCTGCCATTATAACAATATAGCTGGCAGCAGCGTTCATCACTATGTTGTCTATAATAAGACGGAAGTCCTTAATAGAATACCCCAGTGGCTCTCTCCCTCAATGTAAGCGAACCGGTAGCCCACATAGTAGATGTATCTGTATTATCAGCAACCCAATTTTCAGATACAATCTTCTTTTATGGCTCACTAAGTACAGCGACGTCGTACGTTTTGCTTAAGTAACTTCTGTGCTGCTTGACAATGACTGAGATATAGCTGCAATATGCGCATTTTATTCTTAAATACTGTTCTAACCCTTACGACGAGCAAACTACAGATCCGGTGACATGTTCACCATTTATATATGCTCTCTTTCTAGAGAGTCTACACATCATGCAAGACGGTTTATTGGAACATATGTATCCTCACACCGCAAGCAATTCTTTCATAGATCCTGGCCCTTACAATTACTCATCCTATTTCCGTAGTCGAGACAGTCGTAGCACCTTTTCGGTGCCACCTTTTCCCGTATTCGATAACGACGCAGCCGATATGTATTTTAGACAAATATTTTTATTTTGTTTTTATTTCATTGTTGCTAATTTCTTCCGACAGGTTTCGTTTATTCAAGGCTTCATTAGTTTTTACTTTCTCTTACTGTTCTGTGCTGTGAAGTTCTATAGAAAATATTTTGTAATTACTTGTTCTGTCAATGGAATCAGCTGTTTTTAAAAGCAAAAGGTAATCAGTCTGTAAAATTTGTTAAATTTATTGTACAAAATGTTATTTTCTTCAACTAAAGCTGTAAGCTTATCATCTTCCATTGTTTTTTATATAACAAAAATATACAAATATAAATCTTGAATTAAAAAAAAAAAATAACTCAACAAAATATGTGTAATATATGACACCACAAAAACTTAATACATACGCACTGTTGGCTGTCACTTAACGTAGAATTCTATTTTCTATAGATTTGTCCGCAACAGAACAGAACGAAAAAGGAACAACAAACCACACGTACAGATTTTCAATTGAACAGAAACAAAACAGCTGATTCAGAACAGAACAGCACGTAAAAACTAATTCTGCCTTCAGGCTTCTGTTATTCAGTTTGCTTAGCTTCTCTGTAACTTCTTACCTCTCTTTTTTTGGACACTTCTGGTTTCGTTTTTCTTCAAATTTTTCTTTCGTATTTACCGTTTTATTTGTGGGACCGCTTAATTTTTTTCTTCAATATACCTTTTTTTTATTTTGCCACAATTACTTTTTTAGGATTTCTGCTTTTTATATATTTCCTGTTTTTAGGTTTTCTTGTTTTTACGAACTTTTGGTATTTAGTATTTAGGTAGCTTTGGCATAGTCTTCTATTTTTCGGGGTAAATTTGATTTTTTATTTTCTTTGGCCTCAATTTCCATAATTTTTTTTTTAATATTGGTTTGAAACAACATTTTTTTCAATAGCTGTAGTGTTTCCAGTAGTAGGATACTTTATGTGCCAGGACAAATAAAATTCTCAAATTTCAGCAATTAAATTTAAAATTTTTAAATTTTAATTGCCAAATTTATGTTAAATGGTGTTTTTAGTAATTTGATACTTTAATATGTGTGTGTGTATTTTCCCACGGTTAAATAGGGTGTTCACCTTGTTGTTTTTTTTTTTTTTAATAATGTTGGGGTAGGCGTGGGAATTTGCATCTGTACATATGTTACCTCGGCAATACATATCCGTCGGTATGTGACCTTGGGAATACATGTCCGTCGGTATGTGAGCGTGGGAATTTGTGTCTGTCCATATGCGACCTTGAGAATACATGTCCGTCGATATGTGAGCGTGGGAATTTGTGTCTGTCCATATGTGACCTTGGGAATACATATCCGTCGGTATGTGAGCGTGGGAATTTGTATCTGTCCATATGTGACCTTGGGAATACATGTCCGTCGGTACGTGAGCGTGGGAATTTGTGTCTGTCCATATGTGAGCGTAGGAATTTTGTCTGTCTATGTGTGCTATAGCCTAATAGCAAATAAGAAATTTTTAGGAACATTAGAACATTTTTTTAGGAGTTACACTATTGCAAAAGTGTTGTACTTATATATGGATGGCCTTAATATTTGTGGTTCGTTTTTTCTTGCTGGAGTGAGATTTCTTCTTTTATTTTTTGTTTGTTTTTAATTTTGGTGTGTGTTTACTTAAGAAATTTTGTCCAGCAATTCAGGTATTTCATTTCTGTTTGCAATGCTTGAGTCTGGGGGAATAATTTGATTATTCTGATCTTGAAGACGTTGTGAAAAAAAATTTACTATTGCATAAATATTGAAACTGATAGTTTGTTTATTTTATACATGACGATCATCGATGGATTTTATTTGGGGATCTGGATGGTGGTGCGATTTCTGTATTTTGTAGAATATGAATATTTATGCTATATTTAAGTGTGTGTGTTTTTGTGTTCTGAGTGGCGATTGGAATGTCTGCCTGTCAAACACGCTTTGTGTGTGTGATTGGTGAGTCTGTATGACAGTCCGCTTTTTTGCTTTCCTGGATTTAGCGCAAGTGGGTCAGTATGAAATGTGATAAGATGTACATATTCATACGTACATAAATATCTACAAATTTATTTCATTTACGCATATACATACAAACAAATAATAATCGTTTATCCTTTGTGCCCAAATATTCCCTTGGCCATTAGAATGAATGAACCATTGTGTTTGTTTGTGTGTTCCCTGAAAAAAATATGTATGTAGGTTTTTATTTGAAATAAAACGACATTTATTTTAATTTTTATAAGCATTTATTTAAAAGTTTGTTAACATTTTCATTTTTAAGTAAAATTGCATTCCTTAAGGCACAAACACCATAGTCGTGATAGCTACAATAGAGATATATTGAATGCTTAGTTTCCATTTGTTTAAAATTAATGCAGCCAATGTCTTCAATGTTATAAACTGTTTGATGAATAATTTTTTCCAGCCATTTTTTCTTCTCTTCCCCCTTAACATATATTTGTGAATTTCTTATATTAGATTTTAAGAACTTGCAAACCCTTTGAAATGAGACTGATCCATCATTCCAGTTAATATGATGATAGCTTTTTGTTAACCAAACTCCTTCTCTCTGTTTTTTGACTGATAAACATGCGAAATCAAAAGGAGGTTTTATGATGAAATTGAGGTATCCGTTGGTGCTGAAAACTACATCTAGTTCTTTTGCGATGAAGTCATTTGAATTATTTTTGAAACCTTGCAAGTCTACAAAAACAATATCACCATTCATGTTATTTAATTTATAAGACCTTCCGGACTTGACCTTTTATTGGTATGTATTCTATTACGCGGTCATCAATAAGAACGCAGTAAGCTGATGTTGTTGCTAGAATATTTCTTGCTGTTTCAAATTCAAGTTTTATGTCGATTCGTCCGGTATTGAGCGTTTCGTTTTGGTGACTGACATCAACTACAATAATTGGAGCGTTATTTTTAAACTCTTGACCTGTTCGAAGAGGTTGGGGTTGTTTCATGTAGTAGCTTTGTTGGAATCTTAGATACATATCATATAGAATCGCATAGCGCTCATTTTTGAATTTTATGTTAAGATCGTCATATGGGTAAGAGGTTGAGTTTAAATGTACTTTTAAGTTAGTAAGATCACAATGAACAAACTTGTTTTCTTGTTGAAAGGCAATCAACACAAAACGAGGGCGTTCTTTATTAGCGGCCAGTTTCACATTCCATATGTGATTGGTCCCCGTATTAAGGTGTGGATTCATATGACAATCCCAACTACGGAATGCCATTGGTATAGCAGCACCATTATTAAGTATTTTGATCATTTTAAATTTACTATGATCAGATAATTGAACATGTGGAATTTCCCATGATATTAGTGAAAATGTAAGTTTTGCTTTCTCAGTGGAAACATTCGAGTGTAAAAGATCCTCATCGTTCTTATTACGTAAGGGTATCAACTCATGTTTACTAATTAATAAAACTTTATTATAGTCTTCAGCGAATCCTAAAAGAAGTTTGAGTGGTACACAGAAACTAAAATCCATTTTGAAGATTTATTTCGTCAAGCTTATTCCATCCAGCATTTTGCAACACAACGCTTTCCGTAGGTGATAAAGAAACCAAATTTTTTATGGTACAGGTGGTTCCCAAATATCTTGTATGATCAATTTCAATACCATTTAGTTCATAGCGAATTTTATCAAAGAGATATGCAACGAAATTGTTTTCCAACTGAAAGTTGGGTGTAGATTTTGATGTTTTTTCGTCTACAACAAGTCCTTCCACATATATATAGCTTTCACTGGGTAACACATATAGATCTTAGTTTTGTATTGAAATTCTTATTTCATCGTTGTTGTTAAAAGACTGAAGGTATGGTATGTATGTGTGATAATCCTTTTTGATTATATTCCCGTCAGATATTGGTTTATCTAAAACGTCTATTATTGAACTCATTTTGTTTTCAGTTTAAAGTGACATGAGAAAACTCTTGTTTGCTGCTGTAAGCAATTTTTGACGAACAGATCTTTTCACTTGTTGCTTAGGTTGTAATGTTTGAGGATTAGATGTAGCTGTAGTATTCTTCGATATACTCGTGTTGTATATTATCATTATTTAGTTGTCCTTAAATGTATTCGTATTGTAATTTCCTCTCCTCTGAAATTAATTAAGTCGCCGTTTTGATCAACCACGCGAAGAGCTAGTGAACTTATCTCCCTTTAGTTTACTGGCATATACATAAGATTTTTGGGAATCCCAACTATTTTATATCCAGCCGGTACATTAATCGGAAATTCATATAGTGTATGAGCTTTAGAATTATTCATATAAGCATTAACCACAATACTGCTTTCAATCCTCAAGAGATTCATCTTAAGGATATTCACTGGAAGATCAGAGTAATGTTCTTTGTTTGGCGTTAATATTCTTCTATTGAATCCTAAAAGTCTACCTATTGTATTTTCTTTATTAAAATATATTGGTTCTTTAGAGCTGCTGACTTTAACTTGCATTGTATTGTTATTAGCTTCAATCAAAATTTTGTTTTCTGGTCTATATCGTTTGTATTGTTCTTCTATATATTCAACTATATCTTTCCATTCATAAGATTCGATCGGTATTTCAATTACAAGTTCACCGATATGGAATATATTTTTGTAGACATCCACATTTGGGATACTGTTGTATGAATGAAAATCAGTTAGAGCACATTCATAGGTTCCGTTTAAATCAATAGGCGTAAAATAATTAGCAGATAGCTCTGATGAATTGGAGCTCAGAGTCAATGTTATTGACATTGTGACTGTTTGATTGTAAATAAATGAGGTTAAACACACAGTATGATTTATAAAAACCAGTTTCCTATTTATTGTTTATTTACTTATTTGAAACTAAATTAAATATTGATGCCATTGCTGTTGTTGTTGTTTATTTATTATATTCTTCCATTTACAATATCTCATCTTTGCTTATCCAAGAATTGTGCACATTACCAAAGCCCAGCCACTTAACAAACACCTTCTTTCCTTTAGTTTTGAGAGCCATTTCAACTTGGTATGTATTTGGATATCTGGTTTTTGAAAGTTCTTCTTCATAGGATTTCCGCGATAGTCTTCGAATGTATATGTTGTAGAATATGTGTTTTGTACTCTTTTAATTGTAAAGATTTCTGTTGTCCAATTCGGAGTATACCGTTTTTCAAAAATTTTTTTATATGTGCCTATGCGTACATGATCTCCTGCATTAAATTTTGACATTTTATACACCTTTAAATAACTATATACTGTTTTTAAAAGCTGTTTTTCATTTGTTGAATTTACTTTAATCGGTGACATTTTAATGGTGCGATGAATTTTTCTATTGTATGCATCAAGTAAATCTCTATACATATCAATCCAATTATATGAACCATTTCAGCTAAATTCTTTCCACATTATTCCTTTTAATGTTCTATTGAATCGTTCTAATATTGAGGCTTTCATAGTGCTATATGTTGAGTAGTGATTAATATTGTATTTATTCATCAAATGATTGAAATGTTTATTGAAAAATTCTTTACCATCGTCTGTTTACAAGTTTTTCGGTATTCGTCCCAATTTGAAAATATTCTCTCTTGCCTGGGTTGTTTCAAATGCATTCTTTCTTCTCAAAGGTACTGCAAATTTTGAGAATGTATCAATTACAGTTAGCAAAAATCGATAATTTCTATTGTCTAAGGAATAATTTCCCATTTGAACTAAATCAGCTTGCCAAAGATCATCTATTCCTTTCATCACAACTCTACGACGTACAAAATTTACAATATTTCATTTTGAAGACATCTTATTTTTCCACTCGCTGTTTTAAGTGTGTTGTGATCTACTTGGTGCACTTTCGGCTATTGATACGAACATGTAATTTTCTATTCTATAAATGTTTTCTCGTAACTCTTCAATTTCCATATCAAGAAGTGATTTATTATCATCCATTTTCTTATTTATATCCTGCAAAAGAGCATTAAGATTTTCTAACTGGAAAGCTATTTCTTGTTGCTATTTTTTGAGTTCAGTTTGCAGAAACAATTTACTGATAACATCGTTTTCCTCCAGAGCGTTTGCAACATTTTTGATTCTCCTGTATTGGACATCAATGTTTTTGTTCGTATCCATAAAGAAGCCCAACAACTTAGGTGCATTTTTGGTTGAAATTACTTCACTTCTATCGTTAATATAATGCCCAAATTTATCAACGGACATGTTTTATAAAAAAATCTATGTATGTATATGGTTTATACAATTATATTAGCTTCACGTAGTTCTTCAATAATTGAGACAATTTCGTTGGTGTGATTACTATGGCCTGCAGACTGTGATGCAAGCAGTAGTCTAAGTCGATCTACCAACTCGTTTGGATCATCCCAGTATATATAGTTTGGATTATGAGGGTTAAACTGTATTAAACCCCGTCCTAAATAATTAGTTTTTGTTACATCTGATGAGCTTTTATGATTTTCTCCTTTGAAAAGTTTTCCAATAATATGTTTGTACTTATGGGCCTAGCTCCCTTTGATTTGACCATCGGACTTATAGTCTCTCCTGTGAGCATTGGTTGTAAGAAATATTTTTTTTATCGATTTCAAGCTCGAATTTGTCATAGTTTTTTGGTGTTTTATGAAACATTAAAGAAAACAGTCCTGGCGTGAGAGCCCATATTTGTCCACCAACCTGTATCTTATCTTGATTTAACTCGATGGTGCTATTACCAAATCTCTATTGATTATTATTGTCTTTATGTGGACCATAGTTAGTATCTAGTTCGTTTCTCGATTGTAATAGTGATAAGTCAGGATAACTTTCTTCATTATTCGAATTTTGTGAGTAAAAGTCATCTTCATCATAATTACTGCTACTTTTACTATTCTATTGTTTAAACATTGATTCTTCAATTAGTTTCTTGGGCGTACTGGTTGCCAATTTTATTGTTGAATTCTGAGGATGAAAACTTTCATTGTCATCAATTCCAGTTTCCTTATCACTCGGGTCTTTTTTAACCGGTCTACCAACGTATTTAGAACTATTGATAAATTCTTTTAAAGGTTCTGTGATAGGCTTGAATGTATCTCTTAATTGTTTATGTGTATTTATTTCACCAGTTTCTATGCTTCGAAGCTTTTTCTTCAAGATATTTTTTGTAGTGACCAAGTCTTTAAGAATTTGTTCATTCGTTTTAGTTATCAGGTCAGTTAAATAGGAAGCAGATCAGTTCAATAGGAAGCAGATCAGTTTAACAGATCAGGTATCAGATCAGCTCATCAGGTATTAGATAAGCTTATCAGGTACCAGATCAGCTTATCAGGTATCAGATCAGCTTATCAGATCATTTGAACAGGTATCAGATCAGCTTGTCAGGTCAGTTTAGCAGGTATCAGATAAGCTTATCTGATCAGTTACAATAATCACATGTATGAAGTTTGAAGTCAGATTAAATACTGAAGGGTGCATTAGATGAACAGCAAATTATATTATGATGAAGTAATCAAATGACTTTCTATAACGACCGTTGTTTATTTCATTATCTTTACTTATCATCAAAAATCCGTATTTTTCCTTCCAATATTCTCTACAAATTTGTTGAAACATTTCAAAGTTCATATCGCTGGCAACGTGATCATCATATACATGTTTCATATTTGTCGAATCTTGTTTAAACATAATAATTACATAAGCATTATCTCTTATCAAATGTTTTGGAATCCGCGTGTAAGTTTGACACAAGTAAAATATATCTACGTTCTTATGACGATCCATAAAAAAATATGCACGTATATTGTTTTGCTTTTCACATGCAACATCATCAAAAATCATAATTGAATTGCCTTTAGCTTTAGTAGGAGGAACAACGTACTCTTTATCTGCGAATGTGTAGTATCCCGTTCCTTTAATTGTGAAATTAATTTCTTTAGGTATTCATATTTAGGTTGATATAAAGATTTTGAGTACAAGTAAATATTTTCAAACTTGCGACCATTAGGACTTTCCAGCAAACTTTTTCCACAATTTGAAGGACCAACTATTAATGCTCGAATAGAATTTGGTAACAAGGAACTATGTCTTATTTTTTACTGTCATTTGAACAAATATCAGCATTACGAACAAAAATATTTTTATGTTGTTTTACGAAGCGCATTTTCATAACTACTTGTGAAATTTGCAAACAATATCTTTTATTGTAGATTAAAGTAATATGGTTGTACTTTATACGAAAAGTTTTAGTCTCAGGCACACTATCGTTGGAGAAGGTTTACTAAATAAAGCAATAAATTCTGTGCCTTTTGAATTACTTCTTCTTGGATATCAGTACTGTTTTTCCTGGCACAAGATTACAAAAGCGTTTAGATAGAACAGATAAAGGAATTAACTTATTGGATGCTGCTTGCAAAAATCACGATATTGCTTATTCGAAAAATAAAGACTTAAACAGCAGACATCAAGCTGACAAAATTCTTGAACATAAAGCTTGGGAAAGAGTTCTTTCAAAAGATAGTGATCTTACAAAAAAAAAAATATTTGCAAAAACTAAACTTGGTATGGGTGTTGAAGCAAAGAAAAGGAATACAGTGAAAAGACCATCACCACGAATTCGTATAAATGACAAAAAACTGTTTCACAAAACAATTAAATGAGTAACAAAGATATTGAAGAAGGAAACACCACAAGATATTAATTCAGCCATTAAGATTGCTCGTAAAGCTATCAGTAAATCTCTTAAGGGGAAAAAAGCTCGTGTTGTAATACCACGCATTATAAAAGTCCCAAAAATTTATGGTTTTTTGCCCATAATACCGATTCTAACTGCTCTAGGTGCACTTGGTAGTCTAGCAATTGGAGGTACCGCTGTAGCTAAAGCTGTAAATGCAACAAAGAATGCAAAAAACAACTTGAGGAAGCCACTAGACACAACAAAGCAATGGAGTCAATTGCGGTGGGAGATGGACTATACCTTAAACCATATAAAAACGGTTATGGACTTGTTTGCAAAGATCAATTAAAAAACTTTTAGACATGCTACCCAACAGACCATTATCAGAACTTGATCTGAGAAAATTTTCAAAATATATTCCACACTTCAGAGGAGTTTTTATGTTGGATTCGCTACCAAAACGACCAAAGACTGTAGAGTGTGGAATAATCAATTTGGATTTATCAACAGGCCCAGGTACTCATTGGGTAGCATACTATAAAAACAAGAATGAAAAACAATATTTCGACAGCTTTGGAAATTTACAACCTCCTCTAGAATTAATCAAATATTTAGGTGGAAATATTGAATACAACTACAATGAATATCAAAACTTTAATACATATAATTGTGGCCACTTATGTTTGAAATTTCTTTATGAGATAACCAAAGATATTAAATAAAACACAATCATATATATTTAAAAACATTTTATTTTTTATTATTAATATTATTTTTTTCTTGTTAATTACAAAATATATGCACATAACATTTTTTTTATTGCCAAACGGGGTACTGGGAGTTTGGTATCAAAAACTCATTCATCTCACTATCCAGGATAAGGTTTCGCTCTCCTTTTCTTTGTAGTCGATAGTTATCACTTGAAAGATCATCTAATTCGACATCTGTTAAAATATTATATCGGTTGGGGAGAAACATTATATGGTTTTCCAGTTCAAGTTGAACTGTTTCCCCATACTTTGTTGTTACTCGCTTTGCACGTACGGTGGTGTATTTGGATGATTCATCTAAATCCTTTATATGGATTAAGGATTTTGTATTACAGGAATTGAATTTGCTTATTAAACTCATTGCGCTATAAATATTTCACAACTTATAAGTTTGAACTTAAATTTCGAATTAATCTCGATATAAGCTTTCTAGACTTTAAGAAGTCTAACTGAAAATTATTAAGCAATGATATTAGATTTGTGTGTGTGTGTGTATGTTTGTGTATGTGTGGGAGAGAGAGGGAGCAAAAGACGAAAAGATGAATAATAAGATCTGGTGTTAGAAGAAGATAGAGCGATACTTATATACATTTTTGAGTCCTTTACTTTAAAATTTTAATTTGTTTTTGGAGTGGAACGAAGATTTAGTTTTATAAATTATATAAAATTTCTCTTACAACTTGTTTGTTGAAAACAATTATTAGTAGAGAATTAACATTCAAAAAGATCGGAAGTAAATTTTGGTAATAGTATAAAATATTCCATAAAAATCATGAGTGACATTAGAAACAAGCTCGCACAATTCTTAGTTGATTTTGAGGGATGTCAACTATACGAACACATGGAAATGGTGAAAATGTTCCTCGATATATGAAAATGATGATTTTGGTATAATGGAAGATGAGGACAAGGACGATGGTCACTTTAAGTCTTGTCCATGGAGCCATCCAGATTGTGAGGAAGGGCCAGATACCTGTCGGTGCTCCGTATTTTACTTAAGAAAAATGATGATAAATCATTTAAATAATTCATATTATGTAATATTTCGATGAAACTAAATAGTAAATCACAAAACAGAATAAAACAAATTCTTAATGTTTTTTCATTTTAAATAAATTGGTACAATTTTTTCTCTCTTAACAATACAACAATTTTTTTTACTTATTAATAGATTTGACTACTTAAATTAATATAAAAATTATTACTTAAAAATAGGGATACAATTATTGCATTGCTACTTCCTCTTTTAGTCTTGAAATTTCCCACAGTAGTATGTCAAGTTCATAATCGGGATTACTTTCCTCGATTCGAAAATGATACCATGCATATGTACTCATCTTATCACTTCTTATTTTTCTTTTATCGTCTGCATAATTTAACACTACTTTATTTATTTCGTTTGTATAAATTTGATGAAACTTTGATTTAAATATTAACATGTTATCATATACAGTAGACTTATTAAATAAACAGTTTCTATAATAAGTTGTGTCGTACTTATAAAGAATGCATTTCTTCACCCCTTTAGATTTTTTAATATCATTTTCATACTGCACACTAAAGGAATACATCTTTGATCTCAATCCTACAAACTCCTTCATTATTTTTCCACAATTCTCATCCTTCATCATACCCAACACCTTTTTGTTTACTAGAGGGAAACCATATATATTGTTTTTTGGGTAATCAGACGTATCAAACTATTGGACGGCTTCAGTTTTTATGTCAGCGTAAAAGTCTTCAGTTTTTACTGTGTAAATGAAAGAGTCAGTAGCCATATAATTCAGTGATAAGTTCGACTTGAATTTGGGCTGCATGTACCCATAATGGAAATCATACATTTTCCATTTGGAAAGCTCAAATACACAAAGTCCTAAATATATAGGTTTATTGTAATAGGTTTTCACTCTATTCATTTCAATCGCTACCATATTCTCAGAAAATATTGACAAACTATGAAAATTAGGTTCAGATATCCAATCTTTAGCTCCTAAATGATTACAGTTTGTCCTATTCCAGTTCGTAACTATTCGTACATCTTTTCTCTTTTCCACATTCTCCATAGTTTTACCATATACTGCATTATTTAGTAATTTGAAGAAATTTGTCTCAAATGCTTTTTTTGCAGTTGCTCTATGTTTGGTGTTTAAGTCTATATAGCTTTTCAACCAGGTTGATTGTTTATAAGTGAGAATCCGATGCACTTTTTTTAGAATTAGACCATACTTCAAACATTGTTTGAGAACTCTATAGTGTACGACGTATGTTTGTTTTGTGGACAAATCTGCAATTAGTTTAGTGTGCTTTGTTTGCTGAATTTTTTTGTTTTCCGGACAGGAAGGAAGGCCATTGTGAGAGTCATGCAAATGAGAAGGATAGTCTAAAGTAACTTCATAGACATATCCATCACTTGAACTATCATCTATGGTCTTAGGATTCAGATTTACCTCTTCAGCTGATAGCCATCTGAATCCGCCATAAGGTAGATACTCAGACATAGCCCAACCGTAGAGGTTATTTGCGTCTAAATACACAATAAATTCTGAGGGCTTCTCTCTATCGAAATCAGGTAAATATTTGTTGTTAGCCTTTGAATATCGGTTACTGCATTGTAGAAGTCTACCACGTATTCCTTTCTTGAAGAAATTGTACATATCTATGTCCGTCAAAAGCTCCAGTTCTATATTTGTATACTTTAGCATAGCATCCCACGATAGTCCTGGTGCAGTGTAATATTGACATGGATCTAGGTGATAGATACTCTTACAAACCTTTCTAAAATTTTCAAATATATCTGCAAGTAGGAGTACGTCCGTTTTTAAATAAACTTCCATATAATCTTGCATGGTTTTGCAGCTGAAGCATTCCAAACTTCTTTCGCATGCTCATAGTCTTCAGTCGAACACTCCTTATTATTGAGGAGATTGAAGAAATCTTCCCTTGCTGGAAGCTGACCTAACTTCAATTTTTCAAAAGAATTTAGGAAATCATAAGGAAAAACGCCTTCCCTTCTCATAAGATCAAACTCTTTTTTTGTTTTAAATTGTGTTTTAATGATGTGAAAGTCTTGCTCTGAAAGATTATTAGCTAAAGATTCTAAGCTTTCAGGCATAAAACGAATTGTGTCCAAAAATCTAAGTTCAAGGTTGTAGTTGTCGATCATTTTTGAAAATCTAGATAGTAACATGTATAATTCTTTATTGAGCGGAAGGACTTTTATATTGTCAGATTTTTTACCCAACTCTTTAACAAAAAGATGTGAGTCATAAGATGAATAATTGTGGAAATAGATTGGTATAAATTTTGGAATTTTAAATTTGAAATTGCATATATTATGAGCAGCTCCTCTAAATTTACCACTTATGCGGCAGTGATCTCTCACTCTATAACTGCCTAGATATTTATGACAAATGTGACAATTTATCGAGATAAATCGAGAAAAAAAGGAGATAAATCATCCATTCGGTTCTTGTTTTTCAAATAATCATTGTAAATATTTTCGCAATCGCTAGTTATACAATCTACAAACTTTTCGCCTGCATCTTCCCCCGTATATATTTTAAACTTATCTAACTTATCATTATGCTTACATTTAATATAATAACTAAAAGCACCAGGAATGTGCTTTTTGCTATACCTACTTTTGTCACTTACTCTAATACTAGTATCCTGCAATACGCATTCGAAATCTGCATATACAACAAATGGTACATCCATCTGTCGTTGATGGTCCTTGAAGCATAATGTTGACTTGTCCTCTGATGGAAGCTCAGATACAATTTGTCCACATTCCAATTTGTGTTCCTCCATAGTCCTACCATTGTGGCTATATTGCAGACAGCTGTTGCAAAACATCAGTCTTTGCAGTGTTTCGTGGTCTGGTGTTTTAAAAGTCTGTGGAAGGAAAATACATATAAATTTGCAATCAATATACATATTTATATGTGCATTGGTGTATATGTATATTTCTTGACTTACTTTGATATTTGTTTAATAAAAATATAGTGATGGTATCCTACAGCATTTTCTAAAACTAATAAATTTACATGTCTATGTTTTTCTTTCTTGGTGTTGTGGTACGGTCCAACAATTTCATTGCTTTCATTTCTATATCCGAATACATTAACGCTAATATCAGGACTTCGTTCTTCAAATGTCTTAAAATCCCGTTTTGCAAATGAATAATATCAGCCCTAATGTCTGCAATATTGTATGAGCTGCACCGTTGCCTGGATTTAATATCAGATGTATCCAGTGCAGATATAATGGCCCATTTAAAACAATAAATGTCATTATTTTCAACATTTATGCATGCCATTTTACCTTTTAGTTTCTCTGGCGTACTAATCCAACTTGATCCTCTCACCAAAGCTGACTTATTTACTGCAACTTCGAGACGAACAATTCTAATTAGAGTCCAGCCAGAATCCCGCTCTTGAAACTCGGACATTTTGTTGTGGATTTCTTGCTGTTGTTTTGTTATCATTTCCTCAACATCATCTGCAAAGCACAAAAGATCTATTTTCGCTCTATGTGAAATAGTACACAACTCCATATCATCACCAACAATTTTAATATACTCCCCAATGAGAGTAATATTAAACTTAATAATATTATGCACAGCTTGATGATAGGTCTATTTTCCTTTATAGCATCTTCAAATAACAGACAGTCTTTAATTATTGGAACTCCATATGTTATAATATTATTTGTAAAAGCACTATTTATTATATAATATTTGCATTCATTTGGAGCTTGAGAGAGTAGATCAACCGCAGAATTTGAGATATCCATTTCTACTTCATCATTTTGTGTATTTGCCTGATCATGTCGAATAAATTGACTTATATCCATGTCTTGAGGAGGATTCTCTACGGGCAAATAGCTTGGGTAATAATTAGGCATATTATTTTGCTGCAACTGTATAGGTACGCTATATTCAATGGAATATGGAATTTCCATAGGTGCTGTGAATTGGTTGGTTGACACTGGATACGGATACAAAGGATACGCTGGAACCTGCACTGGATACTGATACTGAACTGGATACGGATACTGCACGGAATACTGATATAGCAAATTGTTGTGGACCATTGGGTTATAGGGTTGTATGGAATGATATACATTTCGGGGTTCTACGGACTGCTGCCAATTTTGGGGTTGTTCGGACTGCTGCACACCTTGGGGTTGAACATGACTTTTGCAATGTTCTAAATAGCACTTTTGGTATCTGTATTGCTTATTACAGATATTGCAACGAAAAACTGAAGAACTCATATTTTTTTATATATATTTATTGAAATGCACTTATATACTGTTTAAAGTATGTAACATTAAAAAATTTATATTTTTTAAAACTCAAAGAGTTTTGAAGCATTCACGACTTATTGGTTTTAGATACAAAAATGTACTGACTTTAGTCCTAACAAAGTTGATTTATATTAATCCGCGAAAATGTTTAGTATGGTCTAGTACGCTACATTTCAACAAAGTAGTTTTCAGTATTTGTGTAGTTAGTAACTTGTAGCTACAAAAATAGTTGGTTGCAAAATTTTAATAAAGTAGTTTTAGAAGTACAGCGGGTATATGAGATGGAACTTATGCATGCCTATACAATACAAAATGTTTAAGGGAATTAAACTGCTACGTATACAATATTTATGTAAACAAACATACGTAGACATGCTTATGCATGTAGAGACGTTCCAAAATTTTGTGGCAAAAGAAACTGCTACGTAGACAATATTTATGTAAACAAAAATTTTGATAAGTGATATCTATAGAGTACAGAGACGTGCTTGTGCATGCAGTTACGTTACAAAGTTTTGAACGGAATGTGATATATACAGAGTACAGGGATATGCTTATGCACGCCTCTACGATACAAAATGTTAACGGGAATGAAACTGCTACGTAGACCATAGTTATGTAAACAAACATTTTGATAAGTGATATATATATTTATATAGAGTATAGGGACATGGTTATGCATGCCTCTACGATACAAAATGTTTACGGGAAAGAAACTGCTAAGTGGACAATATTTATGTTAACAAAAAATTTGATAAATGATATATATAAAGAGTATTGGGACATGCTTATGCATGCCTCTACGATACAAAATGTTTACGGGAATGAAACTGCTAAGTGGACAATATTTATATAAATAACAAACTACAAAAGTTTTGTAGCTAAACAAATTTTCAAACGCAGAATTATTAAAATTTTAAGTTCAGCTTTTACTTGTAAAATGAAGCAATTCTGGTACACACCATTGTATCGCAGACTTCAGCGTCACCATTTGAAGGAATATCTAAGAAAAGCCACACAGGAAGAGTTCAAAAAACATCTTGAAAGAGATGAGGAACTTTTGTTAGAGCTGTCATCGCAGCCAACATCTGCACCTGAGATATCAAATCCTTCGAATACAGAATACGATAATATGCTAACAGGCGATGAGGATCACTTTTTAGCGGTGTCTTCGCAGCCAACCACAACAGACCATCGAAGAGAGGTAGCAATCAAACATCAAATAGAAATATTGAGTGTTGAAATGCTCCCAAAAATAGATATACGATCAATTGTTATTACGGGCAGCGAATGTAGTAGAGGCAAATTTAAATTTAAATGTATATAAAAATATATACATAATTTGATAAATATTACATATTAACTAAAATTAAATTAACGCATATGTTTAAACAATGGTTCATTCATTGAAATGGTCAAGGGAATATTTGGGCACATAGAATAAACCATTATTATTTGTTTATATGTATATGCGTAAATGAAATAAATTTGTAGATATTTATGTACGCATGAATATGTACATCTTATCACATTTCATAGTGACCCACTTGCGCAAAATCCAGGCAAGCAAGAAAGCGGACTGTCATACAGACTCACCAATCGTCACACACACACACACAGAGCCTGTCTGACAGGCTGACATTCCAACCGCCACTCGGAACACAAAAAACACACACACTTAAACATAGCATAAATATTCATATTCTACAAAATACAGAAATTGCACCACCATCCAGATCCCCAAATAAAATCCATCGATGATCGTCATGTATAAAATAAACAAAATATCAATTTCAATATTTATGGAATAGTAAATTTTTTTTCACAACGTCTTCAAGATCAGAATAATCAAATTATTCCCCCAGACTCAAGCATTGCAAAAGAAATAACTGAATTGCAGTTAAGACAAAATGTCTTAAGTAAATACACACCAAAATTAAAAACAAACAAAAAATAAAAGAAGATATCTCACTCCAGCAAGAAGAAACGAACCACAAACATTAAGACCATCCATATATAACTACAACACTTTTGAAATAGTGTAATTCCTAAAAAAAATGTTCTAATGTTCCCAAAAATTTCTTATTTTCTGTTAGGCTATAGCACACATAGACAGACAGAATTCCTACGCTCGCATATGGACAGACACAAATTCCCACACTCACATACCGACGGACATGTATTCCCAAGGTCACATATGGACAGACACAAATTCCCACGCTCACATACCGACGGACATGTATTCCCAAGGTCACATATGGACAGACACAAATTCCCACGCTCACATACGGACGGACATGTATTCTCAAGGTCACATATGGACAGACACAAATTCCCACGCCTACCCCAACATTATAAAAAAAACAACAACAATGTGAACCCCCTATTTAACCGTGGGAAAAATACACACACACACATTAAAGTATCAAATATCTAAAAAAAACCAATTAACATAAATTTGGCAATTAAAATTGAAAAATTTAAAATTTAATTGCTGAAATTTGAGAATTTTAATTGTCCTGGCACATACAGTATTCTACTACTATTTTCAATATATTTAGTTATTTTAACTTTGTACTTTGTAATGAAATAGTAATTGGTTGTAAATTTTTATTTTTCCTACATATTTACCGATCCACTTTATATATATTTTTGCTAATCTTTTTATTTTCTTTATTAAATTTTCGTTTCAAGAACATATGTACTTTCGTTAGTAACTTGTAGTGCTTAATTTTCGTAACCACACTTTGAGTTTTCAAGAACTTTTCTATGTATTAGCACTGTTCCTTCCAATAGTTGCAAGAAGAATAATCCAAATGCTTACTTGCATTATACATCTTTTTTTAGACATATCATACAGTTGCCTCATTATTATTTGCTTTTGTTTTTCTTCTTTATTTGTTATATTTTCGTTTTCAGGTAATATTACATTGTTTTATACTATGACAAGCGGTGTTTGCCATATCCTTTTTGAAAAAAAAAAAATTATTTTTAGAAGAAAAAACTATTACACCAAAAATATTTATCCGAAAAATTATAAGAGATACACATATGTACATATGTATGTAAATATCTAATCGATTTCATTTAATTTTTTGATTGAAATTCTAAAACGTAACAATAATATAAGTTAGATCCCGAATGAACTTGAGTAGTTTTGCACCTTCTTGGTGTTTTGATCTTAAAATATGCATCTTTAAATCTAATATATGTATAACCCATTGCTTTTATTTCAGAGTTACAAAGCTTACAAAAAGCTTAACCATTATAATTTCTCCTGACCCAATCCTTGATGCTTATTGTAAAATAAACTTAGCGATTTTTAAGTTATCCTCTTTAGTATATAACGGCAGGTGTTAGATAAAGATATGTTGTCTAACATATTGCCATAGAATTAAGATAACTATATGTAGTTCTAAAGAGGATAAATTTGGTCGTAAAGATAAATCAAATATATTAGTTTTTTGTCCTGGTGCCAGATTCATCTCACCTAAATTGTAAGTATGAGGATAACGAAATGGAAATTTTACATTCCTGCAAATGTCTTGGGGTTGATATTATATACAACTTATCATTCAATAAACATTTTGAAACAAAAAATATTATGGACCCCGAGGTATACAAGTGTCTACTTTCGAATGAACTTTTACATTTTACAATTGGTGAAATTAAAATATATTAGAAATATAATTGTCCACTGTGCGGCGCTGACAAACGCCGCTGGCTGAGCTTTGATGAAGGCAATTTAAATGCCTGTATTTTATTTCGTTAGAACTGGTAAAACCTCTATTATAATCGACTGTCAACGGTACACTATATTATACTTAAATACAATATGTTAACTACATTTTATAAATAATTATGCGGTATATTACAGAACGTTTGACATCTTGAAATCAGCTCTAAGTTATTGTGTGGTCATAACCAAATGGAAATTAATTTTTACTTATAGTTATTATTTATAATTATACTGCTCTGCAAATAATAACTTTTTGTCAATCCTTTAAATAAAACTATGTGCACTATATGGAACTGACTCACTTATTGTCTATCAATTTCCATAAATAGTGCAACAATAAATATTAGAATCTCCCCTAATGTTCCTGATTTAGGATTATAGATTAATGAAAAATACTATATTATAACTTTTAAATCCAAGCACCGTGCAAAATACCGTTGTATTTCTGTTTCTTTACCTGTTCACCTAACGAAATGCTATCGTCATGCATATGAGAGGTTGGTGGCATTACAATATTGGGAACCTGCGGTAAATTGAAAATTAAATCTGAATTTTTTAACAGATTTTTATGGTTACAGCTTTTTTATTTATCAGATCTGTAGCTATTAGACAAAAGTGCAAAGTGTTGAATGTTTGCTTTAAGTTTTTTTAATTCCATTTTTAAACTGAAAAAATTTATGAATTTTGCACGTCAAAAAATATTTTTCTCGATTAATTTCTGAATAATTCCAAAACGATAAGAGATAAAGAAAAACTGTATTTGACTGAAATAAAACTAATTTTGTTACACATCCATGAAAAAAAGTCTCGACCTGATGGAAAAAAACAAGGGATTCGAGTATATATATATATATATATATATATATATATATATAATTATATATATATATATATATATATATATATATATATAATTCTTATATATATATATATATATATATATATATATATATATATGTATATATATATATGTATATATATATATGTATATATATATAATACGTATATATATACATGTTACCGCCACTAAGAAGTCGCTGCAAGTGCATCATTTTTATCGCTATTTATTGCTATCGATTAAACTGTCAAATGCAATTTTCTTTTAATATTCCACGCGGTCTAAATAGCGAGCCATCTTTTTTTACAAAAATCATATTTTATTCATATAACATAATCATCCGAGTTGATAAGATCGAGAAGTTTCGCTCCGAGTAGCCATAGATGAAAAGTCAGTAACCACATTTATAGTGTATAAGCTTTCTTTATAATAATTGTGAAATATATTCCAGGAATTTTAACATTCAAGTACAAGGCAATAAATAATAATTGTATTCAAAAAAAATCCTTATACTCGTGTTTATAATCTACAATTTGGTTACAAAGAGCTTGGGCAGCTTCACCCGTCCACATTAAAATTCTTTTCATTGGCCATCCAACTGGATATCTGAAGAAATACTACGGCTGCTAATACGTAAGTCCTAACAATATGGAATCTTCTACCTCCTTACAGGGTCAACCAACAAACTGCCAACAAGAAACTGAATCGAATTCTACCGTGAACAATTGTCACATCTGCAACAAACTTGCTGACAGCGTAAATTCTGCTAGATGTCATAAATGCCACTTTAATATCCATTTAGCTTGCGCCAACCTTGATGGCAGCCAACAATCACCAACTTGGCATTGCAAAAACTGTTCGTCGCAACAACAAATAGCTATCGACTCAGTCTCCTCCATTCATAGTGCCTCCTCAGTCGCCGCTCGACGACAAGCTCTGGAGCTGCAACGCTTGCATGAAGAAACGCAACTAGAAAGGGACTTTATAAAAAAGAAATACCAGATTCTTGAGCAAGAAATAGACGATTTCAATGACACGCAGTCAGCGCATAAGCAACTATCTAACAAATCAGTGCACGAATGGTTAGATAAGCAAGCTGCCGGTATACTAGTGCCTAAGTCAGTTAGACACAGCACAGCACCCGAAGTATCCCAACAGGAATCGTCCCGTTATGTATTTGCACCACACGCAGTGACAATGCAACAAACCTCTAGCTCAACAGCCACATATGGGCAAAATGTAAGTAACAATTTAATTTATATAAGAACAACAATAGTGCCACCTACATGTACAACAACGTCATTTGCGCATAATACGTCTTCATTTATTAATATTCCAACAACGATCTGTCAGCACTCAACAGCTGCAAACATAAATAACAATTTAAATATCACAAATGTTGATAATCACGGATTAGAAACACCAATCCAATTTGGCCATATGGATTCAACGTTCTCCATGCATCCGTCAAACCTTCCATCGGTCATAGCACCTTCTCACCGACTTTCGCAGCAACAAATAAGTTCGCGTCAGTCAGTACCCAAAGAATTGCCCAATTTTACCGGCATACCCGAAGAATGGCCATTGTTTAGCGCTACATACGACTGGTCAACAGCAGTCTGCGGTTTTACTGACGCTGAAAATCTTGTCAGACTTCAAAAGGCTCTAAAAGGCGAAGCATTACGCTCCGTAAAGCATATTTTGATACATCCATCTGGCGTACCGTGTGCTTTATCAACATTGAAGCTGCTTTTCGGCCAACCAGAGAAAATACTAAACTCGCTTAAAAATAAAATAAAAACATTACCAGCTCTTAATGCAAATAAATTACAAACAATTACCACTTTTGCTGTTGAAGTTAAAGGCTTGGAAAGTACAATTAAAGCCTGCGGTTTAGTAGATGAGTTGAATAATTCATCTTTATTACACGAGTTAATAATGAAAATGCCATCTAATTTTCAGCTTAACTGGGGTGAGCACAAAATAAGACTAGCAAAACAAAACAAAAGGGTAAATCTGACAGATTTCTCAAATTGGATTTACGAAGTCGGCATCTCAGCAAGCAGCATAAACCTAGAAACTGACAACAACATGTCAAAAGCAGCAGAGCAGCATTCACGTAAAACAAAAGATGCCTATATCAACGCGCACGATGAAAGAAGCAGAAGAACATGCGTAGTATGTTTTGGCAACTGCGATAGTGTTGAGAAATGTACAAAATTCTTGACTGCAACAAGAAGCGAAAGATGGAATCTGCTGCGAAAATATAACTTATGCAAATTGTGTCTTCGACGTCATTATGGAATTTGTAATAGCAGAGTCGTTTGCAGAGAAAAAGACTGTCAAATAAAACATAATACGTTGCTGCATAAGCCAACAGCTGATGAAAAAAAAAAAACTTAACAAATGAAAACGAAAATAAAACCAAAACAGAAAATCTACACGCAGCGCACAATGGGAATGAAAGCAATCAGATGTTGTTTAAAATTATACCCATTACATTATATGGAAATAATGATAAAATTTTAGAAACCTTTGCATTTATAGATGAAGGTTCGTCGGTAAGTTTAATAAATGAACAAATTGTTAATAAATTAGATTTAACTGGTGAATTACAACCCTTATGTCTGAAATGGACGGGGGAAATAGGTCGCCAAGAAGAAGACTCAAAAAAAAATCTCAATGCAAGTTTCTGGTACAAATAAAACTAAATTTAATATATCTGTCCGCACGGTTAAGCAACTATCGCTTCCGAGCCAAAGCCTCAATTACAAACATTTAAGCGCAAAGTTTCCGCATCTTAAAGGGCTACCTATCAATGATTTTAAGAACGCTGTACCGGATGTACTGCTTGGCCTAAATAATTTAAAGCTATGTATTTCAACTAGTATTAAAGAGGGTGCAAACAACGAGCCCGTTGCTATACGAACTCGCCTCGGCTGGCTTATATGCGGTGGCTCCAGTGCTAGGAAAAGAGCTCAAGCCCAATATAATTTTCATCTGTGTGAATGTCAACGAGAAAATGACCAAATTCTTACCCGCTTAGTCAAACAGTTTTATACAATTGAATCAACCGGGATAAATAATTACACCCCAGCTCTGGGCACAAATGATCAGAGGGCTGTAAAATTATTAGAAAAATACACGAAACAAAAACATGATAGCCATTACGAGACAGCTTTATTGTGGCGGTACGACGACATTACCATGCCACCAAGCTACGAAATGGCGAAAAGAAGACTGGTTTGTCTTGAAAAATCATTAAGAAACAATAAAAGCTTACTTGATCATTTTGAGAAAACCATATCAGAATATTTACAGAAAAATTACATAGCCAAAATTGACGATAGTCAAATTAATAAACACAACGTGTGGTATCTGCCGATGTTTCCAGTATTTAATAAAAATAAGCCAAATAAAACCCGCATAGTCTGGGATGCGGCAGCGAAAGTAAATGGCATATCACTCAACTCTATGCTGCTTAAGGGGCCGGATTTGTTGTCATCTCTTGCGACCATTCTTTTCCGTTTTCGCCAAAGAAAAATCGCGATTTGTGGTGATATAGAACAAATGTTCCACCAGATCTACATACGGGATGAAGATTGCCATTTTCAAAGGTTTTTATGGCGTAGCTGTGACGATAGCAGGGCACCCGATATATATGTTATGAGGGTAATGATATTCGGTGCCTCCTGTGCCCCCTGTATATCGCAATATGTGAAAAATCTTAACGCGACAAAGTTTGAAAGTAAATACCCTCAAGCCGCAGCTGCTATAAGAGACAGCCACTACGTTGATGATTTTCTCGCTTCAACAGACACACCTCAGGAAGCCACTGAGCTTGCCAAAAGTGTGCGGTTTATTCATAGTCAAGGTGGATTCAGAATTAGGAACTGGTGTTCGAATAGCGATTACGTTTTGAAAGAATTGAATTTTTTCAACCCTTTGAACAATATTTGCCTTAATGTAAGTGCAGGCGTAGAAACGGAAAAGGTACTTGGTATATTTTGGAATCCAGCACAAGACAATATAACATTTAAACTGTCAAAGTCTGTCAAAGACACCGAGCTCCTCTTAGGCGGAAAGACTCCGACCAAGCGGGAAATTTTAAAAACACTAATGAGCATATATGACCCTTTAGGGCTCGTAGGAAATTTCCTTATGTACCTAAAGATAGTACTGCAAGAAATTTGGCGCAGCGGTGTCGACTGGGATCAGCCTATTCTGGAAAAGCAGCAAGTAAAGTGGAAAAACTGGTTAACTTTTCTACCAAATTTAAGTGAGGTAAATATACCTCGATGCTATTTAAAAAACTTCAAAAATGATAACAATCTAGAAGTACAATTGCACACATTTGTGGATGCGAGCGAAAGCGGTTATGCTGCTGTGTCGTATTTCAGAATTCGCTGTGGAGAGGAAGTTACCATTTCATTACTCGGATCCAAAACCAGAGTAACCCCACTAAAGATTGTATCAATTCCTCGTCTAGAGCTGATGGCTGCCGTTGTTGGTGCTCGTTACGCTAACTATATTGCAGATAATCATACCGTGAAAATTAGCCGCAAAATGTTCTGGTCGGATTCACGAACAGTTATAAGTTGGATACGTTCAGACCACAGGAAATATCACCAGTTTGTCGCTGTTCGTGTTAGTGAAATCTTAGATAGTTCAGAGATAAACGAGTGGTTCTGGATACCAGGAAAATCAAATGTGGCTGACGAAGCAACAAAATGCTTAACTAAACCTGATTTATCCCCAACAGGGCGCTGGTTTAATGGCCCAGAATTTTTAAGACTGCCAGAGAATGAATGGCCAATCAATGATGAAAATTTTCAGGAATCAAAGCTCGAATTAAAAGAGTGCCATTTTGTTGCAGAAAATATAGAACCACTCATAAATATCCAAAGGTATTCTCGATGGTGCAGAGCATTGAGATCGACAGCATTTGTTATCCGATTTTGTTATCGCCTCAGAAATAAAACCAAATCTTTTAGTGAGGAAGAACTCACCCAAACTGAGTTACGTAAAGCAGAAACAACTATAATTAAAGATACTCAGAGTATATATTTCCAACATGAAATTAATTGTTTATTAAGAAATAATAAATTAAGCAAAACAAATTGTTTGTATAAATTGTCACCCTACTTGGACGACGAGGGAGTTTTGAGAGTAGGTGGACGACTTGATTATGCTAACGTCCCTGAGGAACTAAAGCATCCGGCAGTTTTGCCAAAACAATGCCGCATAACAACACTCTTAATATGGCATTACCACAACTTATATCGTCATAGTAACCACGAAACTGTAGTTAATGAACTACGGCAACGGTTTTACATTCCGAAATTGCGAACGGCTTGTAAGTCCGCCATTAGACAGTGTCAGCTATGCAAAATTAAAGCTGCGTTGCCAGCGTTTCCACAAATGGCAAAACTGCCACGCGCTAGACTGGGTTCATATCTTTCACCATTCACATACACAGGCCTCGATTTTTTTGGCCCTATGTTTGTTACTGTGAATCGGCATACAGAAAAAAGATATGGTGCGTTATTCACATGTTTGACAATACGCGCCATCCATGTCGAAACGGTCTATTCGCTCAACACGAGCTCTTGCATTATGGCAATACGCAAATTTATCGCGCGACGAGGACAACCACGGGAATTTTTTAGCGACAACGCGACCAACTTTACCGGCGCTGATAGAGAACTACGTGAGGCATTGCGGGAAGTAGACAAGAGCGAACTGGTGCGAAGCTTTACAACATCCTTCACAAAATGGAACTTTAACCCGCCTTCTGCGCCTCACATGGGAGGGGCGTGGGAAAGACTGGTCCGATCGGTAAAGACTGTACTCTGCAATATTAAAATCCAGAGGTCGCCGAGCGATGAAATATTACAGAGCATGATGGCTGAGGTCGAAAATATTATCAATTCCCGTCCCCTTACGTATATTCCAGTAGAAAACGAGAATGCAGAAGCTATCACACCAAATCATTTTCTGCTAGGCAACTCAAGCGGCCTAAAACCTTTAGCCTCTTTTGATAACGATGGTGTTGTGCTGAGGGAAGGTTGGTTGCGTTCACAGCAATATGCGGAGCTTTTTTGGAAGAGGTGGGTGACAGAGTACTTACCTACTTTAACTTGTAGAACAAAATGGTTTGAGAAGTCCAAACCAATATCTGTTGGCAGTTTAGTGGTGGTGGTTGACCCGAAAAATCCACGAAACGTGTGGCCAAAGGGAAGGGTCATAGAAGTTAACACATCGGAGGATGGCCAAGTACGGAAGGCGAAAGTTTTGACAGTTTGTGGCATTTTAGAAAGACCAGCTGCAAAACTAGCGATTCTAGACGTAGCGGAAGAAAAGCTAAAGAAGTAAGTCATCGGCAAGCTCGTCATACTGTGGGGGAGTGTTACCGCCACTAAGAAGTCGCTGCAAGTGCATCATTTTTATCGCTATTTATTGCTATCGATTAAACTGTCAAATGCAATTTTCTTTTAATATTCCACGCGGTCCAAATAGCGAGCCATCTTTTTTTACAAAAATCATATTTTATTCATATAACATAATCATCCGAGTTGATAAGATCGAGAAATTTCGCTCCGAGTAGCCATAGATGAAAAGTCAGTAACCACATTTATAGTGTATAAGCTTTCTTTATAATAATTGTGAAATATATTCCAGGAATTTTAACATTGAAGTACAAGGCAATAAATAATAATTGTATTCAAAAAAAATCCTTATACTCGTGTTTATAATCTACAATTTGGTTACAAAGAGCTTGGGCAGCTTCACCCGTCCACAACAACAACTAATAATTGATTTAATGTAAAAACAATTTATTTATAATGTTGACAATATAAGTTGTTTAAGCGTGGGCACTCGCTAATTAAATTATTACATATTATTAAAAAATTATCAACGACATCAACTGTTCCAATTGACGACGACGATCAAGACTCTCCACGTCAAAGATCCAACAATACGGTTTCAGCCATTTATCAAACATCAGGACTTGTTAATCGATTTACGGCGCAATAAACTAATAGACAACGTCACCGGACACGATTTACAGCTAAAATTGCCATCGACAACAGAGGTTGCAGCAATCGAAACATTCAGCTCAGTCAATCCGTTCGCAAATCTTTTGCACGAATTTAACGACATCACGGTACTTGCGCCTTATGGTTCGGAAACTAAATCGTCAATTTTTCACCGAATTGAAACGACTGGTCAACCCACATTTTGTCGTCCTCGACGATTGCCACCGGAGAAGCTGGCTGCAGCCAAGAAGGAATTTGATTTTCTCTCTGAGGTTGGAATTTGTCAACCCTCTAAAAGCAATTAGAGCAGCCCCTTGCATCTAGTTAAAAAAAGTGATGGTACGTGGAGACCCTGTGGCGACTACCGCGCATTAAATGCCAAAACTTTACCGGATCGCTATCCTCTACCATACTTAACAGACTTTACGATCAATTTACAAGGTAAGAAGTACTTTTCAAAATTAGACCTACAGAAAGCATTCCACCAAATTCCAATACACCCTGACGACGTACCAAAAACGGCAATAAGTACCCCCTTCGGCTTATTTGAGTTCAATTATATGACATTCGGCCTACGAAACGCTGCGCAGACTTTTCAACGAATTATAAACGAAGTCTTCAGAGGTCTCGATTTTGTATTCCCGTATATTGATGACATTTTTGTTGCTTCCGCCACCTTAGACCAACACCTTCAAGACCTTCGTGTAGTATTTCAACGACTTCGTGAAAATTCTCTAGCCATAAACTTCAACAAATGTGAGTTTGGCAAATCAGAATTAGTTTTCCTTGGACACCTTGTCACCCCCGAAGGCATTCGACCATCACCGGAGAAAGTCGCCGTAATCAAAGAATACAAAAAGCCCGTTAATGCGCAAGAGCTAAAGAGATTCATCGGAATGATGAACTTTTATAGAAAGTTCCTGCCAAACTGCATTCGCTACCAAGCAGTTTTACAACAAATGATTACCGGCAACAAAAAGAACGATACAACCCCATTAGTTTGGACATCAAATACAAGCCTGATATACAAGCATCTCCCGCAGAACTGGTTTACGGCACAACCTTGAAAGTTCCTGGTGATTTTTTCTTCAAAAGTAACAATACGGAAGCCACCAGCAATTTCGTCAAAGAATTTCGCAGCTCGATGTTAAGTTTAAAACCAGCGCAGACCGCACATCATTCTACAAAACCAACGTTTATTTCAAAAGATCTCAATACATCAACGCATGTTTTCGTCAGAAACGACTCAATTCGTCCCTCACTTACACATCCATATGACGGCCCGTATCAAGTCTTAAAACGCTTTCCTAAATATTTTACGATACTCCTGCGCAACCGGAAAACAAACATCAGCATAGACCGCCTAAAACCATGTTTTTTACCATCATCTGAATCAACCAGTCAAAATGTAGCAACAAATACATCTTTACCTACATCATGTGATTTCAACCCAAGTCATTCTGATACTACTGAAGATTCCATACATGTTCCCAATCCAACTTTTGAAGCATCATCCCAACATTATCTAAGCCCAACCGCAGAAACTTCGAGTTTACAGTCCAACAAATTACCTCAAGAAGATCCCAAAACAACAACAAGAGGAAGACAAATAAATCTTCCAGTAAGGTTTAGATGACCTTCTACCAGCGAGGGGAGTGATGTGGCACCCTGTTAAAATAGGTTAATTATCAAATACCTACAGTAACCGGTAGAGACACCGTAATGGCACGCATATGCTTGCTTGCATCCTTAGATATCCGCTATTACAATTTTAACTTTCGTCTGGATGATTCGATAAAATGAAAGATTAACAAGTTTCGTTAAATATTTGATTTCTATTTAGTTTAAGTTTGATTTAATAGAGTTAATTAATAAAATATAAGAAACCAACACCGATCTTCTTTATAAAATCTCATAAATCCATATATATATATATATTATTATTATATATATATATATATATATATATATATATATATATGTATATATATATATATATATATATATATATATATAAATATATATATATATATATATATATATATATATATAAGTCGTATATATATTCAAAATTGATACCTTTAGTGATTTCAATACCATCCCCTTTAAAGATAGAATTAGTATTTATACTGATATGAACATAGCTAACAGTAAATAAATAGTAAACGATACCGTAACAAAATTAGGTTCCGTAACCAATTAATCGAGGTTCTGCATTTATTCATTAGTAACGCGAAATATTTCCGAGCCACAAATTTATTTGATAAATGTTATATTATCTAATAATATTGTCCATTTTAGCATATTAAAAGCAAGACAAATAATTTGATTTTTTTTAATATAAAGATTTTATTAAAACACTAGGATAACAATTATGGTGTATGATGGCTTGGAAGAGTACCAATAAAATAAACATAGTCTTAATACCGATTGAGTTAAGAGCTTTTTAAAAATTTTTTTGTGTCTTAATTATTGTTTAAATATTTACTTTTTTTGTTTTGTATTTGGAAAGGTAGAAGAAGCATTTACATGTGTACTTCAAGTCAAAATGATTTAGTAGTGAGAAGCAATAGCTTATCATCATGCTAGTTTTTAAATTAATCCTTCTTCAAAGTAGATAAAGTAACATGTGGTGGAGATTTCCACGCAACTTTACTGCCTTCAAAACGTTGTAGAGAGCAGCATTGCCAAACCTTATTTTTGCTGATCGTTTCATTCACGTCGTGTTTTGGAAGGACTAGTTCTTAGATATATTCTGTTTGACTTAATGTAAATCTAGAAGAGACGCTGGTGTCAAACGCTAGTAGCAAAAATATCTAACTGAATTAATTCGGTTTTGAAAATTTTAACTTTTTTCAAATTATTTTAAAAAGTGATGGTGTTGAACGGCTCCGAAAATGGCAATCAAATGCCAAAATATAAAAAGTCGGATGATGTGAAACCAACTTACGAAGTTGAGCATTTGGCAACATTCAAAATAAAAAATGAAACAGAAATTCGAAGGCCGAAGGATAAATTGAAAACCCTTGTAGAGTTGTATAAGGCTGGGGGCATCTGGCCAATGAAAATGTACATGTCCTTTAGTGGCCAGTGGGTCGTTATGTTGGACAACGATATGAAGGAAATCGAAAATTTCCCAGGAGCTCTAATTACAGAACCAACAGCTTTCATTAGTGAAGATCCAATAGAAATGTTCAATAATATTTTGATATTTACAGTGTCAGGTGTGTCTCTTGGGAATGCCGAAGTGCATATTTTTCAGGTAAAAATTAAATACCAAAGCTATTCCATAATTGTTAATATTTTAGCACAAAAATTTAGGTTAGTGATGTGTCAGCCGTCCACATGGTTGAAGATTTAAAAGACCTTAGTTCAGGCAAAGTAGTAACAATAGATCGTAACAAAACACCTATGTTATTGTCTAAAGTGGGCAAATATCAACATCCTCCTAAAGATCTTTATGGTATCGGTGTGGCAGCGGCTGAAGTGGGGGCAGAAAAAAACGCTCATGATCAGAAACAAACAGTAAAAGATGTACAAGTCTTAAATCACTGTTTCGAAGATATTGAACGATTTGTTGTCCGTTTGCAATATGCAGTGGAAGCATTGCGTGAATTAGAACAACGAAAAAATGATCATAACAGCTGTGGAGAAGGTCTACTTGTAACACGTTCACGCCCACCAAAAGAAGGTGAATTCATAGACATTTTAGCCAAACACAAGTTGGCCTTTAACTATATTGCCAAGTTGGAAAATCACTTCCAAGATCCTTCGGAACCCATGCATAATTCATTTATATCACTACAAACGATTGTCAATGTCTGCAACGACGTTTATAATGGCGCGCAAGTTGTTGAAAATGTAGTCGATCCCTTGTTAAGACGGAAAACAGTCACGTTCCTTAATAGCCACCTGAATAAGGAAGAATTAATCTTTTGGAAATCACTTGGTCAAAATTGGACACAATCAAGAGACCAATTTAAAGATCACAAGGGGTCATATCATCCAATATTTTACGATGATTGGTTGCCTGAGTGGGTTGTCGACGAGGAAATTCCTTGTTCTGCAACTCCATTACTATACACTCAATCAGCAAATAGCATAGCTTTTCCTAGAGTTGGCTATGATGTTAAATGGCTGGCACGTTTGCAATCTAGAAATGTGAAAATCGCAGAAGTTATATACAATAAAGTTGCCAGCAATGATAGAGAATTACACGTTACCAAAGGCGAACATCTAGAGGTTAGTACACACATTCAGATGCAACATACTTTCTCATAACCATTTTATTGATTTCTCCGTTTTCACATTATTTAAACAAATGCTCACTTTTAAGATAATCGACGCCTCACGTAACTGGTGGAAAGTCCGCAATGCAGCTGGTAGTATAGGCTATGTGCCTCATACTATTTTGTCGCAGATGGATTTTGATCAGCACTCTATGTATGGAGATCGAGATATTGATTCGATAAATTCATCTGTTTTTGAAAATGGTAAGCTAAACTATAATTATTTTTAATACGTACGAAGTAAACATGGGACAACAGTACAAACGATAAAGTCAGAACGTTTTACTTTATAGAAACATTATTTTACTAGTTACGTGACTTCCAAGAAATAGATAACTTACTGTTTACACATGTCGTTATGGTGCTTTCCAGTTCGAAAAACTCAATAAATGCAAGCTTTTTTACCAATACTCTCATATTTTTCGCAATTGCAACGAATTTCGATTGTGCGTGAAAGTATCCAATTTGCACCCATTAAAAATTGAATAAGAATGTACAGGACTACTGTAGAATTTTAATTAAAGTTATAACCTGTTATATGTATGTATTTGAGCTGTGCATAATAAACGAAAATGTTTTAGTTATTAATTTATTATTATATATCTACATTATATAACAATTTTATAAATATACCAATAATATTAAAAAGGTTTTAAAACTAATTATGTAGTTACATTCGATTTTAATTTTTAATTTCGAAATAAAGTTAAGAACAGAATTATTATTATGTAGTGATTACAATGTTGGGAATATATTTGGCTTAACTTGGGGTTGTAGAAAGAATATGTAAAACAGAACTCGTAAATGCTGTTAAAATTGTTGTTAATGACATGAATATCTGTTGTAATAGTATGACCCATTCTAAGTCTCGGGAAAACTTTTAGTTTGTTTTTACAAATATTAATAGGATTAAACGGTTCTGCTGATACTCTGCAGGATTATTTCTTCTTTGAATAGTGAATATATCAATAATTGCGTTGCGAAGGTCAGGTTTTTCAGTTACTGGGTCTCTAATAATGGCTGTGTCAACAAAGTTATTACCACTGATACCAACATGACCCGGAACCCAAGCAAGTTAAATTTTATTTTTTTGAGGATGTAAAGAGATCTCTGATTTGGTTTACTGTTTGCCACTTGAGTTTGTATTACTGTTATTTTTGATCCGATCTTTTATTGTTGTACTTGATGATGAGGCTTTAGATATTGTATTAGAAATGCTTGCTGTATTATTTGTTGAATTTAGTTGAATATTGTTATTTTTGTTTATTCTTTTCCTTCTTTCTTCTATTGCTTTTTGGAGTTCTTCCGATGGAATTCTTAGTGTTTCTATTGTTGGTATTTTAGTGGTTGCCTCTTTATAAGTACATTTATTAACTGATTTATATATTAAAATATTTTTTCTATGCTGTATAGCGGGGAATTTTTTACTACAATTAACGCATTGCATTTTTATACATAGAACTGGCCCATGAATAGATGATTACATATAGGATTGTCGTTGTAATATTTTCTAGTATGTCCCAATTTGAGAAAAATTTTTACGTTGAACTGGAGTAGGAATATATGGATCTACTTATGTACCTTAAATATTAGGAATCCGATTTAAATATATTTTGGTAAAGAGTATGGATTGAAACGCAAAATATTTTACTTTTAATCACACATATTTGGGACAACCTATTTTACTGCTTATTTTAACACCGATATTTGGAAAATCATTTGAATTATTTATAAATAAAGTTTGTTGTAGGCTTTTTGCGTTTAGAGGGTAGTAATTTCCTCCCGAGGAGGACTCCATTCTAAATATATTTTATTAAATTAACACCAATATAATAATAGTATTATTAAATTAAAGGCGAAAATAAGATCAAAATGAAAATGCGAGAGTAAAAAAGGTAAATCAGTTATTAAACACTCAATATAAGAAATATGTCTGCATATGAAGGAAGCTTTGGGTAAAATGAATTTGTTAGTTATAAAGCTTGCATACTATAAAAATAATTCTAATTGAAATGAATGTTAAGATTTACCCAGAGAATGCTCCTATATTGCGAACACGATAACTCTTATTCTGTAAACAAGAGCAATAATTTAATATTCAGTCAACAAAGTATTTTGGGACTAATAGACTAATATCATTAGCAGCCAATATATTAGAACAATAAAATCGATTTAAACAAGTAAAAGTGCTATATTCGGCTGTGCCGAATCTTACATTCTCTTCTTCAACTTACGTCTTAAATTGTAATATACTTTTAGTTGTCAAAAACAACGTCAGCTGCCTTGTTGGTTACGTTTATGTAAAGAAAAATTTCAATTTCACAAACCTGGAAGAGAAATTTTCATTTAAAAAATTGTTTATATCAATGCAAATCTTCATGAGGTATAAGGTAATTTTATTGAAGAAAAGCTCAATATTTGTAAACATTTTGGTTACTACATGTACTACAAATATTGCATGTACAAAAAAGTCGACTTTCCCCAACCCTGGGAGCGAAATATTATGTTCTTTTGTTTTGTTTATCAGTGGAACTCTTAATGAGATATAAAGTAGTTTTATTTAAGAAAAATTTGTATCCGTTTTGGTCACATTCATGTACTATAACATATTGCACTTTTCCCACCCTGGATTCGAAATTTATATCTTCTTAAATTTTTTACACCAATTTTGTTATTCCTAGGTTATAAAATAGTTTCAGTTAGCAAAAAACAACGTCAATGCCTTTTTGGTTACTTCTAAGAATGAAAAAAATCAAATTCCCAACCCTGGAAACGAAATTTTTTTACCAATGCAAATCTTCGTGATGTATAAAGCGGTTTTATTTGAGAAAAACTTAATATTAGAAGAAAAATTTTGTTATTACGTGTACTACTGAATACGCGAAAAAAGACTTTTAATGACCCATCACTGGAAAAAAAATGTTTATTATTTTAATTCTTAATAGACAATTGAAGCTTCCCAAAGCATGAAATAGCTTCAATTTACAAACAAACAAACAAATTAGTTCTTGGTATTAATTTTGCGTCGAGAAATAGATGTAAACTTTCCAGCTTTGGAACCGTATTTCGTATTTTCCTCTCTCTCTCTCTCGCTATTTATCATCATCATTAACCATCAGTCCAAGAACGAAATCTCTAGCTCTTCTGGGGGCTTAGGAAAACCGATCTCACGTGCAGATAGACCGACAACGCTCAATCATCAACTTTGTGGGGTCCCATATTGACGTCGAAGAAATTACATATGCCTATATAACCTATATATAGCCTTTCACTGTTTTGTGAAAGGTATAAAAATATGTTATTCAATGTGAAGTTTTTCAATAAAGAAGCGCACACTATTCTCAATGTCGAATGACACCGGTTTTGAAGTCAGTAGTGTAAGTTATCCCAATAAATCAAACCATGTGAATTGATTCCAGTTATTTTTGAATCAATCTTATATATAATTCCTCTATCTTAGACACAACCAATGATTGAGCCAATTAAATTAAAATGAGTTTGATCCATCGAACATTGAAAGCTGTCAAGAATTTAATTTTAACGTCTCTGTGCAACGGTAAAATTGGTTAATGTTACTGAAAAAGACTTTCTTTTTCTCAAACTATTGATTACTGCAGTTTTACCATCGTTGATGTTTCCAAATCCAGTTTTCAGTACATCCAGTTAACATACTAACCAGAAGAATTTGTTCGGTTAAATATAACATAAACTTTTCGTTTAACATCTGTCAGTTAAATTTTATTCATATAATGTCAAATACAATTTCAGCTAACTACCGGTTAAAGTGTCAATTAAAATTTAATCACACATTGTGAAAAGGGCAAATTCTTTTGAAGTAGTACCACAAATATAGCACTCTATTTTGGACGTAGTTGGTGCGTTATTCTTCAGTTGTTTAGTTAACGAATATCTCTTTATTTATTTTAATAATGATTCTTTACAAAGTACATACATATATTTAATGGGGATGCCAGATAGCAATTATTGAATATACAACATCTCCCTTTTAGAGCATCCTACAATGGGGTCTATAAAATTACATTTGATATGCTAGTATTGAAATTCAGTCTACTAAAAATAAAATTTATTTAATATGTTGGTATTAATAAAAAATGCAATATAATTAGAATTTTAGTCTACTCTTTTACGAATCCATTTAAAGTTCCTACGTAGAGTAGTCCCCTCTTCTAGTTCGATCTAAAAAGATCTTGGACTCCCGTGAGCTTTGGCTATAACCCCTTTCTTCCACACGCTTCTGTCTTGATACCATATCTTCTCTCCTTTTGAGAAATAATTTTTAAATTTTGCTGGTTTATCGTAATAATTTTTTGGTCTTAACAGCTTCTTCTTAATGTTTTTAGAAATATTTGGTATCACATTTGCTTAAAGCAATTAATTCTTGAATGGTAATAAAGTGCCAGTTTTGCTACTCATTAGAAGCTCCACAGGTGAAGCATTCAGCTTTTCAAGTGGCTTATTTCTATACTCAAGAAGAGCAAGCCATAGTTGCTAATTAGGTTTTTGGCAATTCCTACAAATCTTTCAGCGAACCCATATGCTTGAGAATGTCCAGGACTGGTAGTTGTAAGCCTTGCGCCAATTTTTTACAAAAATCTCGAAATTCCATGGAATTCTAAAGCATGTTGTCAGACGTAATTTCTGCAGGAAATTAACATGATTGGAAAAGAATATTTTCTCTTGCTGTTTTAGATGCAATAGAAATTAAGTCCAAAAACATTGATTAGTAATCTGCAACTATTAGATAACTCTTTGAAGAATACTCACAAATATCCATACCAATTTTTAAAACTGGTAATGGTGGAACTTCATGTGAAATTATGGGTTCTTTTATATTTGAATAACGGTTTTTCTGGCAAGTTGAGCATTTAAAAATTACATTTTCAATATCTGTGTTTATGTGTGGCCAATATACCACATCACGTGCTCGTTTTTTGGTTTTTTCTACACCCAAGTATGATGAGTGTAGCTGATCTAGAATTTCATTCCGTAGAGTTCGTGGCACAAGAATTCTGTCGTTGAGATACAAACGATTGTTTCGATTCTTCCAATAGAATTTTAAATCATTTCCGATTTTCGCCGTATCTTTTGGCCATCTGTTCAATATCATTTGCTTTAACTCCAGTAGGCATTTGTCAGTATTTAAAGCATTTTTAATATCTTCAAGCCTAGTATCGGTAACGTTTATTGTGTGTACAAATTCGTTTAGATCCTCTATTTCCGTTGATTTATCTTCGATATAAAAAAAAACCTGACAGTAAGTCAGCAACATACACATAAGTAATTACCAGGAACATAAATTAGTTTTAAATCATATTTTAATAACGAAAGTTTCATTCGTTGAAGTCTCGGAGATGGTATCTTGCAAAATGGGTTTTTCATTATTTCTATTAAGGGCTTATGATCTGTTCTAATAACTACCATATAACTATATACGTAATTTTGGAATTTTCGGCAAGCAAAAGCAACAGCTAGAAATTCTTTCTCTATTTGAGCGTAGTTTATTTCTGCTTTTGTAAGATAGGTTTTTCAATTTGCATCAAACAACAACCGATTCCAAATTAAGAAACATCAGTTTCGATAGTGATTTCTTTTATTTCACCAAAAATTTTTAATATTGGTGTATTTGCAATTATTGCTTTAATTTGATTAAAATAAATGTCATGCGGCTTTTGCCACTCAAAAATTACATTGTGTTTCAGCAAATCATGTAGAGGCTTAGATATTTCAGAGAAATTCGGTACATATTCACGAATGTAATTAACCATACCCAATAGCTTTTGCAAATACTTTTTTGTTTTAGGTGGAGTTATACTGACGGTGACTCGGTCTGGATGACATCGTATACCTTCATGGGGTATTATTTTGCCTAAATATTTAACTTCTGTAACTTTATCTGAATTTTGTCGATGTTAAATTTAATGTTCAACTGACGTGCACGATCCAAGATTTTTTGTAAAATTGTGTCATGTTCTTCCGGTGGCAATTAATATGTCGTCAATATATACCACCACGTTTGGAATGTCATTAAAATTTCGTTCATTATATTTCTGAAACACTTCAGGTCCTCTTTTAATTCCATATGGCAATCGTTTCAGCCGATAACAACCAAATGGAGTGCTAAGAACGCAGAGTTCACTAGACTTAGGGCTTAATGCCAAAATTGTTCTTTAAGGTCCAAAACTGTAATATACTTTTTGTTTGCTATCCTTGGTGTAATTGACTCAAAAGATGGTATTGTATAATTCTCTAAGAGTATGTCAGTGTTCAATTCCTGAGGATAAATGCATAATCTTGTAAATTCTCTGCATCAACTGAAATTTCTCGCAAGCTTCTAATCCCAATAATGGTACGAACTGAGTATCTATGACGTAAAACTTTAGTGTTGTTATTTCATTTCTACTCATAGCTACGCAAGGTAAAACACCTTTAAAATTTAAATCTGCACCACTGCATATATATATATATATATATATATATATATATATATATACATATATATATATATATATAATGAGACTAAATTAAAATGTTTTTGTTTCAATAAAAATAACAATATAAGTGCATATTTTATTGTTTTTAGTGCATATATCTAAGTCACAATTTTTTAGTGCATGAAGTCTCTGTCCCTGGTTATTATGTACTTTCGAAAATAATTAACTTTTGTTGCTGTTGTTTTGTTGATTTATATGATCACTATCTTTTGCTCTCTATAATTAGCGGCAGTGGCTTTTTCGTTTCTGTCAATTTTTCCACAACAAAAGAAAAATTTCAAACGCCACGCTGCTTACACTCATTGTGTGCCATACCCATGTTCAATATTTGTTTAAACAATCTTACCTTCCGAACGGGACCTAGGGGACGATGAACATCACTAAAGCTGGATTCACCCATGGTATCAGAACGAATTTCACGTTCTGAAACATTTTTTTTATATGTAGTTTGACGTTTCTGTTTTAGAGTCAGAGAGAGGGAGAGCAAAAGAGAGCAACGTGTTTCGGAACCTGAATTGGTTTAATATTAATTCACGTTCCGAAACATAGCAACTATCCTGCCGGCAAGTTTAATTTCTGAAGTGAAGTAGAACGGAGATGCCACAGCTTATTATATGTACATATGTATAGTAAAAAACAGAACTTGTTTTATACTTTTGTATGTATAACAACACACTTGTTTCGTATTGTTTATGTATATAATAAAATACGGAGCATTTGTTTTGTATTAAAAAATATATAACTGGTGAATACTGTTATAAATACAATTAAATAAATAGTGATATTGCCCAATTGTAAAACTCACACACATAGTTTACAAAATTATTTCATATGGTAGCCTTGATATTGCAGAACAAATGCGCGAAGTGGGTGAAACGCTTCAGAGCATACTCTCAAAAAACTAGAAATGTTGTCGAGCGTAAATATCATTCTGAAACCATGGGTGAATCCAGCTTAAGAGTAGTACAATTTTTTAGATATTCAATTGGCATTTTCGTAATGCTGAATATTATTGTGTCCATAGCCTTTTTGTCCCTAACATGCTGCTTTGCTGCATCATCTTCTGGGTCAAAGCCATCTGACGCGAACGCCCACTACTCTTTGTGTATAAGCAAACTTTTGATTTGCATTTTCCAGGAATTATAATTGGATTAAATAATGAACTTGCGATGGCGTACTTTTGTTTAAACGAATTTCACTTGTAAGCTTTAGTAAATAGTGTTTAAACAAAATTTTGATGTACTGCAAAATCGCAAAGAAACTCAGGAAATTGGAATTTTTCTCAACGCATGTGGCGCAGAAGCCATCGAAATTTTTAGTGGAGGCTTTTGAAATTTATTGTACGCCGAAGAAAAATGAGGTGTATGAAGCATTCATATTTAGCTCAAGAAAACAGAGAGAAGGTGAGTCTTTCGATACATCTTTGTTGGATTTAAGAAAGCTAGTAAAAAGATGTGAATATCTTGACTCAAACCGTATGATCCGAGACAATATTGTCAGTGGTACAGATAATAAAAAGCTATTGAAATTGAAATTGCTCGAGCTTCTGAGTTAGCTGACAAACACGCTAACGATATGCAAAAACAACATAACATTTTTTCGAAATCTTCAATAAATGCTGTTCAATATAAAACGTATAACGGTGCAGATCAAAATAAAAATATTTCTTTCAAAAACAAGTTTAACTTAAGCCATTAAAGCACTTTCCGATTAGACAAACAAATAGCAAAAACTATTGCAAGTTTTGTAAGGGCATTCATGAGTATAAAAAATGCCCTGCGTTTGGAAAAAAATATAGTAATTGCGGACGACTTAATCACTTCAGCGCAGCTTGTTACTCTCAAAAATTGCATAAAATAAAAGAAAATGATTTATTAAGAGAAGATGATGACTTTGTGTTACACAATATTAGTGCAAATAATATGAGAAAGCGGGGGTATGAAAAAATTCGTCTCGATAATTGTTTAATTAATCTTAAACTAGATACTGGCGCAGATGTAAATGTCTTGCCCTTGCGCTATCTTAAGTACATATATGAAAAATTCACGTTGTTCAAAAGTTGCAGTGGTGCAGATTTAAATTTTAAAGGTGTTTTACCTTGCGTAGCTATGAGTAGAAATGAAATTACAACACTAAAGTTTTACGTCATAGATACTCAATTCGAACCATTATTGGGATTAGAAGCTTGCGAGAAATTTCAGTTGATGCAGAGAATTTACAAGATTATGCATTTATCCTCAGGAATTGAACACTGACATACTCTTAGAGAATTTTACAATACCATCTTTTGAGTCAATTACACCAAGGATAGCAAACAAAAAGTATATTACAGTTTTGGACCTTAAAGAAGAATTTTGGCATTAAGCCCTAAGCCTAGTGAACTCTGCGTTTTTAGCACTCCATTTGGTTGTTATCGGTTGAAACGATTGCCATATGGAATTAAAAGAGGACCTGAAGTGTTTCAGAAATATAATGAACGAAATTTTAATGACATTCCAAACGTGGTGGTATATATTGACGACATATTAATTGCCACCGGAAGAACATGACACAATTTTACAAAAAATCTTGGATCGTGCACGTCAGTTGAACATTAAATTTAACATCGACAAAATTCAGATAAAGTTACAGAAGTTAAATATTTAGGCAAAATAATACCCCATGAAGGTATACGATGTCATCCAGACCGAGTCACCGTCAGTATAACTCCACCTAAAACAAAAAAGTATTTGCAAAAGCTATTGGGTATGGTTAATTACATTCGTGAATATGTACCGAATTTCTCTGAAATATCTAAGCCTCTACATGATTTGCTGAAACACAATGTAATTGTTGAGTGGCAAAAGCCACATGACATTTATTTTAATCAAATTAAAGCAATAATTGCAAATACACCAATATTAAAAATTTTTGATGAAATAAAAGAAATCACTATCGAAACTGATGTTTCTTAATTTGGAATCGGTTGTTGTTTGATGCAAGTTGAAAAACCTATCTTACAAAAGCAGAAATAAACTACGCTCAAATAGAGAAAGAATTTCTAGCTGTTGCTTTTGCTTGCCGAAAATTCCAAAATTACGTATATAGTTATATGGTAGTTATTAGAACAGATCATAAGCCCTTAATAGAAATAATGAAAAACCCATTTTGCAAGATACCATCTCCGAGACTTCAACGAATGAAACTTTCGTTATTAAAATATGATTTAAAACTAATTTATGTTCCTGGTAATTACTTATGTGTATGTTGCTGACTTACTGTCAGGTTTTTTTTTATATCGAAGATAAATCAACGGAAATAGAGGATCTAAACGAATTTGTACACACAATAAACGTTACCGATACTAGGCTTGAAGATATTAAAAATGCTTTAAATACTGACAAATGCCTACTGGAGTTAAAGCAAATGATATTGAACAGATGGCCAAAAGATACGGCGAAAATCGGAAATGATTTAAAATTCTATTGGAAGAATCGAAACAATCGTTTGTATCTCAACGACAGAATTCTTGTGCCACGAACTCTACGAAATGAAATTCTAGATCAGCTACACTCATCATACTTGGGTGTAGAAAAAACCAAAAAACGAGCACGTGATGTGGTATATTGGCCACACATAAACACAGATATTGAAAATGTAATTTTTAAATGCTCAACTTGCCAGAAAAACCGTTATTCAAATATAAAAAAACCCATAATTTCACATGAAGTTCCACCATTATCAGTTTTAAAAATTGGTATGGATATTTGTGAGTATTCTTCAAATAGTTGCAGATTACTAATCAATATTTTTGGATTTAATTTCTATTGCATCTAAAACAGCAAGAGAAAATATTCTTTTCCAATCATGTTAATTTCCTGCAGAAATTACGTCTGACAACATGCTTTAGAATTCCATGGAATTTCGAGATTTTTGTAAAAAATTGGCGCAAGGCTTACAACTACCAGTCCTGGACATTCTCAAGCATATGGGTTCGCTGAAAGGTTTGTAGGAATTGCCAAAAACCTAATTAGCAACTATGGCTTGCTCTTCTTGAGTATAGAAATAAGCCACTTGAAAAGCTGAATGCTTCACCTATGGAGCTTCTAATGAGTAGCAAAACTGGCACTTTATTACCATTCAAGAATTAATTGCTTTAAGCAAATGTGATACCAAATATTTCTAAAAACATTAAGAAGAAGCTGTTAAGACCAAAAAATTATTACGATAAACCAGCAAAATTTAAAAATTATTTCTCAAAAGGAGAGAAGATATGGTATCAAGACAGAAGCGTGTGGAAGAAAGGGGTTATAGCCAAAGCTCACGGGAGTCCAAGATCTTTTTAGATCGAACTAGAAGAGGGGACTACTATACGTAGGAACTTTAAATGGATTCGTAAAAGAGTAAACTAAAATTCTAATTATATTGCATTTTTTATTAATACCAACATATTAAATAAATTTTATTTTTAGTAGACTGAATTTCAATACTAGCATATCAAATGTAATTTTATAGACCCCATTGTAGGATGCTCTAAAAGGGAGATGTTGTATATTCAATAATTGCTATTTGGCATCCCCATTAAATATATGTATATACTTTGTAAAGAATCATTATTAAAATAAATAAAGAGATATTCGTTAACTAAACAACTGAAGAATAACGCACCAACTACGTCCAAAATAGAGTGCTATATTTGTGGTACTACTTCAAAAGAATTTGCCCTTTTCACAATGTGTGATTAAATTTTAATTGACACTTTAACCGGTAGTTAGCTGAAATTGTATTTGACATTATATGAATAAAATTTAACTGACAGATGTTAAACGAAAAGTTTATGTTATATTTAACCGAACAAATTCTTCTGGTTAGTATGTTAGCTGGATGTACTGAAAACTGGATTTGGAAACATCAACGATGGTAAAACTGCAGTAATCAATAGTTTGAGAAAAAGAAAGTCTTTTTCAGTAACATTAACCAATTTTACCGTTGCACAGAGACGTTAAAATTAAATTCTTGACAGCTTTCAATGTTCGATGGATCAAACTCATTTTAATTTAATTGGCTCAATCATTGGTTGTGTCTAAGATAGAGGAATTATATATAAGATTGATTCAAAAATAACTGGAATCAATTCACATGGTTTGATTTATTGGGATAACTTACACTACTGACTTCAAAACCGGTGTCATTCGACATTGAGAATAGTGTGCGCTTCTTTATTGAAAAACTTCACATTGAATAACATATTTTTATACCCTTCACAAAACAGTGAAAGGCTATATATAGGTTATATAGGCATATGTAATTTCTTCGACGTCAATATGGGACCCCACAAAGTTGATGATTGAGCGTTGTCGGTCTATCTGCACGTGAGATCGGTTTTCCTAAGCCCCCAGAAGAGCTAGAGATTTCGTTCTTGGACTGATGGTTAATGATGATGATAAATAGCGAGAGAGAGAGAGAGGAAAATACGAAATACGGTTCCAAAGCTGGAAAGTTTACATCTATTTCTCGACGCAAAATTAATACCAAGAACTAATTTGTTTGTTTGTTTGTAAATTGAAGCTATTTCATGCTTTGGGAAGCTTCAATTGTCTATTAAGAATTAAAATAATAAACATTTTTTTTCCAGTGATGGGTCATTAAAAGTCTTTTTTCGCGTATTCAGTAGTACACGTAATAACAAAATTTTTCTTCTAATATTAAGTTTTTCTCAAATAAAACCGCTTTATACATCACGAAGATTTGCATTGGTAAAAAAATTTCGTTTCCAGGGTTGGGAATTTGATTTTTTTCATTCTTAGAAGTAACCAAAAAGGCAATGACGTTGTTTTTTGCTAACTGAAACTATTTTATAACCTAGGAATAACAAAATTGGTGTAAAAAATTTAAGAAGATATAAATTTCGAATCCAGGGTGGGAAAAGTGCAATATGTTATAGTACATGAATGTGACCAAAACGGATACAAATTTTTCTTAAATAAAACTACTTTATATCTCATTAAGAGTTCCACTGATAAACAAAACAAAAGAACATAATATTTCGCTCCCAGGGTTGGGGAAAGTCGACTTTTTTGTACATGCAATATTTGTAGTACATGTAGTAACCAAAATGTTTACAAATATTGAGCTTTTCTTCAATAAAATTACCTTATACCTCATGAAGATTTGCATTGATATAAACAATTTTTTAAATGAAAATTTCTCTTCCAGGTTTGTGAAATTGAAATTTTTCTTTACATAAACGTAACCAACAAGGCAGCTGACGTTGTTTTTAACAACTAAAAGTATATTACAATTTAAGACGTAAGTTGAAGAAGAGAATGTAAGATTCGGCACTGCCGAATATAGCACTTTTACTTGTTTAAATCGATTTTATTGTTCTAATATATTGGCTGCTAATGATATTAGTCTATTAGTCCCAAAATACTTTGTTGACTGAATATTAAATTATTGCTCTTGTTTACAGAATAAGAGTTATCGTGTTCGCAATATAGGAGCATTCTCTGGGTAAATCTTAACACTCATTTCAATTAGAATTATTTTTATAGTATGCAAGCTTTATAACTAACAAATTCATTTTACCCAAAGCTTCTTATATTGAGTGTTTAATAACTGATTTACCTTTTTTACTCTCGCATTTTCATTTTGATCTTATTTTCGCCTTTAATTTAATAATACTATTATTATATTGGTGTTAATTTAATAAAATATATTTAGAATGGAGTCCTCCTCGGGAGGAAATTACTACCATCTAAACGCAAAAAGCCTACAACAAACTTTATTTATAAATAATTCAAATGATTTTCCAAATATCGGTGTTAAAATAAGCAGTAAAATAGGTTGTCCCAAATATGTGTGATTAAAAGTAAAATATTTTGCGTTTCAATCCATACTCTTTACCAAAATATATTTAAATCGGATTCCTAATATTTAAGGTACATAAGTAGATCCATATATTCCTACTCCAATTCAACGTAAAAATTTTTCTCAAATTAGGACATACTAGAAAATATTACAACGACAATCCTATATGTAATCATCTATTCATGGGCCAGTTCTATTTATAAAAATGCAATGCGTTAATTGTAGTAAAAAATTCCCCGCTATACAGCATAGAAAAAATATTTTAATATATAAATCAATTAATAAATGTACTTATAAAGAGGCAACCACTAAAATACCAACAATAGAAACACTAAGCATTCCATCAGAAGAACTCCAAAAAGCAATAGAAGAAAGGCAGGATAGTTGCAATGTTTCGGAACGTGAATTAATATTAAACCAATTCAGGTTCCGAAACACGTTGCTCTCTTTTGCTCTCCCTCTCTCTGACTCTCTAAAACAGAAACGTCAAACTACATATAAAAAAAACTGTTTCAGAACGTGAAATTCGTTCTGATACCATGGGTGAATCCAGCTTTAGTGATGTTCATCGTCCCCTAGGTCCTGTTCGGAAGGTAAGATGGTTTAAACAAATATTGAACATGGGTATGGCACACAATGAGCGTAAGCAGCGTTGCGTTTGAAATTTTTTTTTTGTTGTGGAAAAATTGACAGAAACGAAAAAGCCACTGCCGCTAATTATAGAGAGCAAAAGATAGTGATCATATAAATCAACAAAACAACAGCAACAAAAGTTAATTATTTTCGAAAGTAGATAATAACCAGGGACAGAGACTTCATGCACTAAAAAATTGTGACTTAGATATATGCACTAAAAACAATAAAATATGCAATTATATTGTTATTTTTATTGAAACAAAAACATTTTAATTTAGTCTCATTATATATATATATATATATATATATATATATATATACATATATATATATATATATATATATATATATATATATATATACATAAATTTCATATTATATATATATATATATATATATATATATGATATATATATACATATATATATGAAAGTACAAAATACAAAAATACGATATAAATAGATATTTAAAATTATTCCTATTTATTTACAGTTAAAAATAGCATTTGCTTTGTATTTTAAATGTAAAGTTCAATCTATTTAAAAGGCTGGCTTTTGTGCATGGAAAAAGACCTTTCAACATCAACAGATGTGATCAGCGCATATATACATGATTCTATTTCTTTAATGGAATACAATTCTTTAACGGAATCATCAAAAGGTATTGAAGCAAAAAACGCCAGCTACTAGCCTAATTTTTTTTAAATCCAATATTTTTTTAATAACGGCATATAGTTTGCTCCGAATTTTTTCTCTAATTATGCCATCAACCGCATTAATATCAATTTATATTTTCGTTAAATATTTTTATATTGTTGGGCAGGGAACTACATTGTTGAAGCTTATCAATTGCATAAATGAGAAATGCATAATTTGCATTAAAAAACATCAATTGATCTTTAATTGAACGTAAATCTAAATTTTTTTAATTGCTATAGCGTCTTCTTCATTTAAAGCTTCGACAACATCTTCAAAATTATCAAAGTAGTTTGCATAATAAGCCACGGGAAGATTTACATCAGGATAATTTTCTTTAAATAGTGATAACCGCGTAATAATTTCTCAAAAATAATTCTGTTGTTGAAGTTTGAATTCTTAACAATATATGACGCAATAATATGCATTTATAACAAATATATGCAAAAATATGCATTTTAATCAAAACATGCCAAATATGCACTAACAAATCGATGTAATTTTTAAGCAAATTCATTAATTCTTAAAGATATTTGAGTTTTGCCATAATCCTGCTTAAGGGAAAAAACATGCATTTGCATGAAATCCTTGTTCCTGATAACAACGATATACATGGTAGTGCATGGTGTATTCACTGTGGAGCGTCATCTCATCTATCTTGCAATGCCGAAATGTTTTTTGAAGCAATTATGCTTGCTGGAAATGTTACTTTTGTTGTACAATTATTATATTGTGATTTTTTAAAATCTTTTGTGAGTTTTCATTTAAGATCTCAAATGGTTTATAAAAGTCTTTTGATAAGATGAGCGGTTTGAAACTTTTCAAAACTCTGGTTGGAGTCTGCTGACGATTTGGCAATAGCGCTAATGAAATGCATATAGACATTGCTCAATTACAAAACAAATAAATTTCAAATTATAATTACACCGTAAAATTTGATAACAACTTTGCTGAAATGATGAATAAGCACGGGGAAGTTATCCTATGTGGAACGAATAGTAATAAATTGCTTTTTAATAGGAAACAATCTGATAAAACGACGAAATGACACCACCGCTAAGGGTATTTTAATTTTAACAGCTTGAGAGAATTGACAAAAAAAAAATAGTTTATGGAATGAACGTGGCTACAGGCTGATATCACTGTACAACACAAAAAAAAAATTACAAGGTCCGGCCTATAAATTTTGATAGAGGAGACAAAAAATAAGACACGTGTATCGGCGTTTTTAAAGTTTACATCCGAATTTCATTTGAGGGGGCATTAAAATTCACCAGCTCTAGCACATTC
>OY776277.1:54797813-54815313 GCA_963675445.1 Linnaemya vulpina
AAATAGTATTTAACCCGCCTACGGAAGGGTTGCTATTGTTGCCTTCCTTTGCCGCAGTACAGAAAATTTATTTTCTAGATTGTCCTGATTAAGAGATTTTGTCATGACATAATATAAGTTACCCCCTTCTTTTAAATTTTCATTAACCAGTAAATGGACTGAATTAAGAGCGAGCTTCATACCATTTAAAAAAAAACACGCTTTTTCTGGTCACCGAATTCCACGTCATCCAGATATTTTATAGCATATTATATAAATTTGTGAGGTTCATTGTTAACTTGGACTGCAAATCTGTAGCAGTTATCGCCATAAACGGATAGTAAGACAATCGAAAATCTTACCAATTTTTTTCACAAACTGAGCTGTTGAAAGGACCACTTCTGCGGAACAGCTCTTAAATTGTGTAGTTTTGCATATTGTTTTAATAGCAGCTCTAACAGCTCTGCAAAAAAATTGAGTTGCGATCTCCTATGCGAATTTTTTCAAATAATACTCCAATTAGAAAACAATGCTCTTACCATAAAAACACACGCATGAGTACCAATACTTTAGTTCTTAAAAAACCTGTTGTTTCGAATCCATCTATTAAATCTAAACTCTGATTATACCTTAACTCTTTTATTATGAACATTTTGTCCATAACCAAAACCATTTACTTAGAATCTATTTCGTCCAACTGTGTGCATTTTTTCTTTACGACCTCAAAGACATTATTCCTTAAAAATACATATATATGTGAATAAGAAAATGAGCTTAACCATTGTTTGTATTAATGTAGGGTAAAGAATATGTATTTTATTTGTGTAGAAACAAATAAATATCGACTCGCACCGAAGTGTTAATACCTACATACATGTTCAATATCTGATGCAATTATTGAGGACTACTTTCAACTTCGTAAAATAAAATATCCATAGTATATATATATTTAAATTACCTTATTGGCAATAAAACATATTACAAAAGAGTAGTTTCCTTTTTTAACCTTCAGAGCACTAGATGATATGTACTTATAGATCTCCCATGAAGGATGCTCACGCAGTAAAGATATTATAAATTAGTTTTTATAAAAAAATTTTTTATAAAAACTTTTCTACTGAAAATTTTTTGATACACAAACTTTTCGATATAAAAATTATCCATATAGAACATTTGATAGAAAATGAGTTGTAATGAAAAATTTTCTTTCTGTATATGAATTTTACAAAAATATTTTCATTATAAAATTTTTTCTATTGAAAATTCTTATAACAATGGAATTTTTTATAAGCAAAGAATATTTTTCCATAGGAACATTTTTGTTCTGAAATTTTTTCTACTAATATTTTTATTATGAATGAATTTTTTACTATAAACAATTTTTCATTATAAAATATTTTTTATCTAAACATATTAATTGAGATGTTTATTAGAAAAATATATGAAACATTTTATAATATTTTCTATGGAAAAAATTTCAGAGTGTGCAGACTAACCATTGTAGGAAATAAAAATGTATGTACATTTGGAAAAAACAAAACAAAAAAAGGACAGTTTTCTTCGGCCTCAGCCCGAAAAGAAAGAACTATTATAAATAAATAATAGCCATACTTATGTATGTATGTACATATATACATGTGTACATATATACAAACATACACAACACATAGTGTAAGAAAATATATTAAGTTACTCAAAAATGTTTGCAAAAAACATGAGAAAGAGAATAAACAAGTCATCGGATTTCGAAGTACAAAATTTTTGAATTTTAGTATACCAGTAGTAGGATACTGTATGTGCCAGGACAATTAAAATTCTCAAATTTCGGCAATTAAATTTAAAATTTTTCAATTTCAATTGCCAAAATTCTCAAATTTCAGCGAAATTCTCAAATTTACTTTTGTGTGTGTATGTGTATTTTTTCCCACGGTTTAATAGGGTGTTCACATTGTTGGTGTTTTTTTTATATTAAGTTGGGGTAGGCGAGGGAATTTGTGTCTGTCCATATGTGACCTTGAGAATATATGTCCGTCCGTATGTGAGCGTGGGAGTTTGTGTCTGTCCATATGTGACCTTGAGAATACATGTCCGTCCGTATGTGAGCCTGGTGAATAATAAAAGCACTTTTAGGAATTGCACTACTTCAAAAGTGTTGTGGTTATATATGGATGGCCCTTATGTTTGTGGTTCGTTTCTTCTTGCTGGAGTAAGATTTCTTCTTTTATTTTTTGTTTGTTTTTAATTTTGGTGTGTGTTTACTTAAGAAATTTTGTCCAGCAATTCAGGTATTTCATTTCTGTTTGCAATGCTTGAGTCTGGGGGAATAATTTGATTATTCTGATCTTGAAGACGTTGTGAAAAAAAATTTACTATTGCATAAATATTGAAACTGATAGTTTGTTTATTTTATACATGACGATCATCGATGGATTTTATTTGGGAATCTGTGTGTGTTTTTGTGTTCTGAGTGGCGATTGGAATGTCTGCCTGTCAAACACGCTTTGTGTGTGTGATTGGTGAGTCTGTATGACAGTCCGCTTTTTTGCTTTCCTGGATTTAGCGCAAGTGGGTCAGTATGAAATGTGATAAGATGTACATATTCATACGTACATAAATATCTACAAATTTATTTCATTTACGCATATACATACAAACAAATAATAATCGTTTATCCTTTGTGCCCAAATATTCCCTTGGCCATTAGAATGAATGAACCATTGTGTTTGTTTGTGTGTTCCCTGAAAAAAATATGTATGTAGGTTTTTATTTGAAATAAAACGACATTTATTTTAATTTTTATAAGCATTTATTTAAAAGTTTGTTAACATTTTCATTTTTAGATAAAATTGCATTCCTTAAGGCACAAACACCATAGTCGTGATAGCTACAATAGAGATATATTGAATGCTTAGTTTCCATTTGTTTAAAATTAATGCAGCCAATGTCTTCAATGTTATAAACTGTTTGATGAATAATTTTTTCCAGCCATTTTTTCTTCTCTTCCCCCTTAACATATATTTGTGAATTTCTTATATTAGATTTTAAGAACTTGCAAACCCTTTGAAATGAGACTGATCCATCATTCCAGTTAATATGATGATAGCTTTTTGTTAACCAAACTCCTTCTCTCTGTTTTTTGGCTGATAAACATGCGAAATCAAAAGGAGGTTTTATGATGAAATTGAGGTATCCGTTGGTGCTGAAAACTACATCTAGTTCTTTTGCGATGAAGTCATTTGAATTATTTTTGAAACCTTGCAAGTCTACAAAAACAATATCACCATTCATGTTATTTAATTTATAAGACCTTCCGGACTTGACCTTTTATTGGTATGTATTCTATTACGCGGTCATCAATAAGAACGCAGTAAGCTGATGTTTTTGCTAGAATATTTGTTGCTGTTTCAAATTCAATTTTTATGTCGATTCGTCCGGTATTGAGCGTTTCGTTTTGGTGACTGACATCAACTACAATAATTGGAGCGTTATTTTTAAACTCTTGACCTGTTCGAAGGGGTTGGGGTTGTTTCATGTAGTAGCTTTGTTGGAATCTTAGATACATATCATATAGAATCGCATAGCGCTCATTTTTGAATTTTATATTAAGATCGTCATATGGGTAAGAGGTTGAGTTTAAATGTACTTTTAAGTTAGTAAGATCACAATGAACAAACTTGTTTTCTTGTTGAAAGGCAATCAACACAAAACGAGGGCGTTCTTTATTAGCGGCCAGTTTCACATTCCATCCCAACTACGGAATGCCATTGGTATAGCAGCACCATTATTAAGCATTTTGATCATATTCAATTTACTATGATCAGATAATTGAACATGTGGAATTCTTTATGATATTAGTGAAATTAAAAGTTTTGCTTTCTCAGTGGAAAAATTCGAGTGTACAAGATCCTCATCGTTCTTATTACGCAAGAGTATCAACTCATATTTACCATTTAATAAAACTTTATTATAGTCTTCAGCGAATCCTAAAAGATGTTTGAGTGGTACATAGCAATTAAAATTTCCATTTTGAAGATTTATTTCATCAAGCTTATTCCATCCAGCATTTTGCAACACAACGCTTTCCGTAGGTGATAAAGAAACCAAATTTTTTATGGTACTGGTGGCTCCCAAATATCTTGTATGATCAATTTCAATACCATTTAGTTCATAGCGAATTTCATCAAAGAGATATGCAACAAAATTGTTTTTCAATTGAAAGTTAGGTGTAGATTTCGAAGTTTTTTCATCTACAACAAGTCCTTCCACATATATATAGCTTTCACTGGGTAACACATATAGATCTTGGTTTTGTATTGAAATTCTTATTTCATCGTTGTTGTTAAAAGACTGAAGGAATGGTATGTAAGTGTGACAATCCTTTTTGATAATATTTTCGTCAGATATTGGTTTATCTGAAACGTGTATTATTGAACTTATTTTGTTTTCAGTTTAAAGTTCAATGACTTGAGAAAACTCTTGTTTGCTGCTATAAGCAATTTTTGACGAACAGATCTTTTCAATTGTTGCTTAGTTTGTAATGTTTGAGGATTAGATATTGCTGTAGTATTCTTCGATATACTCGTGTTGTATATTATCATTATTTAGTTGTCCTTAAATGTATTCGTATTGTAATTTCCTCTCCTCTGAAATTAATTAAGTGCCGTTTTGATCAACCACGCGAAGAGCTAGTGAACTTATCTCTCTGAAGTTTACTGGCAAATAAATAAGATTTTTGGTAATCTCAACTATTTTATATCCAGCCGGTACATTAATCGGAAATTCATGTAGTGTATAAGCTTTAGAATTATTCATACAAGTATTGACCACAATACTGCTTTCAATCCTCAAGAGATTCACCTTAAAGATATTCACTGGAAGATCAGAGTAATGTTATTGAATCCTAAAAGTCTACCTATTGTATTTTCTTTATTAAAATATATTGGTTCTTTAGAGCTGATGACTTTAACTTGCATTGTATTGTTATTAGCTTCAATCAAAATTTTGTTTTCTGGTCTATATCGTTTGTATTGTTCTTCTATATATCGATCGGTATTCCAATTACAAGTTCGAAGACATCCACATTTGGGATACTGTTGTATGAATGAAAATAAGTTAGAGCGCATTCATAGGTTCCGTTTAAATCAATAGGAGGAAAATAATTAGCAGATAGCTCTGATGAATTGGAGCTCAGAGTCAATGTTATTGACATTGTGACTGTTTGATTGTAAATAAATATGGTTAAACACACGGTATGATTTATAAGAATCACTTTCGTATTTATTGTTTATTTACTTATTTGAAACTAAATTAGATATTGATGCCATTGTTCTTGTTGTTGTTTATTTATTGTATTCTTCCATTTACAATATCTCATCTTTGCTTATCCAAGAATTGTGCTCATTACCAAAGCCCAGCTACTTAACAAACACCTTCTGTCCTTTAGTTTTGAAAACCTTTTCAACTAGGTATGTATTTGGATATCTGGTTCTTGAAAGTTCTTCTTCATAGAATCCACCTTTAATAGGATTTCCTCGATAGTCTTCTAATGTATATGTTGTAGGATAAGTATTTTGTACTCTTTTGATTGTAAAGATTTCTGTTGTCCAATTTGGAGTATAACCCTTTTCAAAAATGTTTTTGCGTACATGATCTCCTGCATTAAATTTTGACATTTTATACACCTTTAAATGACTGTATACTGTTTTTAGAAGCTGTTTTTCATGTGTTGAATTTACTTCAATCGGTGACATTTTAATGGTGCGGTAAATTTTTCTATTGTATGCATCAAGTAAATCTCTATACATTTCAATCCAATTATATGAACCATTTAAGCTAAATTCTTTCCACATCATTCCTTTTAATGTTCTATTGAATCGTTCTACTACTGAGGCTTTCATAGTGCTATATGTTGAGTAGTGATTAATATTGTATTTATTCATCAACTGATTGAAATGTTTATTCAAAAATTCTTTACCATCGCCTGTTTGCAAGTTTTTCGGTATTCGTCCCAATTTGAAAATATTCTCCATTGCCTGGGTATTTTCAAATGCATTCTTTCTTCTCAAAGGTACTGCCCAAGCAAATTTTGAGAATGTATAAATTACAGTTAGCAAAAATCGATCATTTCTATTGTCTAAGGAATAATTTCCCATTTCAACTAAATCAGCTTGCCAAAGATCATCTATTCCTTTCATTACAACTCTACGACGTACAAAACGTTTTCGATCCTGCTTATGCAATTCATTTACAATATTTTTTTTTGAAGACATTTTATTTTTTCAATTGCTGTTTTAAGTGTGTTGTGATCTACTAAGTGCACTTTCAGCTATTGATACGAACATGTAATTTTCTATTCTATTAATTCTTTCTCGTAACTCTTCAATTTCCATATCAAAAAGTGATTTACTATCATCCATTTTCTTATTGATATCCTGCAAATGAGTATAAAGATTTTCTAACTGGAATGCTACTTCTTGTTACTGTTTTTTGAGTTCAGTTTGCAGAAACAATTTACTCATAACATCGTTTTCCTCCAGAGCGTTTGCAATATTTTTGATTCTCTTGTATTGGACATCAATGTTTTTGTTCGTATCCATAAAGAAGCCCAACAACTTAGGTGCATTTTTGGTTGAAATTACTTCACTTCTATCGTTAATATAATGCCCAAATGTTTTATAAAAAAATCTATGTATGTATATAGTTTATACAATTATATTAGCTTCACGTAGTTCTTCAATAATTGAGACAATTTCGTTGTTGTGATTAGTATGGCCTGCAGACTGTGATACAAGCAGTAGTCTAAGTCGATCTACCAACTCGTTTGGATCATCCCAGTATATATAGTTTGGATTATGAGGGTTAAACTGCATCAAACCCCTGCCTAAATAATTAGTTTTTGTTACATCTGATGAGCTTGTATGATTTTCTCCTTTGAAAAGTTTTCCAATAATATGTTTGTACTTATGGGCTTTGCTCCCTTTGATTTGACCATCGGACTTATAGTCTCTCCTGTGGGCATTGGTAGTAAGTAATATTTTTTTATAGATTTCAAGCTCGAATTTGTCATAGTTTTTTGGTGTATTATGAAACATTAAAGAAAACAGTCCTGGCGTGAGAGCCACCAAGTCTTTAAGAATTTGTTCATTCATTTTAGTTATCAGGTCAGTTCAATAGGAAGCAGATCAGTTTATTAGATCAGTTTAACAGATCAGGTATCAGATCAGCTCATCAGGTATTAGATCAGCTTATCAGGTATCAGATCAGCTTATCAGGTCAGTTTAACAGGTATCAGATCAGTTTATTAGGTATCAGATCAGCTTATCTGATCAGTTACAATAATCAAATGTATAAAGTTTGAAATCAGATTAAATACTGAAGGGTGCATTAGATGAACAGCAAATTATATTATGATGAAGTAATCAAATGACTTTCTATAACGACCGTTGTTTAGTTCATTATCTTTACTTATCATCAAAATCCGTATTTTTCCTTCCAACATTCTCTACAAATTTGGTGAAACATTTCAAAGTTCATATCGCTGGCAACGTGATCATCATATACATGTTTCATATTTGTCGAATCTTGTTTAAACATAATAATTACATTAGCATTATCTCTTATCAAATGTTGTTGAATCCGCGTGTAAGTTTGACACAAGTAAAATATATCTACGTTCTTATGACGATCCATACAAAAATATGCACGTATATTGTTTTGCTTTTCACATGCAACATCATCAAAAATCATAATTGAATTGCCCTTGGCTTTACTAGGAGGAACAACGTACTCGTTATCTGCGAATGTGTAGTATCCCATTCCTTTAATTGGTGAAATTAATTTCTTTAGGTATTCATATTTAGGTTGATATAAAGATTTTGAGTACAAGTAAATATTTTCAAACTTGCGACCATTAGGACTTTCCAGCAAACTTTTTCCACAATTTGAAGGACCAACTATTAATGCTCGAATAGAATTTGGTAACAAGGAACTATATCTTATTTTTTACTGTCATTTGAACAAATATCAGCATTACGAACAAAAATATTTTTATGTTGTTTTACGAAGAGCATTTTCATAAATATTTGTGAAATTTGCAAACAATATCTTTTATTGTAGATTAAAGTAATATGTTGTACTTTATAAGAAAAGTTTTAGTCTCAAGCACACTATCGTTGGAGGTTTACTAAATAAAGCAATAAATTCTCTGCCTTTTGAATTACACCTTCCTGGATATCAGTACTGTGGACCTGCCACAAGATTACAAAAGCGTTTAGATAGAGGAGATAAAGGAATTAACTTATTGGATGCTGCTTGCAAAAATCACGATATTGCTTATTCGAAAAATAAAGTCTTAAACAGCAGACATCAAGCTGACAAAATTCTTGCAAATAAAGCTTGGGAAAGAGTTCTTTCAAAAGATAGTGATCTTGCAAAAAAAAAACATTTGCATATATAGTCACCAACGCAATGAAAGCAAAAACTAAACTTGGTATGGGTGTTGAAGCAAAGAAAAGGAATACAGTGAAAAGACCATCAGCACGAATTCGTATAAATGACAAAAAATGGTTTCACAAAACAACTAAATCAGCAACAAAGATATTGAAGAAGGAAAAACCACAAGATATTAATTCAACCATTAAGATTGCTCGTAAAGCTATTAGTAAATCTCTTAAGGGGAAAAAAGCTGGTGTTGTAATACCACGCATTATAAATGTCCCAAAAATCGGTGGTAGTCTAGCAACTGGAGGTACCGCTATAGCTAAAGCTGTAAATGTAACAAAGAATGCAAAAAAAAAAACTAAATAAGCCACTAGGCACAACAAAGCAATGGAGTCAGTTGCGGTGGGAGATGGACTATACCTTAAACCATATAAAAACGGTTATGGACTTGTTTGTAAAGATCAATCAAAAAACTTTTAGACATGCTACCCAACAGACCATTATCAGAATTTGATCTGAGAAAATTTTCAAAATATATTCTACACTTCAGAGGAGTTTTTATGTTGGATTCGCTACCAAAACGACCAAAGACGGTATAGTGTGGAATAATCAATTTGGATTTATCAATAGGCCCAGGTACTCATTGGGTAGCATACTATAAAAACAAGAATGAAAAACAATATTTCGACAGCTTTCGAAACTTACAACCTCCTCTAGAATTAATCAAATGTTTAGGTAGAAATATTGGATACAACTACAATCAGTATCAAAACTTTAATACATATAATTGTGGCCACTTATGTTTGAAATTTCTTTATGAGATAACCAAAGATATTAAATAAAACACAATCATTTATATTTAAAAACATTGTTAATAAACTAATTTTTTTACATATTGTCATTGTACTATTATAATATGAAATTTATTTGTTGGGTGGTTAAGCAATGTCTATATGCATTTCATTGGCGCTTCTTACCAAATGGTCAGTAGACTTCAACCACAGTTTGGCAAAGTTTAAAACTTCTCAACTTATTAAAAGACTTCCAAAAACCACCTGAGAATTATGTTAAATAAATTAACTATAAAAATTCACAAACGATTTAAAAAAAATCACATTATAATAAGTGTAGCAGGCTATGAAACTTATACAAACCAAACCCAACAAACAACTTTTATTCGATATGACTATTTTATTTTTCTATACCTTTATACAATTAGAAATCCCTTGGATAACAAAATTAGTTTATTAACAATTCAATTGAGATTTTATTTTTCAGTTTGCCTTATAAATACTTTCATTTTATCGTCTGATGGTTGTGTCGTACTGATCACGAATGCATTTCTTTACCTCTTTCGATTTTTTAATATCATTTTTTGTATGGGTCGTCATAAGAACGTAGATTCATCTTACTTGTGTCAAACTTACACGCGGATTCCAAAACATTTCATAAGAGATAATGCTAATGTAATTATTATGTTTAAACAAGATTCGACACCCATACCAAGTTTAGTTTTTGCAAATATTTTTTTTTTTGTAAGATCACTATCTTTTGAAAGAACTCTTTCCCAAGCTTTATGTTCAAGAATTTTGTCAGCTTGATGTCTGCTGTTTAAGTCTTTATTTTTCGAATAAGCAATATCGTGATTTTTGCAAGCAGCATCCAATAAGTTAATTCCTTTATCTGTTCTATCTAAACGCTTTTGTAATCTTGTGCCAGGAAAAACAGTACTGATATCCAAGAAGAAGTAATTCAAAAGGCACAGAATTTATTGCTTTATTTAGTAAACCTTCTCCAACGATAGTGTGCCTGAGACTAAAACTTTTCGTATAAAGTACAACCATATTACTTTAATCTACAATAAAAGATATTGTTTGCAAATTTCACAAGTAGTTATGAAAATGCGCTTCGTAAAACAACATAAAAATATTTTTGTTCGTAATGCTGATATTTGTTCAAATGACAGTAAAAAATAAGACATAGTTCCTTGTTACCAAATTCTATTCGAGCATTAATAGTTGGTCCTTCAAATTGTGGAAAAAGTTTGCTGGAAAGTCCTAATGGTCGCAAGTTTGAAAATATTTACTTGTACTCAAAATCTTTATATCAACCTAAATATGAATACCTAAAGAAATTAATTTCACAATTAAAGGAACGGGATACTACACATTCGCAGATAAAGAGTACGTTGTTCCTCCTACTAAAGCTAAAGGCAATTCAATTATGATTTTTGATGATGTTGCATGTGAAAAGCAAAACAATATACGTGCATATTTTTTTATGGATCGTCATAAGAACGTAGATATATTTTACTTGTGTCAAACTTACACGCGGATTCCAAAACATTTGATAAGAGATAATGCTTATGTAATTATTATGTTTAAACAAGATTCGACAAATATGAAACATGTATATGATGATCACGTTGCCAGCGATATGAACTTTGAAATGTTTCAACAAATTTGTAGAGAATATTGGAAGGAAAAATACGGATTTTTGATGATAAGTAAAGATAATGAAATAAACAACGGTCGTTATAGAAAGTCATTTGATTACTTCATCATAATATAATTTGCTGTTCATCTAATGCACCCTTCAGTATTTAATCTGACTTCAAACTTTATACATATGATTATTGTAACTGATCAGATAAGCTTATCTGATAACTGTTAAACTGACCTGATAAGCTGATCTGATACCTGTTCAAATGATCTGATAAGCTGATCTGATACCTGATAAGCTGATCTGGTGCCTGATAAGCTGATCTAATACCTGATGAGCTGATCTGATACCTGATCTGTTAAACTGATCTGCTTTCTATTGAACTGATCTGCTTGCTATTAAACTGATCTGCTTCCTATTGAACTGACCTGATAACTAAAATGAATGAACAAATTCTTAAAGACTTGGTGACTACAAGAAATATCTTGAAGAAAAAGCTTCGAAGTATAAAAACTGGTGAAATAAATACACATGAACAATTAAGAGATACATTCAAGCCTATCACAGAACCTTTAAAAGAATTTATCAATTGCTCTAAATACGTTGGTAGACCGGTTAAAAAAGAACCGAGTGATAAGGAAACTGGAATTGATGACAATGAAAGCTTTCATCCTCAAAATTCAACAATAAAATTGGAAACAAGTACGCCCAAGAAACTAATTGAGGAATCAATGTTTAAACAATCTTATAGTAAAAGTAGCAGTAATTATGATGAAGATGACTTTTACTCACAAAATTCGAATAATGAAGAAAGTTATTCTGACTTATCACTATTACAATCGAGAAACGAACTAGATACTAAGTATGGTCCACATAAAGACAATAATAACCAATAGAGATTTGGTAATAGCACCATCGAGTTAAATCAAGATAAGATACAGGTTGGTGGACAAATATGGGCTATCACGCCAGGTCTGTTTTCTTTAATGTTTCATAAAACACCAAAAAACTATGACAAATTCGAGCTTGAAATCTATAAAAAAAAAATACTACTTACTACCAATGCTCACAGGAGAGACTATTAGTCTGATCAAAGGGAGCAAAGCCAATGAGTACAAACACATTATTCGAAAACGAAATTGTCTCAATTATTGAAGAACTACGTGAAGCTAATATAATTGTATAGAAGTGAAGTAATTTCAACCAAAAATTCACCTAAGTTGTTGGGCTTCTTTATGGATACGAACAAAAACATTGATGTCCAATACAAGAGAATCAAAAATGTTGCAAGCGCTCTGGAGGAAAACGATGTTATCAGTAAATTGTTTCTGCAAACTGAACTCAAAAACAACAACAAGAAGTAGCTTTCCTGTTAGAAAATCTTAATGCTCACTTGCAGGATATCAATAAGAAAATGGATGATAATAAATCACTTTTTGATATGGAAATTGAAGAGTTACGAGAAAAAATTTATAGTATAGAAAATTACATGTTCGTATCAATAGCTGAAAGTGCACCAAATAGATCAAAACACACTTAAAACAGCGACTGGAAAAATAAGATGTCTTCAAAAAGAAATATTGTAAATTAATTGCATAGGCAGGCTCGAAAACGTTTTGTACGTCGTAGAGTTGTGATGAAAGGAATAGATGATCTTTGGCAAGCTGATTTAGTTGAAATGGGAAATTATTCCTTAGACAATAAAAATTATCGATTTTTGCTAACTCTAATTGATATATTCTCAAAATTTGCTTGGGCAGTACATTTGAGAAGAAAGAATGCATTTGAAAAAACCCAGGCAATGGAGAATATTTTCAAATTGGGACGAATACCGAAAAACTTGCAAACAGACGATGGTAAAGAATTTTTCAATAAACATTTCAATCATTTGATGAATAAATACAATATTAATCACTACTCAACATATAGCACTATGAAAGCCTCAATATTAGAACGATTCAATAGAACATTAAAAGGAATAATGTGGAAAGAATTTAGCTGAAATGGTTCATATAATTGGATTGATATGTATAGAGATTTACTTGATGCATACAATAGAAAAATTCATCGCACCATTAAAATGTCACCGATTAAAGTAAATTCAACAAATGAAAAACAGCTTTTAAAAACAGTATACAGTCGCTTAAAGGTGTATAAAATGTCATTTGCATAAGCAAATATAAAAACATTTTTGAAAAAGGTTATACTCCGAATTGGACAACAGAAATCTTTACAATTAAAAGAGTACAAAGCACATATCCTACAACATATACATTAGAAGACTATCGCGGAAATCCTATTAAAGATGGATTCTATGAAGAAGAACTTTCAAAAACCAGATATCCAAATACATACCTAGTTGAAAAGGTTCTCAAAACTAAAGGGCAGAAGGTGTTTGTTAAGTGGCTGGGCTTTGGTAATGAGCACAATTCTTGGATAAGCAAAGATGAGATATTGTAAATGGAAGAATACAATTAATTAACAACAACAACAACAATGGCATCAATATTTAATTTAGTTTCATATAAGTAAATAAACAATAAATACGAAAGTGATTCTTATAAATCATACTGTGTGCTTAACCTCATTTATTTACAATCAAACAGTCACAATGTCAATAACATTGACTCTGAGCTCCAATTCATCAGAGCTATCTGTTAATTATTTTCCTCCTATTGATTTAAACGGAACCTATGAATGTGCTCTAACTGATTTTGATTCATACAACAGTATCCCGAATGTGGATGTCTACAACAATATATTTCATATCGGTGAACTTGTAATTGAAATACCGATCGGATCTTATGAATTGAAAGATATAGTTGACTATATAGAAGAACAATACAAGCGATATAGACCAGAAAACAAAATTTTGATTGAAGCTAATAACAATACAATGCAAGTTAAAGTCAGCAGCTCTAAAGAACCAAAATATTTTAATAAAGAAAATACAATAGGTAGACTTTTAGGATTCAATAGAAGAATATTAACGCCAAACAAAGAACATTACTCTGATCTTCCAGTGAATATCTTTAAGGTGAATCTCTTGGGGATTGAAAGCAGTATTGTGGTTAATACTTATATGAATAATTCTAAAGCTCATACACTACATAAATTTTCGATTAATGTACCGGCTGGATATAAAATAGTTGAGATTCCAAAAAATCTTATTTATTTGCCAGTAACCTCCAGAGAGATAAGTTCACTAGCTCTTTGCGTGGTTGAGCAAAACGGCGACTTAATTAATTTCAGAGGAGAGGTAATTGCAATACGAATACATTTAAGGACAACTAAATAATGATAATATACAACACGAGTATATCGAAGAATACTACAGCAACATCTAATCCTCAAACATTACAACCTAAGCAACAATTGAAAAGATCTGTTCGTCAAAAATTGCTTACAGCAGCAAACAAGAGTTTTCTCAAGTCACTGAACTTTAAACTGGAAACAAAATGAGTTCAATAATAGACGTTTTAGATAAACCAATATCTGACGAAAATATAATCAAAAAGGATTATCACACATACATACCATACCTTCAGTCTTTTAACAACAACGATGAAATAAGAATTTCAATACAAAACCAAGATCTATATATGTTACCCAGTGAAAGCTATATATATGTGGAAGGACTTGTTCTAGACGAAAAAACATCGAAATCTACACCCAACTTTCAGTTGAAAAACAATTTTGTTGCATATCTCTTTGATGAAATTCGCTATGAACTAAATGGCATTGAAATTGATTGACCTACGGAAAGCATTGTGTTGCAAAATGCTGGATGGAATAAACTTGATAAAATAAATCTTCAAAATGGAAATTTTAATTTGTATGTACCACTCAAACTTCTTTTGGGGTTCGCTAAAAACCATAATAAAGTTTTATTAAATGGTAAACATGAGTTGATGCTCTTGCGTAATAAGAACGATGAGGATCTTGTACACTGGAATGTTTCCACTGAGAAAGCAAAACTTACAATTTCACTCATGGAGAATTCCACATGTTTAATTATCTGATCATAGTAAATTGAATATGATCAAAATACTTAATAATGGTGCTGCTTACCAATGGCATTCCGTAGTGGGTATTGGCATATGAATCCCCACCTTAATACAGGGACCAATTACATATGGAATATGAAACTGACCGCTAATAAAAAACGCCCTCGTTTTGTGTTGATTGCCTTTCAACAAGAAAACAAGTTTGTTCATTGTGATCTTACTAACTTAAAAGTACATTTAAACTCAACCTCTTACCCATATGACGATCTTAATATAAAATTCAAAAAATGATTCCAACAAAACTACTACATGAAACAACCCCAACCTCTTCTAGCAGGTCAAGAGTTTAAAAATAACGCTCCAATTATTGTAGTTGATGTCAGTCACCACAACAAAACGCTCAATACCGGACCACTCGACATAAAAACTGAATTTGAAACAGCAACATATATTCCAGCAAAAACATCAGCTTACTGCGTTCTTATTCATAAGCGCGTAATAGAATACATACCAATAAAAGGTCAAGTCCGGAAGGTCTTATAAATTAAATAACATGGATGGTGATATTGTTTTTGTAGACTTGCAAGGTTTCAAAAATAATTCAAATGACTTTATCGCAAAAGAACTAGCTGTAGTTTTCAGCAACAACGAACTTTCATCGTAAAACCTCCTTTTGATTTCGCATGTTTATGAGCCAAAAAACAGAGAGAAGCAGTTTGGTTAACAAAAAGCTATCATCATATTAACTGGAATGATGGATCAGTCTCATTTCGAAGGGTTTGCAAGTTCTTAAAATCCAATATAAGAAATTCACAAAAACATGTTAAGGGGGAAGAGAAGAAAAAAGGGCTGGAGAAAATTATTTATCAAACAGTTTATAACATTGAAGACATTGGCTGCATTAATTTTAAACAAATGGATACTAAGCATTCAATATATCTCTATTGTAACTATCATGACTATGGTGTTTGTGCCTTAAGGAATGCAATGTTACTTAAAAATAAAAATGCTAACAAACTTTTAAATAAATGCTTATAAAAATTAAAATAAATGTCGTTTTATTTCAAATAAAAACCTACATACATATTTTTTTCAGAGAACACACAATTCATTCAAATGGTCAAGGGAATATTTGGGCACAAATAATAAACGATTATTATTTGTTTGTATGTATATGCGTAAATGAAATAAATTTGTAGATATTTATGTACGTATGAATATGTACATCTTATCACATTTCATACTGACCCACTTGCGCTAAATCCAGGAAAGCAAAAAAGCGGACTGTCCTACAGACTCACCAATCGTCACACATACACACAGCCTGTCTGACAGGCAGACATTCCAATCGCCACTCAGAACACAAAAACACACACACACACTTAAACATAGCATAAATATTCATATTCTACAAAATACAGAAATCGCACCACCATCCAGATCCCCAAATAAAATCCATCGATGATCGTCATGTATAAAATAAACAAACTATCAGTTTCAATATTTATGCAATAGTAAATTTTTTTCACAACGTCTTCAAGATCAGAATAATCAAATTATTCCCCCAGACTCAAGCATTGCAAACAGAAAAGAAATTACTGAATTGCTGGACAAAATATCTTAAGTAAATACACACCAAAATTAAAAACAAACAAAAAATAAAAAAAGAAATCTCACTCCAGCAAGAAGAAACGAACCACAAACATTAGGGCCATCCATATACACATTTGAAATAGTGTAATTCCTAAAAATGCTTTTATTATTCACCAGGCGTACACAGTATAAATGGACAGACAGAAGTTCCCATTCTCACATATGGACGAACAGAAGTGCCCACGCTCACATATGGACGGACAGAAGTTCCCATGCTCACATATGGACGCACAAAAATTCCCCCGCTCACATACTGACGGACATGTATTTTCAAGGTCACATATGGACAGACACAAATTCCCACGCTCACATACGGACGGACATGTATTCTCAAGGTCACATATGGACAGACACAAATTCCCACGCCTACATAAAAAAAAACAATAACAATGTGAATACCCCTATTAAACCGCGGGAAAAAATACACACACATAAAATGAAATTTGAGAATTTTGCTAAAATTTTAACATTTTGGCTATTAAAATTGAAAAATTTTAAATTTAATTGCCGAAATTTTAGAATTTTAATTGTCATGGCACATACAGTATCCTACTACTTATACCTATGGCTCGCAACACCTTCATATTATTGAGTCCTTGCTTCCGCCTTTAGTTTTTTATCCAAATAAATGTTTCAAAGTTATGGTCGCATATGTATATGAAGCTTTTGCGTAATCTTCTTCAGACATTGGACATTTCTCCTCTAAATTTTCCTAAAAGCGAATAAAAAAATTGTAAACCTTTAAAATGTCTTCTAGATCCTTTACACATCTTTACTGAGCATTTCCCGCCCGATACTAAATTGTTTTATTTTTTCTCAATTGCATTCATCATGTAAAGCAAAAGATTATACACACGCACATAAATATTGTAGCTCAATCATTAACAATGTTTTGAAACGAAAATATAATTTTCTGCAAAGATCTTCAAACAAGTTTGCATGTGTTTTTTTCCACCATGCCTTCAGTATCTTAAGTTAAA
>OY776277.1:54820313-54852813 GCA_963675445.1 Linnaemya vulpina
TTCAAACATTGATCAGCTGATAAGATACGGAAAAACGTTTAGTGGCTACCAGCTACGTAGCTTAAACGAGAAAAATTTTCACTTTTATATATGTTTACGATCTAATTCATAAAATTTTCTTATTTCAGTGTTAAACTATGTAAAAACTATGAAAAAGATTTTGAGTTATAAGGGTATAATAAAAATGTGTATTCATAGACGTTTAATAACGCTAGATTAGCAATAAAACATTTTTACCATATTTTTGTTTTCTCTTGGGAACCTTGCTGAATTTAATATGTCATATTTTGTTTAGAGATGTACACAATAAGATTCTATTTTTTGAGTAATGGATTTAAATGGAAAAAAACCATAAAAATATTTTTTCAAATTGCTTAGAAAAGAAAACAAAGCTTTTGTATTGATAATTAAAGGTAAATTAACAAAGAGCGAAAAATTATAGTAAAAACTTACGTTTTCTGTTCTTAAAGTTCGACAAGTTTCTGTATACTCAATTGTTAACGTTTGTTTGTGCATCACTAAATAACATTGATTTACTTGAAGACACAATTTCACAACATAAACAAGACGGCAGAAAAAAAAAGAGCCACCAACTGGTTGGACGAAGAAAAGGTATGCTGGTATGTAGGGCAGCTGATATACCAGCGATCGTGTCTATAATTTTCGATTAAAAAAATTTCTTTGCACAAATGAATATTACTTACGTTTTTTGGAAACCAAATTTATTACATCCATTTTTATTTGAACACTTGTATTTATAAAAGTTTTTAAAAGAATTGAAAAATATTTTTACAATGAAGAAAAGAGGAGATAAGGAGCAAAATATTAGTTTATCAATCGCTTAAACTAGGGTATTAGTTAAAATAAAATTTTTATGTTTTACAGGGACTTTATAGCGCTTTAATAGGTTATTAAACATTTTTGAATAAACATTTAGCAATTTTTGACTATTTATATATTATTAAACCCTTAATAATCATTATGAATTAGGTAAGTTTTTGCGATTTAGTGCTCTTGTAGTGCATGCAGTATAAACATGTATACACAAATATACATACCCAAACAGAAATCCAAATAATCAAATATATTATCAGAACACAAAATAAAATAAAACAGGTATGACCCACAAAATATGATAATATGCAATTTCAGGCGACTGGTGTTAACCCTTTCGATCCTATGTATCCATATGGATACACTCATCTTTGAGAGCGTATTACGACTGCTACTTGATAATACTGGTTGATATTTTAATGGACTATAATATATAAGCCTTATAAGTCCTGGCTATTATCAGTAATAATTTTTTTACATATAGTTTTTTAATGTATTAAAAATATGGCAATTGAAAAAAACCTTTTTCGTTTATTGTTTTTGTATCAAAAAAATCATATTTTTGGCTTCTAAATTACACACACTTCCGGATAAATTTAAAAAAACAATTATTATTTTTTGAAAATTCTATGTATACATATGGATACAAACTTGAGTTGTGTATATAAAGAGTGAAGATATAACAAACAAAATCATGTTACTGTTGATGCTGTTGTAATGCAGACATATTCTTTAGTTCTGGTAAGATAGAAGTCAATAACGTAAAAATACCAAGAAAAGTAAAAGATTCTGAAATTTAAAAAATTCTTACGAAATTTATAGATTCAGATATTTCCAATAAATTAAAATATATAATAAAAAAGGAAAGTCGTGGAAGTTTCGACTACCATGCAGAAAGATCCGAGAATATATATATATATATATATATATATATATGTGTGTTTTTTTTTTTTGAGTAGGACCAGCACTCAGGGGACAAACCCTACATATGCAGTGGTGCATTGCGCTGGAACTGGAAAGGAGGGGATAGTGTTAGGAGTACAGGTTAGAAGATAGAAGCTTAAAAGATTGTAGCTGTTTTACTTTTATTACTTCGTCGGTGAATTTTTTGCTACAACCGACGAAGGAAGGTGCAGCTGTATCCTGCGCGTTTAGTACATGACGATATTAATCGCTGTCGGCAATGTTCAGCGACCAGTGCTATGCCTTCGTCATTGAGACAAGCCGACAACAATTAACACAATCTTGCACTAATGTAGATCAGAAATAGTCGACACCATATTGATGACTGGTTCTGAGTCGAACTCGGGACATCAGGCATCGCAGCCTTGTGTCTTACTATGTCAGCCAACAGCGCAACTGTTCAAATAGTGTCGTCAATCCCTGGACACAAACCCCATCAACTTGTACTCCGATTCAATTCCGAACAAAAATGTGCAAATTATACAAACAAATATAATATGAGCATATAACAAGAACATGGGTTAATTGTTAATGTACTTATGTGAATTTTTTTGTTTATTATTTCAGTTTATATTAAGATTTAGTCTTGTGCTTGCTTTCTTTAAAAAAATAGTTTTTTATGTACAAAATAGGTAAAAGTTTAACAATAAATCAAAAATTCTATATAGGAATAAAAAACAAATTTCTTCACAGTTAGTGAATTTTGTATCCATATGGATACATTCCAAAAACAAGTTTAGGGTAAAAATTTTCAAAAAGTGAATGGTGGATGTTGTTCCCGGGATATTGGAAATAAAAACTATCAGAATTTTTCATTGACCCAGTAAAAACTTGTAGCGAAAGGGTTAATTGAAATAGGTCACTAAAATTGCTTTGAATAAATATAATGATATTTGAATGTGCTATAGGCACATGATCACAAATAAAATATAACCAAAACTAATGAGTATGATAATTAACTTAGAAGTTATTGGAATATGTAAGGGAAATATAATAAAGTTATCATAGAAAACATAGAATAAGAAATAGAGTATGAACTGAAAAAAATTGTAATAAAAGATAGAGAAATAATTCTGACTTCAACCTTAGAGATTGTTTTATTTCTCTTCAAAAAACTTCGGTAATTAACTTTTCCATTTGCAACTCTAAGGCTCTTAAATAAAACAAGAGTACTATACGGTTACTAACATGACGATCCTTCCAAATTCAAGGAGCAAGGAGGCATATTAGCATCCTTACGTTTTATCCTTTCCTGCTAAACAGAATTGATAATTTCTTTTTTATATTTATATTGCCAATCCTGACGAATATAGAAGAGTTAGAGGCCACCAGATTGAAGATCTATAACCTTTTTAAGAAATGGGAGCGGTTGCTAGGGAATGAACATATAGCTCAGCATGTAGTTTCCATTCCAGACGCTCTTAGGTATATAAAGAAGATACCCATCCAAGGATATCTTAAACACATGCAAACGTCCAAGGCGCAGGTACCAATACTCAAAAGTCTGAAGAAGGAGGATAAGTAAAAAAAGAAGCGGTAAATCGGTTAAGAGGCGACAGCTCATTGCCTACGCTTATCGAAAGCTCCATATTACCGGCAACAAAGCCGAGAAATCCATTCTTCGAAACAGCATATATACATTCTATGAACAAACTAGCTCTTTTTTAGTTAGCTTACTATCGATTTAATATGAGTGCGTCATGATTTAGCTAGTTTGATATTTTCTAGACTCATATGCGTTGACTTAGACGCATATAAAATGAATGTATTTATAGGTAGCTAAACTATTGCTTTAATTTTATAAAAAATTTATTTTGTTATCTATTGCATTTTATTTAAAAGAATATTATTATTTAATAATACTAATAAAATTAGTAATGTCGCTTTTAATTAGTATTATTGCATTTCTTGATTCTTTTTCTGGGTCGTCTTCACCATTAATACGAATTGCATATAGTTAATGATAAGAAATTAATTAACATTTAAAATAATACGTTAAGTCCTATAATTATCTTACCTTTTCAAGCGCCAAAAATCCTTTTAAACTTTTTAACTGGAACCTTGCCGTGCACTCTGTCAATGTTACATCCCATAATTAGATCCAAAGAAAGAAATTTAATAAGAGTTTTCCGTAGTTTCACCTTTTATAACGGATGACATACAACAAACCTGAAATTATTTGTTAGATTAAATAATTACTTGTTTTTAAAAGACTTACATAAGTTAAACCACTAGCCACTGATGACAAAACGAAAGTGACGAAAAGTTTTTTTTTCTTTTGTTTTATTACTGAGCGTTAAGGGATTTTTTTATTCTCTTTTGCAAAAATGCGAAATATCTCTCGATAGGTATTTAACATACACATAAAAAAATAAATGTTTGTTGATTTCTTTAAACATTATAATTTATAATGTAACAAAGAGACCCGACAACTGGCTCACTTCTGCATCAGATTTTAGTTAAGGCCCAATTAGCCAGACGTTGAAATCGCAAACGCTGCGCAACGTTGCCGTTATTTCTGGCTTATGTGAACAACGACAAAGCTAATAATGATCATGTTAATAATGACAATAATTTCAACGAGTTTTACGTTTAGCTTAGTAACTAATAACAGAAGCAAACTTAAAAATGATACTGCTACTATTAATGATAATAATATAATCGTCTGCTGAGGTGTGGACAAAAACGAACCACTGACTTTTGTCGTCACAAGCTTTAGAAATAATTTTAACCAAGTGCCGATGAAACTAGATAATGTTGAGATAGTTCAAAATTTTCGGCAGGGGACTTAGAAAACCGATTACCCCTAGTGCTATTAACTTTAAATAAAAAACAAATGAAATGTTTAATTGATACTGGAGCTGCAACAACTTTAGGAGACTACAATACATTTTCAACTTTATTTAAAACACATAGTCTTATAAAACCTATAATATCTAAGAAGGTTATTTCTACTCTTCCAGTTGAACTCCGTATTCCAAATAAGACAATGTCTATCAAATTAATAGACTTTAAAATAAAAATTTTGATTGCATAATAGGAAGTAATATTTTAATGCAGCTTAAAGAATGTGTTGATTACAAAATAGAAAAATTAGCCGTGAATAATATTTCTATACATTTTTATAGAAAAGAAATTGAGAATAAGTTTAAAATTGAATATGAGGATGTATATGCATTAGAGAAATGTTAAGTGGGTTTTGAGAATATCCAATCCAATTTCAGGTAAAGCTGAAAGACTTAAAAAGTTCTTTATAAACATAAAAGTACATTTTACCGGGATGGCCAGGTTTTGTCTGCTACTCCCATGATAAAGCATAGTATTCGTACAAATACGGATAAACTAATTTACTCAAGAATGTATAAATACCCCCAGATCCACGAGAAGGAGATTCGGAGACAAATTGATGAAATGCTAGAGCAGGGAGTTATAAGAGACAGCAAATCACCTTATAATTCGCCTTTGTGGATTGTTAAGAAAAAATCTGACAATTCTAATAGGGAAAAATGGCGTATAGTCATTGATTATAGGGGATTGAATAGCGTTACAATAGATGATAAATTCCCGATACCTGATATAAGTTCGATATTTGATAAGTTGGGTCGTGCTCAATTTTTTTCGGTTATCGACTTAGCAAAATGCTTTCATCAAATTTTAATGGATGAAAGGGATATAGAAAAAACGGCTTTCTCTACACCTTTTGGTCATTATGAATATATCAAAATGCCATTCGAATTAAAAAATGCACCATCCACGTTTCAGGGGATGATAAATTTTGTTTTAAGGGATTACATGAATAAAATATGTATCATCTACATGGATAATATACTAGTGTTTTCAATTTCGATTGATGAACATTTCGATAGTTTGAACAAGATTTTTAGCAAATTGAACGAGTACGGTCTTAAAGTACAGTTTGATAAGTTCAAATTTATGACTCAGCAGGCGGAATTTTGGGTCATATCACAACTGCTGATGGCATTAGGCCAAACCCTGACAATATTAGAGCAATAAATGAAGTGAGTCTACCCGGGACACTCAAACATATTATGTAATTTTTAGGATTAACCGGATATTACCGGAAATTTATAAGAAACTATTCAAGCATAGCATCACCTATAATAAAGTATTTAAAGAAAGATACGAAGATTGATAAAAGTGATCACAAAAATATATTGAATCATTTAAAAAGCTCAAAAGCTTATTAACGTCTTATCCGATCTTAGCATATCCTGACTTTAACAAAAAATTTATCGTGACCACCGACGCAAGTAATGATGCGTTAGATGCAGTAGTTAGCCAAGAAGGAAAACCCATTAGTTACGCGAGTCGTACATTGAATGATCATGAAAGGAATTATTCAACAATTGAAAAAAAAACTTTTAGCAATTGTATGGGCTCTAAGGTTTTTCAGAAGATATGTATACGGTAGAAAATGTTTAGGGCAAACAGATCACCAACCATTAAAATGGCTTTATTCAATGAAGGAGCCAAACGCAAAAATGTCGCGATGGAGAATTCAGTTGAGTGAATATGATTTCAATATCGATTATGTAAAAGGGAAAAACAATAAGATAGAGTGGCGGATTTTTTTGAGTAGAATTGAACAGAAGGACAAAATTGAAAGAATACAAGACAACATAATGAGTTCTAGACATCAAATAACGAGCAGATTCTTTTTAACTGATAAATAAATCGATTTTTACCAAATTAATAGCGATAAGTTAAGTTATATTAAATGTTCTGTGGGAAAACTTTTAAGAGACGTTATGTTGTTTGTAATATCAATTCCAGTATTTTTGGAAAATAACGAAGACACAATGTTTGTTGTACCAATAATATAGACCATATGCAGATGAATTTAGATATTTCTAGAGTTATAAGAATAAAAAATGAAACATATTATGTAAACACAGAAAAGGATATAAGTAATTTAGAAAAAACTAATAAATGTATTGGAAATATAATTGCTGATTCGTATGATGATGTACAAAAAGAAAATTTACAAATAAATTAATACCAGAATTGGATTTTGGAAACCTCTTGTTAATAAATATTAATTCCATAACTTTTGGATAAATTTTCAAAATTGTGAAATAGAAATAGATGAATATAAAATAAGAAGATTTGAGAGTAAAATGAATATAATTATTCCTAATGTACAAAAGCTAGATAACAATATCACTGAATTAATAGAAATTCCAGAATTGGACAATTTAGAATAAATTAAGGCAATTATATACATACATATAAGGATTATAATGTGTATCATACTTATATACTTTACTCATTAATTTTATGTGTTGTTTGTGTTTTGGTGGCTTTAAACTTCAAAAAGGTTTTCATTCGAAGAGACTCGAATCATAAGGAGGGGTGAGTCATATATGAGTGTGGATTGCCCGTCACAGAAGCAACCGATAATAATATAAACATTTGGCCTTCTATTTGAAATTATGTTTAGTTTGCTATTTTTTACCACACAACGAGATTCGTTTTTTGGAAAAGAACCAAATTTATTGAAATAATTTAATTGATTTCAAATGTGTAACTTAAACCATATTTTTATGGATTCGTAATAAACATAATAAAGATATAATATTAAAGAACTGAAACGCATGCATCAATTTGTTTATATTTAGATTTATTAACTTTACTATTAATATATACCAATACATACATACATATAATATGTATATACCAATACATACTTTCATTAAGAAAGAATTTATTGAATCTTAATTTTTAATTTAATTTAAACTAAACTGTAAGATGATGAAATAATAAAGAATCAGATTTGTATAAAACCTCAAACTCGTTGGGTGTACCAACGGAAGAACCAATTATTTAAAAACAAAACTTGTATGTACACATGTATATTTGTATATATGTACATACCTACATATTTGTGGCTATTATTTTTTTATAATGATTTTTTCATAGTATTGCAAAGACCGAAGAAGACTGTCCTTTTCTTGTTTTGCCTTTTCTAACATATGTAAATTTTTAATTTCTTTAATGTTTAGTCGACACACTAAACACGGTTCAATGAAAACAACGTACATAGGTATGTTACAAACATGGAATAGATATGCTTAATATAATAACTTTACTGCGTAAGCATTCTTCATGGGAGACCTATGTACATATAAGTACAAATAATCAAGTGGTCAGAAAGTAAAAATTTTCAATCATTATAAGAGGAAACTACTTTAATAGATACTATGGATATATTATCTTACGAAGTTGAAGGTGAAAGAAGTCCTTAAAAACTGCACATTAATATGCAATAATACACGTGTATGTATATAGGTATTAACATTTCGGTGCGATTCGATATATATTTGTTTCTAGAAAAATGATATACATATGTACGTATTATTTTTACAAGCACTTGTAAAGCTTATTTTCTTATTCACATGCAGTGTGACCATAGCTCTTTTGGAGCTAAATTTAGCTTTGTTTTTAATGTTTAGCTGGAAATATTTCATTTAGCTCTTAGCTTTTTTTCAGTTTTTTTCAACAATGTTTAGCTTTTTCTTTTATTTCAATATCATGTAATATATTTCTATTTCAAAATAAATAAAAGTTATGTTTACGAAGAATCCTTGCTTACTAAATAATTTTAACTCTTTAATTTTTATTTTCGTGCTTAATTTTATGTTGTTATTGACTCAATGTTTCTTATTTAAATAAACCAAATACATAAATATAAATATTTATAATTTTTATACCTACATAAATAGCATTCAAGTATAAAAATATAGATATAATTTAAAGTTGCTATTGCAAAGCTATAAAAACATTTGGCTCTATTTATTGGCCTTAAAATTCCTTCTTCAGCTCCTTTTATATAATTTTTGATTTATCATGAATTATTTTATATATCAATTCAATTCATATTTAAGACAAAATGAGGTCATTAAAATACAACAACTCAATTCCTATTTTTGTAAATTAGTAATGCTGAACGAAAGACTCTATAATATATCACTTTAAAATCTGGTCACCCTGTTCACATACATTTTTTATGAAAAATATAAATAGCAAATACACAGAAGCACAAACACACACATATGGATGTACATCTGTATACTTTAAAATATTCTCTCCTTTGTTATTTCTCTCCACAAGTTTCTCTGGCTAAGAGTAAAAACTTTTTACTCTCTTTAATGATAACTATTATAAATCCCATCAACATTTTACAAACGGCAAATCAATGTATGGAAGTGCAACATCTTTATATTATAGAGTCTTTGGTTCAGCATTAGTAATTTACAAAAATAGGAGTTGAGTTGTTGTATTTTAATGACCTCATTTTGTCTTAAATATGAATTGAATTGATATATAAAATAATTCATGATAAATCAAAAATTGTGAATACACTCGCTTTGTTAAAATAGAAAAATTGATTTTGTATAAGAAATAAGTGTTTAAGGAATTAAAAGAAAATCATTGTAATTAGTTTTTTTTATTCATATAAAATGGTCATATGCAATAAGCTTTTCTATAAATTCTATTACGTTATTGTGCACTAAGACTAAAAAGTTTAGATTTTCTGTAAAAAATTTAATATTTTAAAGGATACATTTATTTTGATAATATCAAGAGAATTGGAGATTTTAATAAACAAATTGTAACCTTTTTAAAAATTTTTCTAATCATTACTCTTTGCTACACATATATCATAAGTACCAATTTGGTCAAAAACGTCTTGTGCAAATTCACAGTTACTGGAAAAACTTCATTGAACAATTTTGGTAATTGAGCCTTGATCACATACCAGAACACAAATGTTTATACCAATGCTTTTCATAATGGTTATATTTTCTTTTACAATATTATTTAAAGCATCCGAAGGTAAATAGTTTTGGGAAATAAAATATTTTAAAATTACACTACAATTAGAAAACAATGCCTTTACCATAAAAACACACGCAATACATTTAGTTCTTACAAAACCCGTTGTTTCGAATCCATCTATTATATCTAAGCTTTGATTATATCTCACCTCTTTTCTTATGCTCATTTCGTTCATAACCAAAACCATACACTTAGAATCTTTTTCATCCAACTGTACGCATTTTTGCTTTACGACCTCAAACGCATTATTCTTTAAGCTAGGTTGAAGAAATTTTATTGGCATCCACCGAATCAGGGTGGATATATGCGGCAAGTTAAAATTTAACTTGTTTCTTAGAAAATTGTATATGGATTGAGACTTGTAATACATATATAGTCGTATTTTGAGCTAAATTCTTTACGTCTTCAGAACATTCCCTTGATCGAGAAGTAATCAAAGGCTTCCAAAATGTTTTGCTTTCCATGCTAATATTTTGGAGAACATCAATACATTATTTAAAAGAATTTCCTAACTTTTTTCTGACAGTTCTAGTTTTATTCTGGAATTCAAAACTTTCTTGTATTTTCATAATAAATCGTTATATATTTTCCTTTATAGATTTGAAAGTTTTGTTGGTTTTTCGTAATTTGAACAGAAGGGGTCGACGAAATTTTCACAGTGAGTGTTTCTTGGAATGGCTTCCGCCTTTAATTTTCTTATCCCAATGAATGAGATTTCAAAATGACAGCTGCATATATAAAAATATTTTGTGTAATCTTATTCAGGAATTTGGCATTTTTCCTGCAAAATTTGCCCTAAAACTTTGTCTGAATATAGAAACTGAAAATATCGTACACCTTTAAAATGCCTTCCGATTCTTATACATATCTTTACGCAACATTTCATGCCCGTTATGCAATTGTATTTTTATCTTAATTGCATTCAGCATGTCTCACGAAGAAAATCACACACGCACAGAAAATATACGTCTTGCACTTTGAAAATCTGACAATAATTAAAAAATATTATAGGTAAATCATTAAAATATTTTAAAATAAAAGTACAGTTTTTTGTAAACAACTTCAAAACAGTATGCTTGTGTTTTTTTTGCTCATATTTTTACCACCCTTTCTTTAGTTTCATAAGTTAATTTTTATAAAATCAACATTAAACAAATTCGATGACCACTGATCCCACACGTTGGTTTCTGCTTTTTCCTTCGTTTTTCCCTTCCTCCCGGCAACAATAAAGATTTTAAAATTTTATTTCATGCGTTGGTTGTTCGAGATGCGTCTTGTAGTGTATATTCTTGGGTAGTGGTTATGTGCGTACATGTGTATATCACTCCTGTATATTTTAGGTGTTGCTCTATGGATGTATGTATGCCGCTGTGTGCATTTGAATACATGTTTAGTTTTATTGACAGGGGAATATTATTACTCAGCATTGATTTTGTTATGTTTACCTTTGTAGTTGTCTACAACTTTTATCATTTCTGGATGTTTCCTAATATTTCTGTTTCTGTTAGTTTGACTTTTAATTATTTTGTATTGACAAGGGATGTTATGTTTTATCAATCAGAGTTGAAATGATTGTGTTGCCAAGTGCATATATCCAGGATGCCGTTAAGTTTGAATCTTAAGATGAAACTGCAGCCCACTTAAGCCTATTCGTTCCACATAAGCATACGATCACATCTTCCATAGTGCGCATATCGTTCCAGGTGCACAATATGAATTGCAGTCCTTAGGCTGTTGCACTTCTGTATCCGGTATAGGACGTCATTCACCCTCCTAACTACTTTATACAGTTCATCCTAGAGAGTCTGTAGTTTGGGGACAATCCTTTGGATATGGAATATACCTCTGGCCATTTACTGAAATATTCCATTACTACCAGAATACAACGATTGCCTGCTTAAGTGTTGGGAAAAGGCCCTGCTACATCCATCGCTATACGCTCGACTGGTGCACCTGAGTTCTAATGTGGTTGAGCTTCCTATAGTCTACGCAGAATCTTGAACTGCCATCTCCATTCTTAACTAAGACTACAGGCGAGCTCCTCCTTTGCTAATTCTTACTGGAGCTTTTGCTGTTGTTAGCTTTCTGTTAAAATCTGATGGTTCTACAAACCACAACCGGTTGTCACCATAATCTCCTTTCATACGTGTTCATATGACTGTTTCTGAATGTGGTGGTAATGTATGACTAGAAACAGCCAACACTTCTCACTTGCGGCTTATTATCATATTCAACATCGAGTGGCATTTCCACGTTATGCCAAATCATAAGCTGTTGCACCATATGTAGACTAAAGCCATGGTGTATCATAATATCGGCTCCAATAATAACTTCATTGATAATATCAGCTACAATAAACACATGCCTCACGCTGATGTGTGCTATAATCACCTTCTTTTCAATCTTACTATAGACAGTGACAGGCTCTTCAGTAGCTATACGAAGGCGTATATTGTTTAGCTGCTCGCACTTCTCCTTTATTATATAGGGACCTATTATCGACTGCGATCCCGATATGACTGTGGTAAATACATGCTTTTTTAGTTTAAAGTTACGCTGAAAATTAGAGGGTTTGCCGCAGTTGAAGCATTTAGGAAAAGGAAAGAATTATAAAAATTTTAATAATTTTTATTTCCTGAAAATATTCACAAGCTGTTAACGAAATATTGAATAAAAATTAAATAAAAATTAAATACAATTTAATAAAAAACGATCACAACCTTGATTAATATTACAATAAACTGATGAGGTCAATAAAGATAAATCGATATATATATATATATATATATATATATATATATATATATAAGGTCTGATAAAATAATAACTATCTTGTCCCCTTCAAAGTAATCCCCCTCAGACCTAATACACTTATGCCAGCGTTTTTTCCAATCCTCGAAACACTTCTGAAGCGCGCTTTTTGGTATCCCCAACAGCTCCTGTTTCGATTTTCTTTTATCTCCTCAATCGTAGCAAAACACCTTCCTTTCATCGGTGTTTTCAGTTTTAGGAAGAGGAAAAAGTCAGTGGGGGCCAAGTTCGGTGAATATGGTGGTTGAGGCATGATAACGATTTTGTTTTAGGCCAAAAAGTCACGCACAAGCATCGACGTGTGAGCTTCCTTACTGACCGTACGACCTTGTGGCAAGAATTCATGATACACCACGCCATTGCAGTCGAAGAAAACAGTGAGCAAAACCTTCAGATTTGACCGAAGTTGACGTGCTTTTTTCGGTCTTGGACGTCTCTTCTCGACGCTTCCATTGGGATGATTGAGCCTTGGTTTCAATATCATAGCCATACACCCATGCATGATTCGTCACCATTTATGATATTTTTGAGAAAATCTGGATCGTCGTTGACGATGTGCAACAGCTAATGAGCTATGTCTATGCGACGTTGTTTTTGCTAAAAATTTGGCAATTTTGGAACAATCTTCGCTGCTGCATGTTTTAAGCGTAAAACATCCGTAAAAATTGCTTAGCATGGGCCAAAAGATTATCATCAGCAAATTCTCTGATAGTGATTCGACGATTATCCAGAATCATTTTCTTCACTGCTTTAATGTTTTCATCGGTTGATGATGTGCTCGGGCAACCAGGACGACCATCATCATTGACATCTTCTCGGCCTTCCTTAAACCAGTTATACCACAATTTAACTTGTGTTCTGCTCATAGTAGACTCGCCAAACGTCACAGTCAACATTTCATATGTCCCTGCGCATTTAACTTAATTTTTTACACAAAATTTAATACAGTTTCTTTGATTCATTTTTTCGAATAGTAAAAAGTCGAAGAGCACACCAAAATACGACTAACCTTTTTATCTGTCAAAAACAAACTGAAAATCCAAAATGGCTGATATTATCAACATATATAACCAGAACAGAAAAATATGCGATAACCGAACATACGTAACTCGGTTACTTTTTGATCAGAATTCGTATAGATAAATTTTAATACACGTTTTTATTTTGGTTTTTATATTTTTGTATATTTATTCTTTACAAAGCATCCGCAACTTTATTCGCTTTTCCCTGCACATCTTGAATATCCAACTCATATTCATTGAGTCGAATCTTTCAACGTATCAACTTGGAATTAGGTTCCTTCAGTGAAGACAACCATACATAAGGCCTGTGGTCAGTCTGCAATTGAAACTTTCTACCATAAAGGTAATATATGTTGCTTTCAAGCCCACACTATAACTTAGAATTCTTTTTTGACTGTGCTGTAATTTATTTTATGCTGATTAAGGGTTCTTGAAGAAAAAGCTAGTGGTCCGCTTTCCTTGGGCCAAACTGCACCGAAATCGCTCGCACCAGTAGTCATTACAAATTCTTTATTAATATTTGGATATCTCAAAACCATTTCTGAATATAATATTTTCCTCATTTTATTAAAAGCTTCTCTAGAGTAATTTTCATTGATCTTCTCGTCCTTTTTGAGCCTTAACGTAAGGGGTTTAGCAGTCTTAGCATAGCCTGCTATGTATTTTCTATAATAACTACTGAGGACCAATAATGGTTGCATTTCTTTTATAGTTCTCAGTGTTGAAAAAAATTTTATACATTCCATCTTCTTTAGGTCTGGTTACTACATGAGCAAGGACATTAGTTTCTTTTTTAGGAAAGACACATTTAATTAGAAAAACCTTTAAATTGGTCCCTTGTAGCGTAAAAAGTATTTAAGATAAATTATCTATGTATGTGTTCTTGAAGTGAAGTCCCAAAGATCCATATAAATGACGCATATCCTGTTAGTATAACCCTTCAATATATTATTGAGCATTTTTGAGTCAAAATGGAATACTTCTAAATTCATAAGGTCCATCATTTGTAGAGAAAGCTGTTTTCTATCTTTTGGGACAATCCCATCGGGACGACAGAGCATTAATATCGTTTTGCAGAAGCAGATATTGCACTACATTTTTATATAAAAGAAATATCTTTATATCATTATCATACATTAACGTGTAAGTTTGTGTAATAGCGGTAAGAAGATCATTGATAAATATGGTAAATAAAAGTGGACCGAGATAACTGCCTTGTGGCATACCGAATATTACATTAATATACTTAGAATACAAATTGCGAAATTTATCACACTGCTTCCTCACTTCTATCTAAGGTTTAATCCATTTTACAAGTTATTTTCCAAAGCCAATGCGGTCTAGTTTATACAGCAGAAGATTGTGATCTACTTTATCAAACGCCTTACTAAATTCAAAGAATACAACGTTAGCTTGCTCTCCGCGAATGAATCGTTCATTTACTAAATTCGTAAGCTCAAGCACATTCATAACCGTAGACCGGGATTTCCGAAATCCATGTTGTTTGGACGTTAAAATGGAGGATATATGATGCGACATTATATGATATAGTTCTTGTTATAATTTAGGTATAATACTTAACTTAGCAACACTTTTTTAATTTGCAATATTTGCTTTAGATCTAGACTTGAATAGGAGTATAATGTATGACTGTTTCCCAAGCGATGGAAAATATCCCTCATTTAAGGATTTGTTAATGGGACACATAAAAACTTAGAACAGTTCTTCAATATACAACTTTGAACACACTCGGGACCAGGAGAATATGAACATTTGAATTTTCTCATATACTTAAAAGCTGTTTGCTTAGCAGAAGGCGAACTATTAATATTGCTTGTTTCAGATATGTTATACGGGTTATGATCAATAGTATTAAACAACGACGACGAATAAGTTAAAGCAAAAAAAATTTGCAAACATTCTGTGCAACCAAACTTCATAACGGAAGACAAATCCATTGCTCGTCTTTTAGTTTTAAAACTGGTACTCATATTGGATAATATAATCTTTATACGCCGCACAGTGGACCATTTCACGAGAAGGCGATCAAAAAGCATAACTTTTGACCGGATTGGAATTTCGATACGAGGTTGTTTTATTTACTAGCTGAGATATGAACATTGAAAATAGCCAATTAAAAAAATATTTATGACGGACTTAAAACGCATTTTAAGTTTTAGCTTTTTTTGGTATAAAACTCAAGTATTAAAACTTGTTATAAAAGTTTGTTTTACACACAACCTGATATTTTGAGCTTCGTTTACAACTTATACTTATTAAGAATTTCAAATTTTGTCGGAAACTGCCAAACCTTGGCTCCTGTGAAATTTTAAACATGAAAGGTCAAAGGCTCGTTTTTTTAACATGTTTAAGTTAAAATTTAGTTTATTAAGCACCATAAGCAATACAAACAATGATTAAATATACTTTAGATAAAAAGAGTTTAATGAAGAAGACGTAGGTTTCTATTTAAGTTCAAAATGGACATTATATGTACTTCCTACTAATATTATAAAGACGAATGTTTGTGAGTGGGGATGTGTGGAGTTTTGTTCCTCTTTCACGCAAAAACTACTCAATGGTTTTTGATGAAACTTTACAATAATTTATTTTATACATCAGAATAACACATAGGCTATTACTAATAAAGATGTTGTGTAAATTGTCCAAAATATAACGATAAGTTTCAAGTAAGTAGGAAAAGGTATTTCATTTTCTTAATTTAAAAAAATAATATTTGTCGTTACCTATTGTACTGAATTTTACCGTGGTTAAGTTAACCTTTTTTTTTGTCAAATTTGTGAATATAATATTTGCCTTTAGTAGGTATTAATTTTTGCAATATATCCTCTGATAACAAAGTTTATACTTATGCAAGTATATTTATGTTTGAATATAAAATCGTGATTATTAATAGCTATACACATACATATTACCAGCTTGAGACAATATATCGCATACTTTTAATCCGATATTCCCACGGGATATAGACTTAATTGGGTGAAAACGCGGGGCGCACCTAGTTTATTACAAATTTGTAAATTTAGAATTGTCAAATGCAGGTACTTGAAATCTTTAAACGATAAAAATAACGATGCTTTGAAAAATTATTATTATATAAGAAATTTTGGGAAGTATTTCTTCTAAATAACCTAAATTTTCATCTTCTAGAAGCAGTTTAGCTTCTACGTCTTATTCAATGGAGTTGGTTTTAAATTTTTGTCGAATATTGGACATATAGTAATCTGATGTGGATAATAAAATAGTAATCAGATCCTCATTAGTACAAAATCTGGAAATTTTTCTAGTATTGTGCTCGCGAAAAAATATGTATTCTTTATTTCTTTTAATTCTCCTTGCAGTATTTCCATAATTTGTTTTTCCTTCTCCTTGGTTTAGACCTAGTACTAAATATGTTTCTTGAATTTGTTGTTTTCTTTGCTTTCTTTTCTATTCGTTTCCCTCATTTTTTCTCATTGTGTTGTCTAATGGGCCAAAAATTTAAATTATAACCTAATTTAAGAATATGCTCCATAAAACGTATTCTCGCAAGAAGACGGGACAATCCAAACTCGTATTATATTCTGGAATAGGATGGCTTTAATGACTTGATAAGCTTTTGATATATAACGCAGCTTGACGACGCTTTTGTATCAGTTAAAGCTTGCGCAACTTTTCCATCAATTATTGTGAGACATATTTGAAAATTTACTTTTCTGGTCATCAACAGGTTGAAGGGCATCAACTTGATATTTTATATTAAATATAATTAAGATTCATTAAAATCAACAGGTTGAAGGGCATCAGCTTGATATTTTATATTAAATAGCATTAAGTTTCATTTAAATCTCAGAAGGACATGATGTTAAATATTCCAAGGCACAAAGGAATATATTTTATTTTTTAGACTTCTTCAATTATGACACCTTTATTTCTCTTTTGAATATAAGCTTTGTTGATGAAGTTTTCCATATTTCAATTTCTAAATTGCTTGTATTGTGTTTGACCAGAGAGCCCAATACATTCCCATTTCTAAGGTTTTTCAAGCGATCAGCATCAAGCGTATTTAACCGTTTGGCGGTATATTCAAAAAGATTTTGCAATTCAATTTCTGCAGAAGTGAAAGTGACAGAGACTAACTCGCTATACTCTGGGAAATTCCCGAAACTCTTTACATTGGCCCATTTCCGAAATTACTTATACTGATTTTTAGATAATTTTAAGCCAAAAAATAATGCTAACTCCTCTTCTGGGGTGAATATATTTTCTTCATTTGGTGTAGGAATACTTTTCAAACTACTTTTTGTGCGCTTTGGGCTTGCTTCTATTACTGCTTCAATTATCCCAATTTTCGTTCTCTTCTTTTGTGTTGGTTAGATTTGGCGCAAAAATGGGTCTTAATAATTATTAGAGATATATCTTCATTGATATTCTGAAGATTGCGTCTTCGAGCTCTTTCAATACATTCATCAATTGGTTTTGCTAGTCCGCCCTGTTTTCCATATATGGGATTTCTTTGACAACCATTCATAGTTACGTTGGTACATCCTTTTCTTGTTATAAGAGCATTCAATATAGCGTGGTTTCAATCTCATTCCAAAATATATACTTTTCTGTTTGTGTAGTTCAATTTTTTCTGTATTGCACATTTTAAAAATTTTATTTCTTAGTATATGCAATTCAATATCGTGTAAATCATTTTGTTGAAGGAAATTATCGGCGAGAACTCCGTAGGCATTGTTTAAATTATAATAATTAACAATTATGAAGAAATTACTTTAAATAGTCTTACTCGCAAATAAGCAAGGAAAAAAAATCAGGTAGACAGGTAACATCGCAATCAAGAAACGAACACGTACACACGACCACATACGAAGGACGAGAAGACCACAGCACAAACAAGACGTGTACCCATGACGTATCGTTTTACAATGAATTTCTCTTTAAATTTTAATGGGTTTTGATTTTGTACATCTACCTGTAACAGCCCTTATTATATGTCAATGGGTTTTGCTATAATTTGTCGAGATATGTTCTTTATTAGAGGCAGTTGTGAATATTAATATATACATTATGTCCAAGCAACTCCGAAAAAAACTGTTTCATACCTTTATAATAAGGTTAAAATATTTAAAAATTTAAAATTGAAGGAGCCCGAAAGAGACTGGACGGAAACTACTTCTGAAACCCTATTCTTGATCGCCGACACCACTTACCCGCTACTTCATTCACTCTTTTGTTGGCCGATATTATGCCAACTTCGGCTGCCGCACAGTAAGCTGTCTAGTGGAAAAAAAATTTTCTAATTTGTCAAAAAAATATAAAAGAGATAAAAGCTGACACTCCCTCGATTCCAGAGGTGGTTTGGTAGAAAGCGGTTTTATATAAGAAAATCTAAAACTTTTAACAATTTTTGTAACAAAGCATTGCAGTATCCGATCCTGCAAACGATTTTTTAAATTTTTGATACCAAATTTGTTTTGCTAGATTAAAAAATAATTTTAACCAAGAAAAATTATTGTATTAAAAAATTTAAATTTCCTAATCCTGGATGGGAACTTTAAATTAAAAAATTTTTTTTCATCCATGCAAATCTTCATGTTACCAAAAACGGTTTTATTTAATGAAAACTTAACATATTTATACATTTTAGTTATTATATGTACCACAAAATACCGAATGTGCCAAAAAATATTTCAATTTCCCTTCCCTGGTAGAGAAAATTAAAACTTTTTAAAATTATTGTTTACCAATGCAAGTCTTCATGATGTATAAAGTGGTTTTATTTAAGAAAAACTACATATATGTAACCATTTCTGTCACTTTCATGTACTAAAATGGATATCAGTTTTCGAACCCTGGAATCGAAATTTGTTTTTTTTTTTAATTTTTGATACAAATTCTATTTTATCAGGACGAAAAATAATTTTAACCAGGAAAAAACGACGTTAGTTGTTTTTTAGTTATTTTAATGTACAAAAAATATTAAAATTTCCTAACCCTGGATAAGAATTTTTAATTTTAAATTTTTTTTTTCAATCTATGCAAATCTTCCTGATGTATAAAATGGTTTATTTAAGAAAAACTTAAAATTTTTAAACATTTTAATTATTATATATATACCACGATATACCGAATATGTAAACAAAATTAAATTTCCAATCCCTGCAATCGAAAATTTATTTTTTTTTTAAAATAATTTTTTACCAATGGAAGTCTTCACGATGTATAAAGCAGTTTTATTTAAGAAAAACTACAAATTTGTTACCACTTTCGTTACTTTCTTGTACTACAAAATATTGCAGTACCGAACCCTGGAATAGAAATTTTGATGTTTTTTTTTAATTTTTGATACAAATTTTGTTTTGCCGAAATAAAAAGTAGTTTTAACTAGAAAACACGACGTCAGTGGATTTTTGATTAGTTTATTGTATAAAAAAATTAAAATTTCCTAACCCTGGATGGGAACTTTAAATTAAAAATTTTTTTTTCTTATCGATGCAAATCTTCATTACAACAAAAATTGTTTTATTTAAGAAAAACTTAAAATTTTTAAACATTTTAATTATTATATGTACCGCAACATACCGAATGTACCAAAATTTTTTTTTTAATTTCCCATCCCTGGAAATTTTTTTTTTAATTTTGAATGGACAATTGAGGAGTCCCACAGCATGAATTAGTTTCAATACAATTTTCAAATACGCAAAAAAATAATCGGTTTTTGGTGTTCATTTTGCGTCGAGAAATAGGTGTAAGCTTCCCAGCTCTGGAACCGTTCTTCCGATTTCTGAATTTCAATACCACTCTAAGTTAGCTCACTTCCAATCGATCAGTCCAAGAATGAAGTCTCTAGCTCTTCTGGGGGCTTGGGAAAATCGATTTCACGTACAGACAGACGGACATCGCTCAATCGTCATCGCTATTCATAAGGATCCAGAATATATATACTTTATGGGGTCGCATATTGATATCGAACAAATTACACACGGAATGATAACCTAGATATTCCCTTTCACATTTTTGTGAAGGGTATAAAAAGTTATAAGGCCTTAAAGTCGAATTATTTTCATAATTTTTTCACAACTTTAAAGTAACAAAAAATGGGTTTGGAAAAATTCATTTTTCAATAAAAATGCATGCAATTATATATGTTTTATTCAGAAAGGTAGCATAAACTATGAAAAAGTCCTTAAATTGAAATATTTATAGAAACACTGTAAGAAAAAGTGTGAAGAAATTGGCCCCGAAAAACTAGGCACATCACAAAACTACTTTTATGCATCAATAATCTTATTTTCTGATATATATACTAAAATGTGTATAAGAAGGTTTAGGTGTTTCCTATGCCAACTTATCAAATATAATCATTTTAAAATCATCCATATTTGGTATTTTTAGTAAGATTATCAGTTGATATATATAATGTTTGATAATGTCTGATGCTTTAAACCAAAGAATACCAAGTAGGATGACTCTAACATATATAAAACCTTATACTCACACATTTGGACACCATGTGAAACTAACCCTTTATTGATACAAATACGTACTTAAGCAAGAACTGCCAAAGAGTCGGAACCGAAGCGCTTTATATGCAGAGAAAAACCTAAACTTAGCATTACTTATTCTCCCAACGAAAACCATTATAGATATGGAATTCACCTTTACATTGTTTGCTTAGATGCTTTGAGAGCATGTTACACATTACATATCGATTGCCTTTTAAGACTTGGCAATTTAGGAATGATAAGAAAACATTGTATAATAAAAGAAAAAGAAAAACAAATTCAAGATAAATTTCGATCTGAGACTGGATAAACAGTTGATAAAGTGAAGTATAATTTTGGCACTAGTAAGGATGGCAATACAGCTCGAATTTTTTTTTAACGAATTCAAAAAATTGCCCGAGATTACAGGAGTTAATGACCATTTGATATATAATTTAAATTTTGATGTTTTTTTTTTTTTAATTTTTGATACAAATTTTGTTTTGCCGAAATAAAAAGTAATTTTAACCAGAAAAAAACGACGTCAGTTGATTTTTGATTAGTTTATTGTATAAAAAAATTAAAATTTCCTAACCCTGGAAGTAGTATTTTCTAGAAAACCTATAGATATATCTAACTTTAAAAAGCTAACGGATGAAACTCGAGAAATATATTTAAATAACTATGATTTGTATTATATATCAACGGTGCATAAACTTCTCATTCATGGTTGTGAAAGTATAAAATATTTTGATTTACCTATTGGTAATATTTAAATACCTGTATGAGATAAACATTTTGTTTCAAATATTTTCTTGGTTTATTTTAGGAATGCTATCACACTCGAAAAAATAGCAGAGAAAATTGTAATCAATATATAATGAATAAACTCCAAAATTTTTCTGATACATTAATTTCATCTAATAGAAATATAATAAATACAAGCAGTTCTTTCTACAATAATCAAGATATTAGTAGTTACATAATAGTAGATGAATATTTTAACATTGATTCAGACTAAGAAACTTATTTTAGTGATTAAGAAATTGTTTACATTTGTTGTGATATTTGAATTTGTTTGTTACTTTATTATTAACCTTTAAATAAATATGTTTTCTATTTTAAATAATAATTTAATTTTAAAATATTTATTGTTGTCAATTTGGCAACCCTATTCATATAATGTTATTTGCATACCATTGATCATTTTCAAAACTGTAAACAAAAAAACATATTAAGAGTTTAAAATAATGTTATATTAAAAAAGGTATACGGCAACCCAAAATAATTACGGATTGGTTATATATGATAAATTAAAATTTAAAAAATAATAATTACTGAAATGGGGGAATTTGTGGTATTTAATTGTCCTCGCACCGGAAAAATAAAAGGATTTCTAAAAATTGTAACTCTTTTTAGAAACTAGTAGGGCAAGAGAAATATGTGTCAAAAACTTCATTAAGCTACTATAACTCCTTCGATTTTTTCCAGTTTTACTATGGGGACCGTTCACTTTGTGACGTCCCCATTAGAAATTCACTCTTATTAGAAGGAAATTCTTCTTTAGTGTTCCTTTTACCGAACTTCTATTGTGATCTTAAAGGCCTGTAAAAACAATGCAAATTACATTGTTATAGGAGTGTAGAGAAGAGTTTGGACTGTAAGATAGTACTAGTCTCCTTATGAACTTTGGAAGTTGTGCTCTATTAAGTAGGAGGATTTAAAAAAATTTGGACAAACATTTTTTTCCAGCTATTATAGCTAACAAGTTGGGCAATTAGAAATTTTTTAAAACAAAAGTTATAGATTAGTTTATATTTTGGGAATTTTTAAACTCTTTAATTTTAATTATGTGCTAATCTTTTTTCCCAAAATCTTATTTAAGAAATTCAAATTGATCAGTTGAGGGGTTTTAGCTAGTTCCTATGCGCATTTCACTGGGGCTAACGCAGATCATGAGGGAACCTTTACCCAACATTTCTTAGAATAACTAGAGATATTTATTTCAAACTGCCACATTAATAAATGGGAAGCTTAAAAAAACATCAAAGTCATAACAAGAACTCGCTGGTCAATTTTCCTTTTTTATTTTGTTACATTTTATTTTACAACTGGTTGATTTTTTGCTGACTCAAATTGTAGGTGTAAAAGAAATTAAGAACAACAACCAATAATTGTTTTATAGATGTTTAAAAATCAAAAACTTATTAAGAAATATATCTTTTTAGCAAAATAAAAGAATATCCATTTTGAATCACCCTATTCAATCTGATATAGTTAAAATAAAGTTTAAGTTCCCCAGGTAACAAGTATCTACTTTCGGATGAATTTTTACATTTTTCAATTGGCGATAGTAAAAGAAATGATTTTTGGCCGTCTTCTCGCGAAATGTTCCACTGTGCGCCGTTTAATTAGCTGCTATATAATTCGATCTGATTCGAATATCTGATGTAGTTAATACGCGAAGCATTCTTATAATTTTTATATACTTTATTCCTATTGTTTTTGAGTTTAGCCAGAAACTTTGAGTTCCATGGAAGCAAAAACTGTTTTTCGGGTGTAGTTTTTTATCAGTAGAAGCATTCCAAAAAACTAATGGCATATTGAAATCACCAATCACAGCCGCAACGTCAGATGACTTTAAATATTTGAATACTCCAGATATAGCGGCTAAACATTCATCATATACAGCGGCTGTTGTATTAGGAGGAATATATAAGCTGATGATATAAAGAGACTTATTATAAATTGTTACTAAAACGCATAATACATCTTGAGGTAAAAAGTTTGTAAGAATTATTTCTTCGGACCAATATTTTTTTAAGATCGCAATTAATACTCCACCACCAGTTTTCTTAATCTCGTTATTCGTTGGCGTACATCTCTCTCTCTCTCTCTCTATGTTTTCTAATTAAACTTTCTGATAGACGACAGGAATTAGTTTTTTTTTGACGAGCGGTGTCATTCTCTCTATACAAAAACTCATGAACAAGTGCATTTTTAGGCGAAAAAATTGGATCGACAATTATTTTAATTTATTTATATTCAGGGAAATATTTATTTTCTCTATAATATTTTCTGCAGATGCAGAATCGATTAATATTCTTGCTGTTCGGTTTGCCCCTTTCAACAAAATATAGTGTAAATTGTATTTCGTGGTGTCTCTTTTTGAGAGGCTGTATATAAAAAATTTTTACCTAAATTTTGTCCCTCATTAAAACAATAGTTATGCCTGGGGTCTGTCCGCTGACGCTCATTTGCTCATTAAATTTGTTTAGTGTTTAGATTTTGATATTTAAGTTTAAAATATTCAATTAAGTTAGGAAATTTATTATAATTAGGATTTGGATCTTAGAATCTATTATAAATAGAATTGGGATTTTGGAATCTATTATATATAGGATTGATATTTTGAAGTCTATTATAATTTGAATTTGAATTGGGATTTTGGAATCTTTTATGGGGGGTTTTGTTGTTGTTATTAATATTTATATTCTGTTTATCAGATAAAACTGGGTTACACTGAGCTAATTCGTGTAACGCCTTTTCCCGATAGTCGGGTTTTAACGCGCAAAGCATGCATTTTAAATGTATGGGAAGTTTTTAAGGCGCCATTATTATTGTGGCTAATTGCATTCAATTTTCTATTCATCCGCTGCCTTGGATTTAAAAAGGTGAGCCTGGTTTGGTTAAAACTCTAGAACTTAAAGACATCCCCTTTATATTGGACACCCCTAAGCTTCTCATAGAACTGCTAGGAAGAAGCCAAACCTCCGAAGTTAATTCCATGAAAGATTTCACCTCATTCCATTTTGTTAGATGTGAATGTATTTCTAGAAAAGGTCTAGCTCTACCCACAGTCTTATTCTTTGTTATAGATAAAAGCATTCTCTTCTCGGTTGGACAATAATCCGACATACACGCAACTATATTGTCTTTAGCTTCTAAGAAGGGGAGTAGCTCTTCTCTTCACCCATCAAAATTACAAATTAAACTTGAAAATTTAATGGGATCTAAATCCCTAACATGATGTACTTGCTGTTGCTGTCGAAATTGTTGTTGCTGTTGATATTGCTAGTGTTTTAATTGTTGTTGCTGTAGTGGCGGTTGTTGAAGGTGTTGTGGGTGTTCTTGATGCTCCATTTTTCTATTTTGGTCAAATAGTCTTCTTCTATGATTCATATGATTTATTCATTGCCTGATACACATATATACTTTGTTTTGTTTTAAAATTATTTGTTGTATTTTGTTCTTCACTGTTCCTTTTTTTCAGCAATTCACTCTTTAGTCTTGTTGAATCTCTTTATATAATTGACTATGTTTATTATTTGTTTATTTTTAATAAGCAGATGGAAAAGTGTTATATTAAGTTATTTTCTCATACAATTATAAATATATATATATATATATATATATATATATATATAAATATATGTATATACGAGTATATATACATACATATATGTATATATATATATATATATATATATATATTTATATATATATATATATATATATATATATATATATATATGTATATATATATATATATATATATATACATGTATATATATCTATATATATATATATATATATATATATATATATATATATATATGTTACTCCTTTGCGTGGAGTTGATATTACAATTTTAGAGGGACGCTTATGTATGGGAAAGCTTATTTACTATTATCCTTTTTCTCAGGATATTTCAAATCAAATCTTTTACGTAGAAATTTTTTCCGAATAGATACAAATATTCTTTTGTTTCCCTATCTATCCTACCGAGTGCGCCAATTTCAAAACATGTTTCAATTTTTATCAAAACCAAGTTTTATTTGTGATAATTTAATGTTACGATTATGATCGCTCATTAAAGAATAAATCTTAGAACTAAAATCCAACTTGTTATATATAAATTTCAAGTGGGCGTTGGCGAAAACGTCACTTATATAATATTATAATTTTCTCTTAAATACAAATATAAGTTATTCCATAAACACAATTGCGATGAAAAACACACAATATGTACGTTGGACAAAATACGTCTTACACAACGAACTTTGCGTCAGAATTATTTCTATTTCTTACGGGGCGCCGACGAATGACGAGTTAATTGGTGCAATCTAGCCGTTTTTCCTTTACATATTTTAGTGTATAGCTAATAAAGTAATTTTTGGCTTAAAGGAATGTTAATTCTTTTATTTATAGCACACAAATTCAATAACCACTTTCTTAATTATATAAGATATTGTTTTAATTAATTTTTGTCACTATTTTATTTTCTCATGTCAATGTCACACGTAAAATGTTTTTCTTCATGTTTTTTCAATATTTTATTTATTTATATGTATATCTAAATAACAAATTATTTTAAATGACATTAACAGCTGCCATTTTCGCTGTAATTGAGTCTTATTCGACGAATTTACGCAAATAATTCATGATGATAAGTTCGTCGTGCTGTTCGAAGTTCGTCGCAATTGTGTTTATACCATTAAACAATCATAATGCCTTTTTAAAGGATTCAAATTACAAAATTTATGTATGTTCTCAATAATTGTTAATTAAACAATTATTGAAGGTTTCAAATTAATAAAGATAAATCTGAGCGTCAACTCATAATAAATCAATTCGATGGGATCGAGCTAAGGTATTCATATTACAACTAGATATCGGTTAGATTTAAATTTATTATTAGTGTTGGGTAAAACTACATTATTAGTGTTGGGTGAAACTCATATACGTATGTCATGAGAACTTTAATTTGTATTTCTCTCTAATATGCAGGTAATCAACATATCATCAGCAATCGTAATACTTTGGGCTGCTGTACCCTACCGTCGGAGCGAGAAAATCTACTCCATCTACCTAGCCCTGCTAAAACATCTATACCGAGATCATTTAATATGCCAAATGTACCGGTTCCACCACCAATGCCATCGCCATCATATTCAAATACTCCAACTGGGACTATGAAACGAAATATAGCCGTAACTGGCGCAATGGCAGGTAATAAATATACTGGTTCTCCCTTTTATGTTATTTAATTTTTTTAATTCCTTAAATTTTAGCTCTACGTGCCCGAAACGAATGCCAAACTAATGATGAAGCTATGATGCTGCACAGTACAATAAATGATGAATTAAAATTCACGCTCATGCAACGCGAGAAGCGTAAAGATTTGGAAATTCTCAAAACTCCACAAATATATATAGATCAAAACTCCAATTCTGAGGAAGTTGAACATTGGTTGTGTGGAAAAGGATTTTCAGATGTTATCGTTAGAAAATTATGTGGCCTTAGCGGAGGTGAATTGTTTGCGTTATCACCGCATGTTATAGAGGGATACTTCGGACAGCAAGAAAGTCGTCGCTTGATATCACAAATTGTCTTGCAGAAAAATATCTGTGAAGTAAGAAATCACTTGGCTTCATTTATATTGTTAGTAACTATTTTTTTCCCTCTTTCATTTTAATTAGTACAAGACAGTACGTTCATCTGAACTTTCGGCAAAATTAAAAAGAGCAAGACAAAAAGCTGATAACCGAAGATACGATCCAAATGAAGTATTTTATTAAATGAATGTTAAAAAGAAACCCCAATCGTACAGTCTACGCAATCTAAATAGTCTATCTTTATTATATTCTCCTGACAAATTGTTCATAAAAATTTAAAAAATTCTGAAATATTTGCTTCATATTTCACGAGCGGGGTTTTAAATCATAAAAGGCTTATCGTCTAACGAATCGTCTAACAATCATTTTGGTTCAGATAAGTGTTTAGTGAATTTTTGTGACGCTGTCTATTAGTTACGTATGAAACTATGTATTTTACTTAATAAACACGTATGAGAATCAATATATTTTCCGTAGTATTTAATGGATAACCTTCTTTGGATAAATATTTAACAAATGTGAAAGTGTCATAGTTCCCATTGGTATTGAAATGATAATCAGTAATCAGATAATCTGTGTTGCATTTTTGTTATCTTTGATTCTTAAAACAATCGCTTGTCTTCAAAGTGTTGGAATATTAATTATCACTTTTTCACAGTTAACACAAAAACACATTTGAGACAGGAGTGTTTCGTATATTTTCTATATTTAAGGAAAATGTTTTAAATAAATCTTTTTAAAATAAAAATTATTCAATATTGTAAAAGCAATTTCGAGAAACTTTTATACAACAATATTTAAAATATCTTATACCATGTTTTTATCCCTTCACTGCATTCATTTAGTTTGGGTTTCCCCTTTGTTTTCTTGGTGATTATTATTTTTTTGTTTCTTATATAAAATGTTTGTTTTACGTTCTTTTTCATTTATTTTTTTTTGTTTTATCTCATCAACAAATTAGCTTTTCAGGATACAAGTCTTTTTAGGTAGTTTTATTTTTCTGTTTCAAACCCCGTTCAAATTTCAATTATTATTTTATTTTTGATTCCGTTTAAATTCTAAAAAAAAACACCAATAAAAACCCAAAACGACTATTCAAAATATTCGACTTCAAAACAATGGCCTCCTTATCAAAAAACGTTCCTTTTTATACCACTGGATGGGTGGGAAATCACATTCCTTTCCAAATATATAATAAAATTCCCGCCTTCCCATCTTTCGTTAACAAAAGAAAAAAAAAACAAACCGTTTACCTACACTAACACAACCAAAACAGCTGCTAGCCACGGCATTACCCTTCACAGGGTGCACACGACAAGTCATTTACAAAAGTAGTGCCAATAATCTGTATAGAATTTAGTTGCTGTATTTAAACGAACTCAATCTGTCTTAAATATGAATTGAATTGAAATATAAATTAATTAATGATATATCAAAAATTTTGGATGCATTCGCTTTGTTAAAATAGAAGAATTTATTTTGCATTAGAAATAAGTTTTATTGGAATTCAAAGAAAATTATATTAATTAGTTTTTTTATTCATATAAAATGGTCATATGCAATAAGCCTTTCTATAAATTCTATTACGTCATTGTGCGCTAAAGCTAAAACATTAAGGTTTCCTGTAAAATAATAATATAATAAAGGACACATTAATTTTGGTAAAATCAAGAGAGTTGGAGATTTTAATGAAAAAGTTTAAACCTTTTTAAAAACGTTTACATAGAAAAATAAATTTATTATATATTATTAATATATTTTTTTTAAATTTATTTAATAATATTTTTTAAATTAGTTTTTTATAGATTTGCTTTTGAATTTTTATTTATTTGATAAAATCTGCACTTTTTTTTGCATAGAACTACATTTTTCTATAGTCCAAGAGCAGTGGTTTCGAAAGAGGACCAATAATAAAAAGTCCAATAATTGCTTTTTATAGTTGGAACAATCATCACTGAACCAGGCAGGGGTTGAGCGTTTGCACAAGTCAGTAATAAATGATTTTATACCAGTTTGTTCCGGTTCAGTTATAAAAATATTGTGAAATATTAAAATATGTTCCTTACTTGCATCCATTAGTTTGTCTGATGGAGCAGATAAATTTCCAAAATCCGTCAGATACTGATAGTTCTTAAAGAATGAAAAAAGCTCGCTTGGGGCGGTTAAAACTTCATCCTTCTTCCTCAGCTCATTACAACATTTTTCGCATTGCAATTTCGGAATAATTTTAAATGGAAGTATCTTGAGGAAAGCAGTTCTAGATTTATGTTTTCAGAATTATTAAAAATAGCGTCTAAAAAGTAATCTGCATATACATCATCGTCAAAATCAATATCAACTCTTTCATTAGAGCATATTTCTGTATATTCACCTGAAGAATATATATCACAATCATTACTTTTTGGTAAACGTATAGCGTAAGTACCAATTTGGTCAATCTGGTCTTGTTCAACTTCACAGTTACTGGAAGAACTTGATTGAATAATCCTAGCAACCATAACTTTTGCCAAAATAGGCTACGGAAGGGTTGCTATTGTTGCCTCCCTTTTGCCGCAGTACAGAAAACTTGTCCTGATGAAGAAATTTTGTCATGACATAATATAAATCACCACCTTCTTTTAAAATGTCATTAACCAGTAAATGGACTGAATTAAGAGTGAGCTTTATACCATTAAAAAAGAAAACACGCTTTTTCTGGTCAACGAATTCACGTCATCCAGATATTCCAGAAAGTTTTGTATAAATTTGTGAAGTTCATTCTTAAGTTGAACTGCAGATCTGTAGCAGTTATCGGCATAAAGGGAACCACTATTAAGACAATCGAAAATCTGATAAATTTTTTCCACAAACTGATCTGTTGACAGGACCACTTCTGCGGAACAGCTTCGAAATTGTTAAGTTTTGCATATTATTTTAATAGCAGCTGCAAGAGTTCTGCTAAAAATTTGGGTTGCGAATTTCACAGGCATTTTTTCAAATGTGTTTAGATATATGTATCTATGTACATATATGTTGTCGTGTTAAGTTTTGACACATTTTCGTTTTTGCAGTTGGTTCCATTTCGTATAGCTCATTAATTACTTGCATGCTTACAGTTCCATCAGATGTTTTAATTTCACGTTTCAACCACCCATTTCTGAAAGATTTTATTAAGTGCAAGAAATCATATACACAAAAACCTTTTTGGCCATTTAGTTAAAAAATGGAGTTTCAACAGATATATGCGGCATGTTACAATATAACTTGTTTCTTAAAAAAAAAATATATATATATATATATATATATATATATATATATGTATATATATATATATATATATATATATATATATTGTATATTTTCAGATAAATTCCTTACGTCTTCGGAATATTTCCTTGGTCGAGAAGTAACCAAAAGCTTACAAAAGGTTTTACTTTCCATGCTAATATTTTGGAGAGCATCAATAGATTCTTTAACAAAATTTCCTAACCTTTCTCTGACAGTTCTAGTTTTATTTCTGGAATTAAAAACTTTCCTGTATTTTCATAAAAGATCGTTATATGTTTTCTTATATAGATTTTATAGTTCTTTTGTTTTTCTCAATATCAACAGAAGGGGTCGACGACATTTTCACAGTGGTTGTTTGTTGGCAAATTCTGGCATTCAGTATCTTTCCTACTTCAATTTGAATGAGCTTTCAATGTTGCGGTCGCATACATGTCAGGAATTTGGCATTTTCCCCACCAAATTCGCCTTAAATCTTTGCCTGAAGAAAAACTTAAAAAATGGTAAGCCATTAAAACGTCTTTTAGATATCTTACATATCTTTACGTGGCGTTTTCTGCCTTATTTTCAATTGTGTTTTTTTCTCATTTGCACACATCATGTATAGCAAAGCAAATTACAGACGCACATAAAATATTCCTTTTTGCTCTGCTAAAAGCAGACAATAAAAAATATATTGTAGCTCAATCACAAACAATCTTGTGAAATAAAAGTAGAATTTTTCGTAAAGATCTTCAAACAAGTTTCCATGGGTTTTTGCTTATGTTTTTTCCACCTTCCTTTCAATACCTTAAAATTCAATCAAATACCAAAAAATTCATCAAGTGTATTGGCGATTGAGTGTTTTTAGCTCAGTTGTTTCAATTATTCCCTTGGAATCGTCTCTTTCATTAGCGCCCCTAATGGAATTTTGTGAGCTAGCCATAATATGGTTGATATTTACCTAACTCACAAGCTAACTCAAATCTGATGCAGAAGTGAGCTAGTTGTCGTTGCTCTTTGTAGCATTATGTTAAAGAAACAACAAACATTTATATTTTTATGCATGTTAAATACCCATCAAGAGAAATTCAGGACTTTTGCACAAGAGAATAAAAAATCCCTTTACGCTCAGAAACAAAATAAAAGAAAGGAAAAAAAACTTGTTATTTCGTTAGTAATATTTTGTCATCAGTGACTAGTGGCTCAACTTATGTAGGTCTTTTTCCATAAAAAAAAATAAATAATTATATAATCTAAAAAATAATGTCAGGTTTGTTGTATGTCATCATTAATGAATGGTGAAACTACGGAAAACTCTGACGAAAGTTCTTTCATTGGATCTAATTCTGCGATGTAACATTGGCGGAGTGCATGGCAAGGTGCCAGTTTAAAAGGATTATTGGTGCTTTAAAAGGTGAGATAATTATCTGATTTAACGAACTATTAAACTTTTAATTGCTTTGCCTTAATTCATTTCTTATCATTAACTATATGCAATTTGTGTTAATGGCGAAGACGTCCCAGAAACAGTATTAAGAAATGCAATAAAACTAATTAAAAAGCGACATTAATATTAGTATGTATTTTAAAATAATAATATTCTTTTAAATAAAATGCAATAGATAAAAAATAAAAAAAATTAAACTATTTTATTAAATTAAAGCAATAGTTTAGCTAGCCATTTTATATGCGCATTTCGTTTTTTCACGCGCTCTTCTTGAATCGATAATAAGCTAAGTAAATATGAGCTAGTTTGAGGTTAGCCTGAATCTGATGCAAAGTGAGTGCACTCATTCCTAGGTCATTACATGTTGAAAAGGATCCAACGTTAGTATAGAAAATGAGTCAGTAGCTAGTCACCCCTAGCTCATTTATG
>OY776277.1:54860313-54865313 GCA_963675445.1 Linnaemya vulpina
GTTGACCCAGGACTATGACGGAAGAAAGCAAGAACTTTACCCATTTCTGGAAGGTATCAATGCCGTGATACCATTAATGGAACAGTATACACCAGAGGCACAGAGATTGTTTTTATCCCTGGTTAAGGGTAAGATAAAAGGTAGGGCTAGAATAGTATTAGAAATTCACCCTCATCTAACAAGATGGGAGGAAATAAAAAACTTACTTGAATTAAATTTCGGAGGTTTAACTTCCGCTGAACAACTTTACGAAGAATTAAGAAATGCTCAATACAGAGGTGATGTCCTCCAATATTATAATTTTATACAAACAAAATTGTCTATGTTAAATCAAAGACATAGAATTGATGGTAATGAAGCCGAAATAGAGCACAATAATGGCACTGCTTTGAAAATATTTATAAATAAGCTACCAATAAACTTACGAACAATATTATGTGCGTTAAAACCAAATTCTTTAGAAATAGTCTTACACGAGTTGGGTCAAGCCAATTTATTAACTGAAAAAAATAAAGGGAATGAAAGTACTTTTAAGACATATATTCCAAATAAAAAAATAAATCAAGGCCAAACTATTAATAATAATAATCATTTCAATAACGGCCTTCTAAACAACTCCAATTATCAAGGACAGAATAATTACTCAAGTAATAACAATTATTCCAGACAGAATAACTATCAAAGACCGAACAATTTCTCCGGACCGAACAACTACCCAAGACAGAATGATTACACCAGACAGAACAATTACTCTAGACCAGTACCTATGGACATAAGTGGACAAACGAGACAGAACCATTTTTTAAGTAACCAATCAACCTCTCAAAATTTTCCATCTATGGCCTCACAAGTGGAGGACGATCCGAGTTCAAATTGCCCTATGTTTTGTTCAAAAAGAACAATCGAATAACAAGAATCTTAATAGATACAGGATCCACCGAGAATTTAATTCAAAAGGATCACTGTCCTAAACATTTAATTCATACTTTAAAAACACCTTTACAAGTTAAAACAGCATCTGGTCATTTGATAATAAAGGAAGAAGCCAGAATTACAAAAAATGCTCTTCAAATTGGTTTAAAAGAAGATGTAATTTTTAAAATATATGATTTTCATCCGGTTTTTAATGGGATCTTTGGATCAAAATTGTTGAGAGACAACAATTCTATTGTAAATTATGAGCAGAAAAGTATAGTCATTAACAATCAAGAACTACCTTTATATTTTGAAGGTCAAAATGAGAATGAACATGAAATGATAGCTGGGCGCGAAATGAGGAATATAGAGAAACTGCCTGAGGTGCATCATTTGGATGAATTGGGAACAATTGAACAATTAAGAGTAGCACATTTGAACAAGGAGGAAGAAATTGAAGTTAAAAAACTTATAAATGAATTTTCAGATGTATTTTATAAAAAAGGAGATGATTTATCATTCACAAATGAAATCAAGCATAGAATCCCCACAAATAATGATAAGCCCATTTATACAAAATCTTATAGATATCCCGAAATACATAGGGAAGAAGTCAAAAAACAAATTACAGAAATGCTATGTCAGAGCATAATTGCTCCAAGTAATTCACCTTATAACTCCCCAATTTGGGTGGTCCCAAAAAAAGAGGATAAATTGGGAAACAAAGAATGGAGAATGGTTATAGATTGTAGAAAGCTAAATGCCGCAACTAGAGAGGATAAATATCCAATACCGCTTATTGATGATGTTTTGGATAGATTGGGTAGGGCCAATTACTTCTCTACACTAGACTTGACAAAAGGATTTTATCAAATCGAGGTCGATGAAAACGACCAAGAAAGAACAGCGTTTTCTACCAACGATGGTCATTACGAATTCAAACGTATGCCATTTGGACTAAAGAATGCCCCAGCATCATTCCAAAGGATGATGAATAATGTTCTAAAAGCGTACGTTAATAAAATATGTGTCATCTATATGGATGATATACTAATATTCAGTACCTCCCTTCAAGAACATGTGGATAATTTAGGAAAAATATTTCAAACGCTGAGAAAAGCTAATTTAAAGGTGTCACTAAACAAGAGTGAATTTTTGAAATCAGAGACAAATTTTCTTGGACACATAGTTACAACGGACGGAATAAAAGCGGACCCAAAAAAGATACAATGTATAAACAATTTTCCAATACCAAAGACAATAAAGAAACTTCAAGCATTTTTGGGATTGAGCGGATATTATAGAAAGTTTATCCCGGATTATGCTAAAATAGCTAAACCACTAACCTTAAGACTTAAAAAGAATGGAAAAATTAACGAAAATGATGCCGATTATAGAGAGTCTTTTGAAAAATTGAGGAAGATACTAACCCCAGACATGGTATTAAAATATCCTAATTTTATGAAGGAATTTGTACTTACCACGGATGCCAGCAACTTTGCATTAGGTGCCGTGTTGTCTCAGGATAATGGTCCTATAGCTTTCTCCTCACGAACGCTAAATAAACATGAGATTAACTATAGCGTAATAGAAAAAGAATTACTTGCTATCGTTTGGGCCTGTGGCCAATATAGACATTATCTGTATGGTAGGAAATTTAAACTGCATACAGACCATAAACCACTTATATGGTTAGCAAGTTTGAAGGAACCAAATTCAAAAATGATTCGGTGGAAGATCAAACTCAACGAATATGAGTTTGACATAGCTCATGTACAGGGTAAAGAAAATAAGGTGGCCGATGCATTGTCAAGAATAACTGTAGAAAATATGGAAATAGAAACTCCAAGGAAAGCGGAGTTAAATATCTTTGAGTGTGATACGTGTCAAAAGGTTTACAAGAGAAAAGAGGTTTTAAATCAACACATAAAGCAAAAACATGTCATAGACATTTTTCAATGTCAGCTCTGCAATGGTAAATTTGAAAGCAAGGTGGGTTTGAAAAGGCATTTTTTGAGGAGACATGAGAACGAAAAATTAAATTTTAAAATTATAAACAGAGAAGCCGTTCAACTTAAAAACGTGGAAACTAAAATAAGGAAAAGACGAAATTCTGCTGTACCAACGGTACATAGCGCTCAAAATGATGGACTAGATCACATTCCGGTGACAGAAAGTCCTTTGCAGTTTGCAAATAAACAAATATTAATTGAAAAACAAGAAGAAGATTCATTTGAAGAAAAAATCCAATTCAATAAAAAATTGTATAGGTTCGGAATCAATACAGGCAACTACGAAATAATATTAAAAAAAAATACTTAAAATAATTAAAAATGAAGAAAATGTAGTAATATACTGTGATATAGAAGAACTGTATGCTATACTGTGATATAGAAGAACTGTATGCTATGATTCAAAGCCAGGTAATAAAATTAAAAAACCTTAAAAGATTCAAAATATATAGAACATATACGCTATTGGAAAATGTAGAAAAACCAAGATTGTTGGAAATCATAATGAAGCATCATAAATATGAAAATAACCATCCTGGCATTGATAAAACATATTTGGAATTAAAAAGAAAATATTATTACCCCAACATAAGAAAAGAAATAGCAAAAGTAATAAATAATTGCGAAATTTGCAATTACAAAATCGAAAGAAATCCTATAAAGCTTCCATTTGAAAAAACGGACACCCCTAGCGCACCGCATAAAATCTACCATACTGATATATGGTTTTTAGACACAAAAAATGCATATATAACAATAATCGATAAGTTTTCTAAGTATGCTCTTGTTCAAAGGATTGAAGAACGAACCCCATTGAATTTGATAAAACATTTTACAATTCTTTTTAACTTGATGAAGACCCCAGAGAAATTAATTATGGATAATGAACCTGGATTTAATTCAGCACTCTTTAAAGATTTTTTAGAAAAAAATAAAGTAAATTATCATTTTACTACCCCCTACCGACATACAGGAAACTCAGATATAGAAAGATTTCATAGCAATTTTAATGAAAACATAAGAATCCTTAAGAAGAGAGAAGAAATATCTGACATAGTTTATAACTTGGATTTGCCTACTCAAGCAAATTTTATTTATAATAACACACTCCATTTGACAACGGGTAGAAAACCAATAGAAACTCATTTTCAAAGTAAACCCATAGAGAATGAAAAAATTAACAAAACTATTGAGATGAGAAAAGAAAAGAATATAGCGTACCTTAATAGAAAAAGAAAAGATCACCCAGTAAATGAAAAATTCAAAAAGGATTATAGAGCTCATAAGACAGACACTAGACATGAAAGGGTAATATTGGAAAAGATTCCTGATAAAAGATATAAAAATAAAAACCAAAATGTTTACAAGGATCAATTGATAAAGTCGAAAAATACTTTCAGGTCGTTGGATGTTTTGCTTGATCCTGATGACATGTGCGATTTGCACGACACATGCTCAGAAAATTGACGTGATTGACCTGACACACGGAAACGGGTTTTCTACAGTACTTTTGGGACAACGAAGACTTATAGAGGGCTATACAAATATCTTGCATATTTTTAATGTCACAAGGTATGAAGATTTTATAGAAGACATTCAAAAAAATATGACTGACATCAAGGACGAATACCTGAAACACCGGATACAACACTTAAAGTTAGAACTGAAAATGTTGATTCCTACAAGACAAAAACGAGGACTCATTGACATAGTGGGAACAGGACTAAAATGTATTGTGGGAACGATGGACAATAACGACAGAAAGGAAATTGAAGACAGACTAAAACTAATAGAAATTAATAATCATAACGTTATAGAAGAATCTAATCATCAACTAAAAATAAATAAACATTTTGACGACCAATTAATGAAATTGTCAAAAATTTACGAACAAACTGAAAATATATATTTCACTTATCAGGCGCTTAACAATGATTCCAAGAAAACTCAATTGGAACATCAAGATAGACATATAGCATTTCAACTTTCCGGGTTGGAAAGAATTATTGATAGAGTGGAAGGAGTACTCTTGACTTCAAGTTTAGGACTCTTAAGCCAAAATATACTAACGGA
>OY776277.1:54870313-54875313 GCA_963675445.1 Linnaemya vulpina
TGAAGCCGAAATAGAGCACAATAATGGCACTGCTTTGAAAATATTTATAAATAAGCTACCAATAAACTTACGAACAATATTATGTGCGTTAAAACCAAATTCTTTAGAAATAGCCTTACACGAGTTGGGTCAAGCCAATTTATTAACTGAAAAAAATAAAGGGAATGAAAGTACTTTTAAGACATATATTCCAAATAAAAAAATAAATCAAGGCCAAACTATTAATAATAACAATCATTTCAATAACGGCCTTCTAAACAACTCCAATTATCAAGGACAGAATAATTACTCAAGTAATAACAATTATTCCAGACAGAATAACTATCAAAGACCGAACAATTTCTCCGGACCGAACAACTACCCAAGACAGAATGATTACACCAGACAGAACAATTACTCTAGACCAGTACCTATGGACATAAGTGGACAAACGAGACAGAACCATTTTTTAAGTAACCAATCAACCTCTCAAAATTTTCCATCTATGGCCTCACAAGTGGAGGACGATCCGAGTTCAAATTGCCCTATGTTTTGTTCAAAAAGAACAATCGAATAACAAGAATCTTAATAGATACAGGATCCACCGAGAATTTGATTCAAAAGGATCACTGTCCTAAACATTTAATTCATACTTTAAAAACACCTTTACAAGTTAAAACAGCATCTGGTCATTTGATAATAAAGGAAGAAGCCAGAATTACAAAAAATGCTCTTCAAATTGGTTTAAAAGAAGATGTAATTTTTAAAATATATGATTTTCATCCGGTTTTTAATGGGATCTTTGGATCAAAATTGTTGAGAGACAACAATTCTATTGTAAATTATGAGCAGAAAAGTATAGTCATTAACAATCAAGAACTACCTTTATATTTTGAAGGTCAAAATGAGAATGAACATGGAATGATAGCTGGGCGCGAAATGAGGAATATAGAGAAACTGCCTGAGGTGCATCATTTGGATGAATTGGGAACAATTGAACAATTAAGAGTAGCACATTTGAACAAGGAGGAAGAAATTGAAGTTAAAAAACTTATAAATGAATTTTCAGATGTATTTTATAAAAAAGGAGATGATTTATCATTCACAAATGAAATCAAGCATAGAATCCCCACAAATAATGATAAGCCCATTTATACAAAATCTTATAGATATCCCGAAATACATAGGGAAGAAGTCAAAAAACAAATTACAGAAATGCTAAGTCAGAGCATAATTGCTCCAAGTAATTCACCTTATAACTCCCCAATTTGGGTGGTCCCAAAAAAAGAGGATAAATTGGGAAACAAAGAATGGAGAATGGTTATAGATTGTAGAAAGCTAAATGCCGCAACTAGAGAGGATAAATATCCAATACCGCTTATTGATGATGTTTTGGATAGATTGGGTAGGGCCAATTACTTCTCTACACTAGACTTGACAAAAGGATTTTATCAAATCGAGGTCGATGAAAACGACCAAGAAAGAACAGCGTTTTCTACCAACGATGGTCATTACGAATTCAAACGTATGCCATTTGGACTAAAGAATGCCCCAGCATCATTCCAAAGGATGATGAATAATGTTCTAAAAGCGTACGTTAATAAAATATGTGTCATCTATATGGATGATATACTAATATTCAGTACCTCCCTTCAAGAACATGTGGATAATTTAGGAAAAATATTTCAAACGCTGAGAAAAGCTAATTTAAAGGTGTCACTAAACAAGAGTGAATTTTTGAAATCAGAGACAAATTTTCTTGGACACATAGTTACAACGGACGGAATAAAAGCGGACCCAAAAAAGATACAATGTATAAACAATTTTCCAATACCAAAGACAATAAAGAAACTTCAAGCATTTTTGGGATTGAGCGGATATTATAGAAAGTTTATCCCGGATTATGCTAAAATAGCTAAACCACTAACCTTAAGACTTAAAAAGAATGGAAAAATTAACGAAAATGATGCCGATTATAGAGAGTCTTTTGAAAAATTGAGGAAGATACTAACCCCAGACATGGTATTAAAATATCCTAATTTTATGAAGGAATTTGTACTTACCACGGATGCCAGCAACTTTGCATTAGGTGCCGTGTTGTCTCAGGATAATGGTCCTATAGCTTTCTCCTCACGAACGCTAAATAAACATGAGATTAACTATAGCGTAATAGAAAAAGAATTACTTGCTATCGTTTGGGCCTGTGGCCAATATAGACATTATCTGTATGGTAGGAAATTTAAACTGCATACAGACCATAAACCACTTATATGGTTAGCAAGTTTGAAGGAACCAAATTCAAAAATGATTCGGTGGAAGATCAAACTCAACGAATATGAGTTTGACATAGCTCATGTACAGGGTAAAGAAAATAAGGTGGCCGATGCATTGTCAAGAATAACTGTAGAAAATATGGAAATAGAAACTCCAAGGAAAGCGGAGTTAAATATCTTTGAGTGTGATACGTGTCAAAAGGTTTACAAGAGAAAAGAGGTTTTAAATCAACACATAAAGCAAAAACATGTCATAGACATTTTTCAATGTCAGCTCTGCAATGGTAAATTTGAAAGCAAGGTGGGTTTGAAAAGGCATTTTTTGAGGAGACATGAGAACGAAAAATTAAATTTTAAAATTATAAACAGAGAAGCCGTTCAACTTAAAAACGTGGAAACTAAAATAAGGAAAAGACGAAATTCTGCTGTACCAACGGTACATAGCGCTCAAAATGATGGACTAGATCACATTCCGGTGACAGAAAGTCCTTTGCAGTTTGCAAATAAACAAATATTAATTGAAAAACAAGAAGAAGATTCATTTGAAGAAAAAATCCAATTCAATAAAAAATTGTATAGGTTCGGAATCAATACAGGCAACTACGAAATAATATTAAAAAAAAATACTTAAAATAATTAAAAATGAAGAAAATGTAGTAATATACTGTGATATAGAAGAACTGTATGCTATGATTCAAAGCCAGGTAATAAAATTAAAAAACCTTAAAAGATTCAAAATATATAGAACATATACGCTATTGGAAAATGTAGAAAAACCAAGATTGTTGGAAATCATAATGAAGCATCATAAATATGAAAATAACCATCCTGGCATTGATAAAACATATTTGGAATTAAAAAGAAAATATTATTACCCCAACATAAGAAAAGAAATAGCAAAAGTAATAAATAATTGCGAAATTTGCAATTACAAAATCGAAAGAAATCCTATAAAGCTTCCATTTGAAAAAACGGACACCCCTAGCGCACCGCATAAAATCTACCATACTGATATATGGTTTTTAGACACAAAAAATGCATATATAACAATAATCGATAAGTTTTCTAAGTATGCTCTTGTTCAAAGGATTGAAGAACGAACCCCATTGAATTTGATAAAACATTTTACAATTCTTTTTAACTTGATGAAGACCCCAGAGAAATTAATTATGGATAATGAACCTGGATTTAATTCAGCACTCTTTAAAGATTTTTTAGAAAAAAATAAAGTAAATTATCATTTTACTACCCCCTACCGACATACAGGAAACTCAGATATAGAAAGATTTCATAGCAATTTTAATGAAAACATAAGAATCCTTAAGAAGAGAGAAGAAATATCTGACATAGTTTATAACTTGGATTTGCCTACTCAAGCAAATTTTATTTATAATAACACACTCCATTTGACAACGGGTAGAAAACCAATAGAAACTCATTTTCAAAGTAAACCCATAGAGAATGAAAAAATTACCAAAACTATTGAGATGAGAAAAGAAAAGAATATAGCGTACCTTAATAGAAAAAGAAAAGATCACCCAGTAAATGAAAAATTCAAAAAGGATTATAGAGCTCATAAGACAGACACTAGACATGAAAGGGTAATATTGGAAAAGATTCCTGATAAAAGATATAAAAATAAAAACCAAAATGTTTACAAGGATCAATTGATAAAGTCGAAAAATACTTTCAGGTCGTTGGATGTTTTGCTTGATCCTGATGACATGTGCGATTTGCACGACACATGCTCAGAAAATTGACGTGATTGACCTGACACACGGAAACGGGTTTTCTACAGTACTTTTGGGACAACGAAGACTTATAGAGGGCTATACAAATATCTTGCATATTTTTAATGTCACAAGGTATGAAGATTTTATAGAAGACATTCAAAAAAATATGACTGACATCAAGGACGAATACCTGAAACACCGGATACAACACTTAAAGTTAGAACTGAAAATGTTGATTCCTACAAGACAAAAACGAGGACTCATTGACATAGTGGGAACAGGACTAAAATGTATTGTGGGAACGATGGACAATAACGACAGAAAGGAAATTGAAGACAGACTAAAACTAATAGAAATTAATAATCATAACGTTATAGAAGAATCTAATCATCAACTAAAAATAAATAAACATTTTGACGACCAATTAATGAAATTGTCAAAAATTTACGAACAAACTGAAAATATATATTTCACTTATCAGGCGCTTAACAATGATTCCAAGAAAACTCAATTGGAACATCAAGATAGACATATAGCATTTCAACTTTCCGGGTTGGAAAGAATTATTGATAGAGTGGAAGGAGTACTCTTGACTTCAAGTTTAGGACTCTTAAGCCAAAATATACTAACGGACGAAGAAATAATTGAGTATGATGTTACTTTTGAAAAATTACAAAACATTAAAATCACGGTAGCAACGCTCAGGAGAAATATACTATTTATAATTGGGATTCCACAACTCACTTATGAAACATATAATGAAATTTATGTACAACCTATCCCAAACAAAAATAAATTAGAATTAAATGAAGAATTTTATAAATATCTTAGTTTGAATCTGACAATATACTTTGATACTAATTTTAAGATAAACTTAACACTTGTTAAAGATAATTGTATTGAAAATTTATTAAATAATGAAAAAATGAACTGTAACTTTAAGAGAAATAATGTCATAAAAGTGCTAGAGATTGACACAAACTTAATATTTGCTGTTAATATGAAAAATATAACA